>JBBJLS010000082.1:10381080-10392359 GCA_037577275.1 Bryconaethiops microstoma
ATATACACACACACACACACACACACACACACACACACACACACACACACACACACAGACACAAATATATATACACATGTATACACACACACAACATGAACATACTTAAAGAGTTATATCTACATGGGTTACAGTATATGAATATATGGGTTTACACAGTCCCTCCAGCATTTCTGTATGGGTGTATGCTGATTTTGAGCACAAAATGTCTCAGCCTTTTTGCGGTGAGCGTGTATGACAGTGCACAGCCGTCTTTCTCTTCTCAGGTGATGTTCTCTCTATTGTATCCCCACCATTCTGTTCCCCCTCTCATCTCTCACAAATATATTGGAGCTGACACAGGAACCCCCACACTACTTTCGTCTGCGACTCTCTGTTCTACTCTAGCTCCCTCCACACACACACATACACACCCTCACACACATATACACACACACATTTCTCAGCCTGACAGCGGCAGCGCGACGGTGTTCAGACGTGAGGAATGCCAAAGTGAGGATGATAGTGCCACTCTTCAGAGCAGGAGCGTTTGAGGTAGAAACTCTCACGCATGTGTGTGTGAATGGGAGTACTATGTTATAAGCTAATTATTAGAGAATCCTCCGGTGACCTTTCTTGCTGAGTCAGAGGGAAAGTGGAAGCAGACGAGACGCGGTGCTGCCCTCATGCTACGCCAGAATGCTTCAAAACAAGCTCGACGAGGCCTGAGAAACAAACATGCAACAGGATATGAGGACACAACGAGCAGGATATCAAATTAAACATTATTGTCAATACTGAGCTAGTAGTCTGCTACCGGGACACGGATTTCAGACGATCAGATTTCACACGGATCAGTGTTTGGACCGGAATGTCATTATTATTTCTGTAATCAAGTAATTAGCGAATTATTGAACTATTATTTGATGAACTGACTAATCAAACCACAAGGCCTGTTGCTGTTTCCTGTCAATGTGGCCTAATCACGATATCATGTCATCATTCAGAGCTTCCGCTGTGTGACAGACGAGTCCTTCTTTTACGAAATGAAACAACAGAAACCATTTGCCCCCCTATGCTTCCCGAGAGGTACTGCAACCTGTCAGAATGACAAACAAAGCCCATTGTAGGCTCCCAAATGTTTTACAGTCCTGTACCCCCTCAGACAACCGGGCCTTTAAGCGAAGAGCACTGTAGAAAGTGCTACGGCGACCAAACCTATATGTGCATTAAGGTTGTTGCCATGGAAACCAAAGTCACTAAGCAACAACTCCATTATCAGGGGTTGACGTAAGTGGTACGCAAAATGCACAGCGCAAATGCACAGCGTCTTCACAGCGTACCTAATTTATGACTTCATACTGTGCACAACCCCACCACCCCCTCCCCCCAGAACAACGCCGAGACACAGACCCCAGCTCGCCATCTTCATCTGTAATCAACCAAGGCAGAAAAACAGGCAGTGATCAACTGGAGGGCACGTTTGCGTGTGTGGGAGACTAAGATAAAAAAAGTCCATGAAAAAGATGACGGACACATCACCCACTAAGCATTTACTGGCGTTACAAACAAGTGCTCATCACAAACTCACTACAAATGCACTGCAAGCATAAACTAAACCATGTCTGTAATGCCTTACCAACAGGGAACTCCTTTCTTTCAGGCACGCATTAGCGGACGACAAGCTAATGAAGGAGTTCTGATGTCATTAGTTTCTACTGAACGAGCGACATGGGCCGAGTACTACACCTTCTTCTCCAACACTAACTTGCACTACTGATCTGTTATTATATTATATCTTTAATTCTGTTGCATTTGTCTTTTTTCAATTATCTTTATTCCTCTTGTTGCACTGAGCATGCTCTTTCTTATCTTAACACAGCCTTTTATACAAGTAATCAGGGTTAGGGATACTCCTAAACAGTATGCCAATTTATGACATCATTTTAGACAATCTGTGTCGCAGTTGTATGATTTCTGTTCCCTGAAGTTTCCTGTAATGGAGTGTAAAGGAGGCCGGTTAGTTCAGATGGTTAGAGCGTGTTGCTAATAACACCAAGGTCGTGGGTTTGGCCCCCATACAGGCCAGTCTGTTTAAAACATGGCTCTTTGTGAAGTAGACTTTTGGGGCAGCTGGTGGTTAGGGAGTTGCCCCTGTGATTGGAAGGTTGTGGGTTCAAATTCCAGGACTCCCAGTTGCACCACTGAGGTATCCTTGAGCAAGACACCGCCCCAACACACTGCTGCATTGCTGCATTGCTGCATTGCCCACTGCTTGTAGACAAAGAAGTTCACATTGTTCACAATGTTTGCTGTTCTACTGTGTGTTCACGTGTGACTATAAGGGGCCACTTTACCATATTTTAAAGTCCAGGGAGCATCGACTGTCCCCATACTTCTTGACCACAAACAGAGTCCTTCAGCTTGACTTTGGAGGATAAATGTGCATGCCATCTCCCTTGCCTCTTAGTCTCCTAAAACATAAACAATATTTACTTTTTAAAAGGGACTTACCAAAAATAAGGTCGTCCTAGCAACTGCTAGCAACATGTCAGGAACCTGCTAGCATTTGCATATAATTTACTTATGTGCTTTGATGTTCCTGTTACTTACATGCTAAGCACCTTATAGCATGCTACATTAACCAAGTGCTGAACTTTATTTATTCATTTTATGAACAAAAGACGACATTAAAATACTATGACCTACTAACAGGCTAACAGCCAACAGGCTAATTGGAGCTCTTCAGAAATACACTATATGGACAAAAGTATTGGGACGTAATTGTATTGCATTCAAATACATAAGCTTTACTGTGGAGTTAGTGCCCCCTTTGCAGATATAACAGCTTCTACTCTTCTTGGAAGGCTTTCCAGAAGACTTTGTTTCTGTGGGAATTTGTGCCCATTCATTCTATAGAGCATTTATGACAGGGGTAGGCAACTCCGGTCCTGGAGGGCAGGTGTCCGGCACAGTTTGATGGTAGTTCTCCTCAAACATATTCATTAAATCTGACAATTAACTGGTGAGGTGAATCAGGTGTTTCTGAGCAGGGAAATCACCAAAACGTGCTGGACCACAGCCCTCCAGGACTGGAGTTGCCTACCCCTGATTTATGAGTTCAGGCACTGATGTTGGACGAGAAGGCCCGGTTCACAATCTCTGTTCCATTTTATCCCAAAAGTGTTGGATGGGGTTGAGGTCAGGGCTCTGTGTGGGCCAGTCAAGTTCTTTGACACCAAACTCATCCAACCATGTATTTATGGAGCTTGCTTTGTGCACTGAGGCACAATCATGCTGGAATAGAAAAGGTTCTTCCCCAAACTGTGTCCACAAATTTGGAAGCATGGCATTGTCCAAAATGTGTTGGTTTGCTGAAGCATTAAGATTGTCTTTCACTATAAGTAAGGGGCCTAGCTCAAACTCTGGTGGTCTGGTGGTTAGGGAGTTGCCCCTACGATTGGAAGGTTGTGGGTTCGACTGCCAGTGGCACCACTGAGGTTCCCTTGAGTAAGGTACCATCCCCACACACTGCTCTCCGGGCGCTGCATCACCGGCTGCCCACTGCTTCACTTGGTGAAGGGGTTAAATACAGAGAAAGAATTTCACACTGTTCACACTCTGTGCTGTGCTGTGGTGTGTTCACGTGTGACAAATTGACACCACTTTTCAAAGTTTTGTTTCATCAGAGATGATTTGCTTAGGCATTTCTCGGTTACTGCTGTTGCCACTACTGTTGCTTGCGTCACCCACCTTCAAAATCAAGCCATTTTCATGCACTGATTCTACCAGCTTTCTCAGAATAAGTACCCTCTTACTCCCAGTTTCTCTCTCTCAATGACCGGCCAATAGCACGCCACAGAATTCTGCTCTGACTAATAGAGTCCTTTCATTGACCCGCCAGAAAAGGCCACACAGTCTCAGCAGCCACAAAGACACACACAAAGACACACACGCGCACGTTCAGGAAGCCTTCAGCACATTCATTCACACCCACCAGGAGTGGGCGAAGGCTGCCTGTGGTCTCGCCAACAGCCTCTAATGCTGCTGAATTATGGTACAGCACAGAGTAGATTGAATGGAAGCTGCAACTGCGCTGCCAAGCAAAGCATCCCCACCGCACCGAACAGGTCAGCTCGATCGATTACACAAGAACGGTGTGTGGTGTGGAATGACTTGGCTTTTGTGATATAAAATAACTGGAACTAGGGTTGGGCAATGATGAGACGTTATCAGAATCGTGACTGTGAGTACTGTCCATACAACAACACTAAACAACGGTATACATCATAGAAAGGCAAAATAAGAACTTAAACTAGAGATGCAATTCAGTGTCATATCAGAAGATGTCAGGAAAAAAAGAACAAATCTAATTAAATGCAGCAAAAAATCTGGCCTGGAGTAGTGAGCACACACTGTGCGATGTCATGCTGTTAGGTGTGTACTCCTTCCAGTGGGGTGGTAGAATGCACGGTTTCAGCATGAACACCACTACTTGTGTCAATATTACTACTGATCTCTACTATGTGCAATAACAGTCTCCTAACCACCGTCTGTGTTATCAGTAATTCATTAGTAATTAACTAAGTTATTTATCTATTGTATTCAGCATTAGTGTATATATCATAGTGTATTTCGTATAGATTTTTGTTTTCTACAGATCTTTATTTAGATTTTATTTAGACTTACTGTTCTTGTCTCTGTGGCTTTGCAGTCATTACATAAATTCTGATTCTGGTTTTACTTCATTTACAGAATGAATCCTGAGACAGGACTTTAGTGCTTAATCAAAGTTTAGTGTTTAGTGTCACCTTTTTCACATCAAGTTTCTTCTCTAAGGGAAAAATGATATTATATTTTTCCCCTAAAGAAGAGAAATCATTTGCAGTGAACGAAGGGTTGGGCCATGTGGATGTGGCATATTGATAAAGTCTCACTCAAATACATGTTGGTTTTAGGCATAACTACACTTCTTCATTTGGACACATACAAAGACACCCAGACTGTTGAAAATGGTGGAAAGAGTTGTATGCTGTGTGTACCAGACCATAAGATGGTTGCTGTCTACACTATGTAAAATCAGCACACTGTAAAAGCTGAACAGATAAAGCATTTGTCACTGAGGCATAAAATAAATGTTTTTGCTCTGATTTTTCTCATTTCCATTCTGAGGCTGTTCTGTCAGGCTCTGTGATGCAGAGGCATCCTTCAAGCACCACGCGATCAATACACAGACGTTAAATTAAGTGAACCTGGCAAGACATGTGGATGTGTGTGTGTGTGTGTGTGTGTGTGTGTGTGTGTGTGTTAACCAATAAGCACAAAATATGTTATATATCAAAATTTTGTTGTTGCACTCTAATCCCTTCATAATTCCAGTGACTAATAGCTTACGTTTGGTCAATGATCACCGATAATTCTGCAAATAATGGCGTACAGATCATTAAAAGATCTGTCTCAAATAGAAGACACTGCCTTTTTAAAGGAGAGAAGATAACAGGAGTGTTTTCTTAGGGTTGTTATTATGATATTTGTGCCAAAACCAGACAAAATGGGCACATGATGAGGAGATTTGCCACAACACAAGAGAAAAACGGGCTCTCATTATCAGGAGATTTGGCCCAATATAAGACTAAATGGGCTGATCATCAGGAAAATTTGCCTCATTTAGAGGCAATATGATCTTTTATTAGAAGATCTGTCCCAGTTTGAGGCAAAATGGTCTCATCATTAGGAGATTTGTCTCAGTATGAGGCAAAATGGTCTCATAAATTGACCGACAATTAAACAAGGGTTTTCATGGTTTTATCATTACGACATTCACCTCAAAGCTAGAAAAAAACGGCACATGATTAGGTTTGCCCAAATATGAGTCAAAATTTGCTGATCATAAGGAAATTTGGCTCTTTCAGAGGCAATATGATTTTTTATTAGAAAATCTGTCTCAGTATGAGGCATAATGTAGTTATTATTAAGAGTTTTTCCTTCAAAAACTGTCTCTTCATTAGATTTGTTCCTACATAAGACAAAATTGATTTCATCATTAGATGTGCTGCTACAAAACACAAAAAAATGATCTCATATCTAGGAGATTTGGCCTAATATAGGCGAAACAGTCTCATAATTAAGAGATCTGGCCCTTCATAAGACAAAAACAGCCTCTTCATTTGGACATTTGCCCAGTATGAGGCAATACAGTCTCATCATTAGAAATTTGTCCAGTATGAGGCAAAACAGTTTCATCATTAGGAGATTTGCCCCTTCATAAAACAAAACAGTGTCCCATTAGGAGATCTGCCCTAGTATGAGCCAACATGTTCTTATCATTAGAATATTTGCCCCTTCACAAGACAAAAACGGTCTTGGCATTAGGAGATCTGCCCGAGTATTAGGTAAAATTTGCTGATCATCAATCTGATCTTTTATATTAGGAGACTGTTCCACAAAATGCTTTTGTACTAAGAAGATCTGCCCCTTCATAAGACAAGAACAGTCCCATCACTAGGACACCTGGCCCAAAACAGGACGTCAAAGACAGTGTGCAGTCATCACGTCGTCCCCCAGTTCTGTGTTCCTAAAGCTGACTAGAGCCCCCCCGCCCCTCTCCACCACCCGCCCCCTCCCGACAAGCCCCCTTCAAACTGCCCACATGCCAGGCGTGCTGCTTGTGAGGTATGAACTTGCAGCACACGGTCACACATGTTAAACA
Source organism: Bryconaethiops microstoma (assembly GCA_037577275.1). NCBI lineage: Eukaryota > Metazoa > Chordata > Actinopteri > Characiformes > Alestidae > Bryconaethiops > Bryconaethiops microstoma. Next base: position 10,387,769 of record JBBJLS010000082.1, read on the forward strand.
CTGTGTCCAGATGTGACTGTATGTGCTCGGCTTTGAATGCAGCCCTGGTCTGAGATGAAAATGTATTTAAATTAAAGAGAGAAAGTTTTCCTCACCGTCCTGAATCTTCGGTGCTCGCAGCTGAGAGGCTCCACAGATCTGCTCCAGACTCGGAGTAAATGGTGGGATGAGTGGGGTTAGATGTTCTGCTTTCGTTTCGACTTGATCTAGTGTTTTGCTCGCTTCTTTACCTCTGGTCTGAGTGCAGAAACGAGTCCCATCCCTCCCTCTTTCACCCTCTCATTCTCTCTTCCTTCCGGAGCCGCAGCGGAGAGCCCCGCTCTCAGTTGCCGAGCCTCGGTCTCTCGGTGAGAGAGCAGGACCTCGGGGCGGCTCTGGATGGTTCTCTGCTCGTAAAAACACCCTCCGCGACCGAGCTCCTAGACAGCCGGTGTGGAACTTCCATGCCTCGTTAAAACATTTTCTCCTTTCTCTCACGTCAGGTCCTAACGCCTGCTGGCTTCCCGTCCTCCATTCCCAGGGCAAGGGAGGGGGGCTCCACCAGCTGCAGGCCCACCTTCTGCTGCAATCACCACTCCAAGCAGACATTTACTTTGTAACAACACCCATAACAGCTGGCCAGCTGTTATGCAGTTTAGCATTATGTATATACACGATGTGGACAAAAGTATTGGGACGTCTGACCATTCCAACAATAACATTGCATTCAAATACATAGACTTTAATATGGAGTTGGAGCCATAACAGCTTTTTGCAGCTATAACAGCTTGGAAGACTTTCCACAGAGTGTTTCTGTGGGAACTTGTGCCCATTCATATTCTGTAGAGCATTTATGAGGTCAGGCACTGATATTGTACGAGAAGGTCCTGACTCGCAATCCTCGTTCCAGTTCATCCTAAAGGTGTTGAATGGGTTTGAGGTCAGGGCTCTGTGTGGGTCAGTTAAGTTCTATACCCAACCCATTGTACATCAAAAGCATTGCAACAGGATTAATGTTGTATACGTGATATGGACAAAAGTATTGGGACACACCTGTTTTTCAGGGTTTGGGCTGGGGCCTTTACTTCCAGCGAAGGTCAATCTTAATACTTCATGATACCAATACATTTTAGACAATGCCATGCTTCCAACTTTGTGGACATGGCTTGGGGGAGATCCTTTTCTAGTCCAGCATGACGGTGCCCCAGTGAAACAAAGCGAGCTCCATAAAGACACGGTTGGATGAGATCGTTGTGGAAGAACTTGTCTGGTGCACACAGAGCCCCAAAGCGGGCCGTACACATCAGCATATTCGCTGTATCTTCATTTCTTGAGAGCATGTTTACAATTTACCCACAGATAAGCATTCAGAAGCATGCGCAGAGAGAAAGAACGAAATATGGTGGTCCAGTGGCTTCACTTCACTGAGTGTGATATTATCAGCAATCTCGTTCTGTCTATGGTTGTAACTTGTGTGCATGAAGGGAGCCCACCGGTATGTGGTTGCAATGTCAAGTCAAGTCAAGTTTTCACAAATCAGCTTTGTAGAAATCCTGGTCCAGGCCCCCAGTGAGTACACCCGGGGCAAGAGTGACAAGGAAAAACTTTCTCTGTACATACCATAATGTACATACACTATATGGACAAAGGTACTGGCACACACCTCTTAATCATTAAATTCAGGTGGCCCTGTACTTCCAGTGAAAGACAATCTTAATGCTTCAGCATACCAAGACATTTTGGACAATGCCATGCTAGAGTTGGATGTCTCAAGACTGGTCTTGAGACCACTTTTACGTGGTCTTGGTCTTGTCACAGTCTCGACGGTCTATGGTCTTGGTCTTGTCTTGGTCTTGCTGTCTCAGATCGACATAGTGGTCGGGAGATTTGGAGCCAACAGTATCCATGACACACAATGTAACGTTCGATAATGCAACATTATTATTATTTTGTCAGATGACTTTGGGACCAATCAGTACGCGTCATGTCAGTCCTCAACAGCACACAAAAGTTAAGTCTTTTTCCGGTCTCGGTCTCGGAATCTCGTCTCGACTTTGTCTTGGTCTTGACTCGGTCTGTCTTGGTCTTAGTCATGGTCCTGTCTTGGTCTCGATACCCTTTGGTCTTGGTAGGGTCTTGGTCTTGGTTTAGGCGGTCTGGACTACAAGTCTACGCCATGCTTCCAACTTTGTGGACACAGTTTGGGGAAGAACCTTTTCTATTCCAGCATGACTGTGTCCCAGTGCACAAAGCGAGCTCCATACAGACGTGCTGGATGAGTTCAGTGTGAAAGAACTTGCCTGGCCCACACAGAGACCTGACCTGAACCCCATCCAACACCTTTGGGATGAAGTGGATTGGAGATTTCGAGCCAGGCCTTCTCATCCAAGATCAGTCCCTGACCTCATATATATGACAATGTATCTCTAGTTCATTTGTTTACTGAATTAAGAAAAGCTAAGAGTTCATCTGCCAGTCAAACATTGCATTACACAGTAATATGCCATTGAATTCACTTTAATAGCTCTTTGTTTGTTCCACTGCCACCTAATGCTATTTTTTCCACCAGCGCCTTCATGCCAGGCCTGGTGAAGGGCGGCAGAGTGATGAATCAGTTTTAACGCCTCTGGACTGGAACTAAATGTGGTATATTTCATCATTATTTAATCAGTTACCAAAGTGAATTCGAGGAGCAAAACGGGGGCTGTAAGTCAGAGAAGGAAGCAAAGCAAAGGGGATGAGCTCATTCGGCTGAAAGCTCACGCAACTAACTTTACATAACTGCCTCCATCTATTTGGTCTGGTGGTGGGCCCGGTGGCCTGTGATCTATGTCTGTGGGCTGTACGGTGAACTTTATGTGGGCTTAAGCAGGTTTTATATGAGCTTTGGCAGGTAAGGGAGTAAAGGACAAGGGGTGATGCTGATGTTCTTACAGATGATCAGCAGCTTCAAAGTGCCAGATCTTCTGGGACAGAGGTTTAATCCGGGATCATCTACTGTAGTTGCTTAGCAATGGCCCCCTGTTTGAAGTACACATTCACACATGAAAGCAACCAGATTTCTTCCCTGAAAACTTTGGTTCCCGTGCTTTCTCTCCTTCTGTGGCCTTGCCGGCTTCTTTCTCTCGCTCTCTCCAGGTTTGCGATGGCATGACTCATGCGAATAATTTAGTACACCACTGCTTTTAATACGCTGTTCACACAACCACTGTTGCAGCAAGAGAGAGAGCGAGGGAGTGAGAAATAGACGGCTGCCGCTAAGAAAGCTGTCAGGGATATCAAAAGTCGACGCCCAGCCCAGCGCTTTGGAGAAGAAAAGCACTGACGGCTTTAGATCTCCCCGCTGAGCTCCGGGAGTTGCGGAGCTGCTTGGAGCTGCTACTGAGGTTATTATACTTCATCCCTGGACAGACTGAGGCAAGGATTTCTAACCCAAACCTGCATCCACACAAAAGACATCTGCATTGCAGAGTGTGCGATGGCAGAATGCTCGTAGCATACTGAAATGGAGTGAGGCCTTGTGATTCTGTGCCTGGCATACTGCACACTTACAACTGAGCAGCGTTAATGTTCTTCCCAGGAATCTGTCGTGTTTTGAACATGTAAGCTCTGATTTACAATGTGCATGATGAGATTTGGATTATGGTTGGGAGGGGCTGAGCACAAGGTCAAGCTTAGGAAGAGGACATAAGGGAGGCAGATGGATTTACTATCTGTAATGTAATGGCAAGCTTTGCAGATGAAGCTCTGTTTTTGTTTAAGAGGTGGAGATTGCTGGAGATAGCGAGTGCAAAAAAGGGAAATTGTCACCGATGTGATGGTCACATAGATTGCTATGTGACCTGGAAACTGAAATGTTTGGTAAGGTCTGAATCGTGTCGCAGGTTCTAAAGGACCCTCTTGAAAATAGATTAGATGTATTTTGCTCTCTGTGTAGTCTTGTCCTGCCCACACTTAAACTACCAAAGGTTTTGGTGCATATAGAGATTTTCTATTTGCCTGTTGCTCACTTAATATTTACTAAAACTACACTCGGCATTCTTTGCTAACAAATGTATTTACAGTATATTTACAGTATGTACATCATACTTGAGAACTTTATTAGCCAGGAAGTGTCCTATTTTTATGCATCACAACTGCCCTACAAAAAGCCACCTAATATATTTATAGACATAATGTGGATCACCAGACAAGTATTATTAAAGTGCTATTAAATGATGAAACCGTTAACTAGTGCATTTAATGTTAAAGGACAGTCTAGAATTTGACTCTGTATCATCACACGACCATTTAATAGGATGTCAGACATGCACTGTTAAATATTTGTTCCATGATATAATAGAAACTTGTTTTGTTTGACATATTTTCATGTATAGTTGTTTACTCAACAACTTTCGAGGACTTAACAAGAAAAAAAAATAGCAGTTTATGAACTGGTTAAACGTTGTAGTGTGCAAAAACCTTTGACTGGTAGTGCATGTAGTCTTGTGTTGCACTGCAGGTCTGAAAGAACATTGATGTAGAAGTTAAATGTAGAATTGAAGAGCAAATTTCCAAAACTCACTCAGTCCATTTTTTGTGATTTTTTTAGGTAACACTACTATTGGCACAT
>JBBJLS010000082.1:10401093-10416093 GCA_037577275.1 Bryconaethiops microstoma
CCCCCCCCCCCCCCCCCCCCCCCCCCCCCCCCCCCCCCCCCCCCCCCCCCCCCCCCCCCCCCCCCCCCCCCCCTCTCATCCTTAAACCAAATTACAGTTACCGTTTAAAAAAAAATTTTTTAGCATGATTCTTAATTTTATTTTACAATGTTTTAACCCCAAAACTGAAGTAAAAGACACAAAAAAACCCCTCCAACAACCTTTACAAACTAACAGTAACAATTAATAAGCACCCTCTGCTATTTCCGCAAACCGAACAAAATCCTCGGACAAAAACAAACCAAAAGAAAAAAAAAAAAGACAAAAACAAAAGTCTGACTGGGTTCTTTAGCTGTCGGTAAATAGGTTTCATCGAAGTGAGTTATTTAAAAAAAAAAAATTAAATATTACATACTGTATAGGTTATTAATTACAGAAGGTTCCATGCAATATTTTTTTTTCCTGTACAGGTTTTCAAGAGATCAGTAGTAATTAGCAAGGCTGTACGAGCCCACATTTTCTGTTGCTTGGACTGCCAGTGGTTTCTGTAGCAACGGTGAGAGAAGGAGGCCTTATTGCCTTATGTCAGCATGTTGGGCTTAGAGTTACATGGTTTTTTCGATACAAAAAAAACTTGGTATCATCGCACAGTTCGAGAAAACAAACTTTGTGGACTACGCCTGATGGCCGGCGTACAGTCCTGCTTCGACTGAAAGCGTCCTAAAGCTCTCAGTTCGAGCAGGAGCAGACTGTTTGTTGATCATTGGTTGATACAGTGCACACGGTAAGCTGAAAACTACTCGACTTTCAGACTACACTGATCGTTACTGACATAACAAATGGCCGCCGACACACTGTAGGCTACACATCTCGTTATAATATCTGCCACAAAGATAAGTGCTTCAGAACTGGACAGAGACTGGACAGACTTTAGACGACATGTCCCGATGATAGCAAAAAGATCAACACAGTGACGCACAGGGAATGGAAATCAGCTTGTTTGCCAATTCTCCACACGCACTGGCCCCTATCAACAGACAGTGAGGGCCTATCATACCCTTCTTGACAGCAAAACGGACAAGCTAAACCACCTGGGTTCGTTCAGTCAAATACATTATTATTACTAAAATTATGTTTCAAAAAAACAAAACAAAACAACAACAACAACAAAAAAAACAACAAGCCAAAATGATCAAGATTGCCAAAGCACTGGTGGTGACACAAGCTCCTCAACGTTTCGGCAGAGTCGTATGGTGGCCCGCTTGAAATGTTGAAATGCTCTTTCAAGTCCTGGAGATGACATTCAGAGACTATGAAATGAACCTGCTGCGTGGAAACAGGAATAAAAGTGAAGGAAAGTGAAGAAATGGGGAAAAAAAGGGGGATCAGCTCATGTAGTCTAGCTGTGGGCCGAAGAGTGCGAAGAGGAGCGACATTCACAAAGAAATGAAGACGGGGAGATGGTGAAGATACATTCATAAAGAATCACTGCTGAGTGAGTGAGTGTGTGTGTGTGTGTGTGTGTGTTGCTTGCGCATGCATGAAGAGACTATTCTAATATAAAAAGCTTCACTTAACTTACATCAGAACTCTGAGGTTGCTTACTAAGTACACTGTGTATCTGTCTTAATGACCAGCATTGCCTCGGCCTTCTTCAAAGACCTCCTTTTTCCTCTTCCTCTCACTTAATCTGCCGTTAGTCATCCGTAAAAACTGCTCCTCATAAATATTTGAGTAAAACGGAATTGCTCTGTTGGAAATCCCAGCAGCTCCTGTTGACTAGTGTTCCTGTAAAATGATCACAAATGTGAAAAGGGGGAAGGCGCAGGGGGGGGGCTGTTAAGACTGTACATTTTCAGAGAAGTGTTTCAGAAGCAAATGCGCCAAGCACAGCAGATTAATTCACATTTGTCTACTAAAGGGCCATGCTAGTGCTTCTGCATGCTTGTACTGAATGAGCTAAAACCGCACACTCATCCATGAGCTCTCGCTAGCTTGCTAAGTCCCTCATTTACGTACATCAAAGGAATAGTTCGGCCAGAGGTGCTAATGGTCCTAACAGTGGGCGAAAGTAAAAGGACACCAATTAGAAATAAAATCATAATTCTATTTCTATTCATTGTTGGCTATGTTAGCGCATTTGTTTGAGTTACTCCATGTTCAACTGGTTTAGCCACCAAACTGCATTATGTAAACGAAATTGGACCAAATGGTGGTTAGTAGCTTCCATTTGTTGTAAGTCACATTAGCACATTTGGTTGAGACACTTTTTTTGAAACATGGTCAACTGGAGTTTGGCATCAGAGGGAAAAAGCAGCACTGGTGTACAAAAATGGGTTCTGATGTGTAAACATTATATAATCACTTCGGCCTCCACCTAGATTGGGCGTGAACCTTATCATCACTCATCTTTAGACTTATTATTTTTTTGCAATCTGGAATCAGGGTTGGTGCTGCTTGTTAGTGCCACTTCTTGCGTTGGGATTTAAAGGCTTTCTTGTCTTTTGTAGCAACTGTTTGCAAGGTTGTACAAGCTTTACAGAACAATGGGAAAAATCCTATTTAGCCAAATGAGGATGGGTAGAACCTGACTGTCAAAATGCCAAACAACTGAATTTACCGCACATTATTCTTTTCACCTTGTCAAAAGTACCACTGGTAGATGGGGTCATTTTTTGTAATGTTTTAGCCTATAGCATGGCTGCTGTGCTCTGGGGAATGGGCTGACAATCATTTCTGCGTTCTCCTTTCCATACATTGACATCATGGCTTTAAGTAGGAGCTGTTGCCTTGAGAGGTCAATGAAGTCAAGCTTTAGATCCCAGTGAAGAGATACGCCCCACAAAGTCTTACGGCATGAAATATTCACCGATGTAAGACATGTGACGTCACTCAATCACATTCATACCTGCTCTAAATGTAGGGATTTTGAGAAACACAGTACTACCATTAATCAATAGGATAAACTGGATTTTTTTATAACTTCCTATAAAGCTTGTTCAACCTTGTTCAACCTCACAAAAAATGTGTATAGGTAGATTTGGGCCCGAAGAAAACTGATGACACAAGAACATAAAGCAAGAGTGAGTGAAAGAAAGTGAAGAACAAACAAGTGAGACCACAAGTGCTTTCTTAGTCAAACCGGCCTGGTCTGTTCATGCTTTCATGCTCACACTCACAGAGACACACACAGTCACACAGCACACAGCGAGCTGTCCAGATGGTGTCTCCGTCCTCTTTCTCCATCTCCCATGGTCCTCTTCACAGACTGAACGAGCTGTCCATCTGTGGCTTGAATGTCATCCAAGGTCTCAATCCCCAACGTAAAACCCAACATCGTGACCTTGGTCTCCCTGTCTCACTGCTCCCCGAGCTCCAGTTATTGCACTAGTATCTACAGCACATGAGGGGAAGCCAAGAAGCCGTATAAAAAGAAGCAACAAGAATCCCTAAATAACTTTAGCTGCTTGTCACGCAACATTGCGTGACAGGGGCTGTGTTCGAACACACACACGCACGCACGCGCACACATACGCGCACACATATACGCGCACACATATACGCGCACACATATACGCGCACACATATACGCGCACACATATACGCGCACACACACCCCCAACCAACCCCTGCTCGTTTCTAGTGGTGGCTGGACATGCAGGCAAGTTATTTTAGAGAAGCATAGAGGAGTTTTAAGTGGTGCCTTAAAGGAAAAGGGAAGGGAGGAAAGGAGATTGTGTGTGCGTGTGTTAAAGCAGGAGTTGTCCTAGAATTTCAGCTGCCGACTCTTCATATACCTCTCCTCCTCTTCGCCTGAAGAACGAACAAAGAAAAAGACAAGATCAATGTCAGAGAGAGAGAGAAAGTCAGAGAGAAAGAGAAAGTCAGAGTGAGAGTGAGTGAGTGAGTGAGTGAGTGAGAGAGAGAGAGAGAGAGAGAGAGAGGAGTAAAGCATCTGAGACAAGTACCTTTTCACAGAGACGGGAAAAGAAAGTTAGGCTGCAGAAGAGGAAACAAGAGAAAAAAAAAAGATGTAGAAAAACGGCTAAGTGGATAAAACTCTTTACTACTAGGGCTGCAACTATTCATACACAAAGTCAATTCACCTATTTACTTAAGGTAAATATATTTGAGGAGGCAAATATATTCAATTTACTATACATGCTTATATACAGGGTATTTCTTTTTTTCATGTGTTAGATTGTGTATTGAATTGTATTCCTGTGATTTGGATGGTGTATTTTTTAGTATGATGTGCATTTTCTTTTTTCCTGCAGCTTCATACTGCTGCCAGGCTCAGGTGTCCCATAGAACCCGGAATACAGGATTGCTTCAGAAAAGATTAATCACTGACAGTAAATCCAAGTCGTGGATTCCTTGTGGATTATTATCGGTTGGAAGATGTGGGTTGTTGCATTCGTCTTGTACGTTAAAGTGGTGAGACTGCAAGGTGCTCCTTTTTTTCTTTCCTTCATCAAAAACCTTGACTCTAATTGCAATTTTAATTAACTTTAACTATTTCTATGACTTGTTGGACACCAAGACTGCCATAATTTGGGAAATTTAGGGAATCTGTTGCATTTATAAATGTATATTTTCCTCATTATATATATGTGTTATACTGTCAAGAAAGGAAGTGTTTATTTTTTTATTTGTAGCCTAAGAGACGGTCCAGATTATAGGACTCCAGTATTCAATCCATCTCCGTTTCGACATAAGGAAATGATGGTAGACAATCATTTGGGAAAATTCATAAGTAGGCAAATGTAAATAAAATAACAGCTGTAATTAAAAGAACATTAGAAAATTGTAGTATATGTATATTGTTGTAGTATATGTCTATGTAAGCCATCTATCTACCTGGTAGCACAATTGCTTTTTTCTCTATCAGATCTACACTGATCTCTTATATGGCCTCTCTGGTAACTTTAATCACTGAGCATAGATAGGTTAATCGGTCATAAATGAAGTATTTCATTAGAAATGTGTGTATTTAAAAGCAAAAAAGGCTTATAGGCGGTCATGCTGACAACCCGCAACTACTATAGAAAGTGTAGGGGTTGATTTAGCGTCTACTGTTTCAGTGCACCATTAAAGAAGATGCACTTTAAAGGTGGTGCTGTGGCAAGGGAAACTTAAAGGAAATGGTGGAAAGTCATATTGGTTTGATTAGCCAAATAATTAAATAACAGTTGATAATCAATATTAGTTGCAGCCCCAGGAAACACAGATATGAGAGAAAGATACAGTTGTAAGACAGAGTTCGTCCTGTAGAGGCATGTTACCTTCTAAATGATGCCGGGAGAGGTATTTGAGCGCTTCGTCCAAGAGGATGACAGGAATGGAGATTTTGAGGACAACTATCCACTGGGACCAGCACAGAGGGGTCACTTGAAAGATTAACTTAGAAAGAAATGACAGAACAGACATGAGGGATGAGAGAAAAGTGCAAAAAATAGGGAGGACAGGCAAAGAACATTACAGAAACTGTAACCAAAATGATTACTGTGCTTCTATCTTAACCTCTAACAGCTTAAAAAAATTTGAAAAATGAACGTTTGAAATGAAGTTGGCTTAAAAAGGGGTTGTGACATTTGGATCTGATTTTTTCTATATTTTAGTAATCAAGAAATAAGACATTAACACACTAAGTATAAAACATGGGCTGAATCTTGACCATAGAACTGCAAATCTTATTGGAACATAACCGCTGTTACAGCATTCTGTTTAAAATGGGCGTGTTTGAATCAACAGAGTTGACTGAAGAATGGTGTCTATGTACTGTGACCTCAACATACAGTAGCACATAGACACACTGACTTCATGCAGTGCTCTACTTTCTGAATGTGCCTACAACTAGGACTCTACAATCCATCAATATGGAGAAACTGTTCATAAGCTTTGTCTACTGCATTTGTACTAGTCAAGCAGTCAAACCAAGGAAGATAAGTTTGAACACTGTTTGCGTTTAAAATTAATGTTGTTACAGACTTGCTAAGTTAAGATTTTTCGTTTTTACAGACTTTGCATTATTCTATATGTTTGAGTGAATGAAGGCTTGTCTGTGTGGACTGGTACTTACAGGTGGCCCACCATGTTATTATACCTACCATGTTATTATATTAGGCTTACATACAGTTTGTATTCAAGGAAAAGGATTAACTATTTTTTTCATATTGTTTTATGTAATTAAATGAAAAACACTAGTTGTTTTTGGTTTTGATTTCATTACTGGAGGAAAGAAATACTTTTTACTCAGCTGTAAAACACTGACTGTGTGTAAAATGAATGATGTTTCCTTGCTAAGTTAAGATATTGTTGTTTTTACAGGCCCTGCATTTTTCCATACATTTGAATAATAGTTATACATTTTATTTATAGAGTGCTTTTAAAGATACTCAAAGACTCTTTACATAGAATTGAAGATACGCTAAAACTGAAAACGTTACATTAAAAAACACTCACATGTTATCAAAATGTTTAAGACGAAACGTATTCGAGTGGATGACGGTGTGTGTCTGTGTGGACTGGTACTTACTGGCAGGGGCTCCACGTACAGAATGAGGAAGTGTAGGGACAGGGAGAGAAACATGGCTCCCAAAAGCCAGATATTAACCCATGGCGGCATCCTCAACAGAGACTGGTTCTCTGAGAGACTGACAGAAAACAGGATAATATTAAACATTTAAACACATTCATACACGCAACATAAAAACTGATATATTAATACACCTATTAAAGTTACTTTTTACTACACGGCTTCCATTATGTCAGCCTAATCTTCACAGAACCATTCCCCACCTGTTGAGCGCATTGAACATCTCGATGGTGACGAGCACAGAGAGGGCCATGGTGGTGGGGTAGCGGGACTCAAACACCTCGCAGTCGATGCCCTGGAACATGGGGTTGTCCTCCGTACACTGCATGAAGTGCCTCTGCACAGCAGCAAATGGCAAAGAGGTGTGAGAGCAGCCGAGGAACACTTCACAGCATCATTAAAAACACAGTGAACGTGACTGAATTACATGGGCTCAGTGATGTGATCTGACATTTATGTCCCAGCAAGTCTGAATCTTTGCTCCATTCTAGCTCCAAACACACTTGGCTCAAGGAATTACACTGCCAAGGCCAGACTGCCTGGCTTAACCATAAAAGATGCTGAAACAGAAGCTACAATTAATTAAAAATAAATAGAAAAATTCAAGACAAATAGGGTCTTAAAAACATTCTATACAGTGTTTTGATATGATCATGGACCAGGTCTCTATCATCTTGTATGCTCAAGCATGTATGTGCCGGTTTCAGGAACAAATGAATAGTAGTTTGCTAGGGTAAAAAATAGAGATTGAAAATGTAACTTTTGTTCAGTGTTCCAGAAAAATTGCATTTATCTGAAATCAATATCATTAAATACTGTTAATAATATTGCATTTTTAAATAGGGAATTTAATAGTTGTACTGCAACAACCTGTAACCTTGCACATTTGGACTTATTTAAACTGCCTCTGTGTGTGTGTGTGTGTGTGGCCAGTACAAATACAAAAGATTTTAAAACCTACCTTGTTGTTATATAAGGCTTACATACAGTCTGTGTACAAGGAAGAGGATTAATTGTTTTTTCATTACTGGAGGAAAGAAACACTTTTTACTCAGCTCCAAAACAACTCCAGGTTTGAACACTTTCTGAGTTTAAATGAATGTTGTTACCTCGCTAACAGTATCTTTGTGCTTTGCCAGACCTCCGACCTCGGAGGTTTTAGACCAAAAGGAGAGAAATAGAAGCCAAAAACTTAATATGCTATCCTCATAAATGCTGGATGGATTTTCCACTGCAGTTCTACAAGCTACTCAGTATTTAAGTCCAACTTTTTAACTCCTACTCCTAATTTTACTTTTTCTTTTCATCAAGGCTAGAGCAGTTTAATTTGAGTACACTTATTGGTGAGTCCACTCATTTCTAGTTTCCAGTAGCCAGTGATGTATATTTTCCACTCACCAGCTGGTAGAAAGACACCTGCGGACCCTGCTCATCAAACAGGTACCACCAGGTGGCAGCTCCGACGGTACCTAATCCCACATAACCTAAAGAATAAGATTCAAACATCAATAGTAAGAAAATATTGGATAATAAACTCCTTGCTCATTAGACAGGGACAGCAATAGTTACAGTCAGTGCCTTTTAGAGTTAAATGGCATGCATGATCCAGTGTTAGACAATTGTTTTACGTAAATCAATACAATAAGACTAGCATAAAAATCCAAAATTTCAGAATCAAAACTTTTTATATTGGAGAAGCTAAAGCCAATGTCGTCTCATCTAAGAAAAACTCTTCAATACATAAGTCTATAAGAACAATATACATAGTAAAATGACCCCTTATAGTCACGTGTGAACACACCACACCACAGCACAAAGTGTGAACAGTGTGAAACTCTTTCTCTGTATTTACATTTACATTTACGGCATTTAGCAGACGCTTTTATCCAAGGCGACTTCCGTTTCCTAACTACAGGGGACAGACTCCCTGGAGCAACTTGGGGTTAAGGGAACCGAGTGGTGGTGTGCTGGAGGTAGGATTCGAACCCACGACCTCTTGGTCCAGAGGCAAGTATCCTACCACCAGGCCAACACCACCCGTTCACCAATTGAAGCAGTGGGGAGCCAGCAATAAAGCACCCAGGGAGCAGTGTGTACCTCAGTGGAGCCATTAGCAGTCCTGGGATTCAAACCCACAACCTTCCAATTTGCAGGAGCAACTCCCTGACAACCAGACTATCAGCTGCCCAACAGAGCAACAGAGCAACAGAGCAAAAGAACACACCAGTCAATGCAGTCAAGCCTTGCTCACCTCCGATGGCGAGATATCTGAAGAAGAGCCAGCCAGAGATGAGTGGCTCTTTCGGGTTGCGAGGTGGCTTATCCATGATGTCCAGGTCTGGTGGGTTGAAGCCCAGAGCGGTGGCAGGGAGACCGTCTGTGACCAGGTTCACCCACAACAGCTGCACTGGGATCAGAGCTTCTGGAAGTCCTAGAATCGCAGTCAGGAAAATGCTAGAGAAAACAAGAGAAAAGGCAGAAGTTTTTGTTACTACAGTTTACCCAATTTGAAAATGCAAAATATACCAGTTTAGGTCAACTGCTTCACAAACAGTAATATTATGTTTATATAACACATTAAATTTCGTGTTTGATGTTGTTCTAAATGGTTTATGAACACAAACTAATATTCTAAATTAATGGGCTTTGTTGATTTCATTTCATTACTGGGGGAAAGAAATACTTTTTACTCCGCTCCAAACGAGCTCCAAGTTTGAACAAAGTTTAATGTTTGTTTAATGTTGTTACCTTGCTAATAGCGTCTGTGTGCTTTGCCAGACCTCTGACATTGGAGAATTTAGGTCAAAATGAGAGAAATGGAAGCCAACAACATAATATGCAATCTTCATAAATGCTGGATGGAATTTCCACTGCAGCCACTCAGCACATTAACTTCTTAACTTCTGCCTGATTTCCGACTGAATATAAGATCCCTTTGAATTATATTCAAGCTCATGAAAAATAATCTGAAATGTGATTCAGGTGGGTCTAGATGATCAGGTCTGAGTAACTCACCACACCACCTCTCCTACGTTGGAGGAGATAAGGTAGCGGATGAACTGCTTCATGTTGTTGTAGATGGCTCTGCCCTCCTCCACAGCAGCCACAATGGTGGAGAAGTTGTCGTCCGACAGCACCATTTCTGAGGCAGACTTGGCCACAGCCGTACCGGAGCCCATAGCAATGCCGATTTCAGCTTTCTTCAGAGCAGGAGCGTCATTCACACCATCACCAGTCTGAGAGAGAGAGAGACAGAGAGAGAGAGGGGCGGGGGTAGACAGAGGGTGGAGGTTAATTATGCAGGAGATAGAGAAGAACACAGGCGAGGGAATACAGAGCAGAAACACTCAAATAAACACTTAGGTCAAAGTAGAGAGGCCACGTGTCTCCTGAGGAAAAGAGCATACCAGCTTTTCACACTTTCAAATACAGAGCAGATAAATCAAATATTTGCTTAAAGACAGAAAAGAAAGACAAGTCAAGGGCTGAGAAAAACAAAGCCTGTCATGCTCTCCTTCTCTCAGTTCCTTTCAAAATGCATAAACACACATGCACTATATGGACAAAAGTATTGATACGCCTGACCATTACACCAACAGAGACCTTAATGACATTGCATTCAAATACAGAGACTTTAAAATGGAGTTGGTCCCCCTTTGCAGCTACAACAGCTTCCACTCTTCTTGGAAGGCTTTCCACAAGATTTTGGAGTTTCTGTGGTAATTTGTGTCCATTCATTCTGTAGAGCATTTAGGAAGTCAGACACTGATGTTGGACGAGAATCTGTTCCAGTTCCTCCCAGTTCTTCCACACCAAACTCATCCAGCCATGTCTTTATGGAGCTCGCTTTGTGCACTGAGACACAGTCATACTGGAATAGAAAAGGTTCTTCCCCAAAACTGTGTCCACAAAGTTGGAAGCATGGTGTACTGAAGCATCAAGACCGCCCTTCACTGAAAGTTCGGGGCCTAGCTTAAACCCTGAAAAACAGATATGTCCCAATAATTTTGTCCATATGGTGTATATGCGAAAGTTCCAGAGACCTTATCGTTGAATGAATTGCCAGTCAATACAACCACAGAGTACAACTTATTTTTCAGTATCAGAAAAAAAGCTGGAAACATACTCAACAGAAAATTACTCAAAATCCTCCAATATTAAGTATACTAAAATTGATCAATGTACCCTTTACTTTTGTGCTCCAAACTGTCATTTTAAATCTCCACTGTGTCCTCCCTACGAGAGCTGTTTTCCTAGCTTTTAGACCTCATTAAGGGAGTAAAACAGCCAGACACAAGCAGACACAGTCAAACGGAGATGGCTGAAGCCAGTGGTGCAGGGACATACACAAAGAGAAAATGATGCCATGGTCTGACAGGTGCTATAAGGAAACAGCAGCTCTGAAGGCAGTAGTGTCTGTCTATTTGATGGCAAAGCCTGCTGGGAACTGTAGGCACTGAGCCATGCTGGGAAGAGCAGTCACTGAGGCATGCAGCAATTTTATCCATAGAGACATGAGCTGCTATCCTGATACATCTTACAAAAGTTCAAAGACAGCAGCATTGGGCCAGTTCAGCTCAATTATTCAGAAGTTTCATTCATTTCCGTTTGTTTCTAGGGCTGTGAAATGGCCAGAGAGATAAGAATGTACAGAATACAGTTTTCATATGATGAAAGCAATCATCAGTATCTACACAGAACTCTTCTAAATGTCTTCTCAATGTCCTAACAGGAACAGTGTTTCTCAAATGTAGTTGCTTAGCCAAGATATGTTGGATGTCTCCTAGATTTGTGCCTTCGCTATGACCAAAATCACCAACAAGTACACGTGCTTATGCAGTGTTGGTCCAAATGTATGACAAAGCAGGGCTGTACATAAACATTTGACCAGGTAGAACTGGTGGTTTACGCATGACGTTACAGTCCCAGATTGAATAGCTTTTAAGAAATGTGGGCATTGCTTTCTTTGCAAGACTTTTTTGTCTACAAAAGCTTGAAAATACAAAGAAAACAGGAACAATAGGGCGCACGAATGGTGTTATCTGAGAAGTCAGATATCCGAAACCATTTTTTTTTTTTTTGCATGTATTTAGGTAAAACCCACTGTGGTAAAATTAAGACTCTGGCTTGGTGCAAATATATCAATGATAGGCCAGCAGAAATGAGTATTACTGCACGTCAGAGGTCATTTCTGTTTTAAACATGCAAAAAAAAAAAGTTCAGGAGAAACCTTTTTGCCAAAAACCTTGCTTTGAGAGGAGTGAACTCTCAAAGCAAGCCCTTTCTCACCATGGCTGTGATCTCATCAAAAGACTGCAGGTAGCCCACAATCTTGGACTTGTGAGCAGGTTCGACGCGGGCGAAGCACCGGGCTCTTTTGACAGCCTCTCTCTGGGCCTCTGGAGGCAGGTCATCAAATTCACGGCCCGTGTAGGCCTTCCCATCCACATCCTCATCCTCGCCGAAGATGCCGATGCGTCTGCAGATGGCCACGGCTGTGCCTTTGTTGTCGCCCGTGATCATGATGACCCGTATCCCCGCCTCGTTACACAGCTTTATAGAACCAATCACCTCCTTCCTGGGTGGATCCAACATGCCCACGCAGCCGACGAACGTCAGGTCACTCTGTGCACACACATAAACATGATTTACACACAAGTCTTCGGAATTATTAAGTTTAAGTGAAATTAAAAAGCTTGGAACCATTTGTGTTAATTATAATTTGTGTGACTGCCAAAGGCTTTTCAATCTTACAAGTGATTTGGGAACAACAAAGACAAATAAAATCTAAATCTTAATATTAGTTTGTGTCTCAAGGGAAGTTTGTATCTTAAGAGATGCTATTTACTATGTGATCACTACACTAGATAAAAAAAATTCATGCTTTTACTTTTTCAGTCATTTTAGAAATAACTACAGTTCTGTTCATCGTCATTATCAGCTCTCTCTCACACACACACACACACACACACACACACACACACACACACACACACACACACACACACACACACACACACACAGAGTATGGAAACTGTCTCCGAAATACTCACAATTTGTTGCCTTGTAATTTAATGAATGCACCTTAAAGCATCAAAGTGAAATATATGATAGCAACAGTTCAGATCCAAAAGATGGATAAAGATGTATAAAAATGTATAAAGATGTATAAGATGACCCCTTTCTAAAAAAAAAAAAAAAATTGTAATCTCATTCAGGTGTAACTGTCATCTTCTCCACTGCACTCCAAGTTAACAAACAATTTCTTCAATGATCAATACAGTTTCTGACTGTACCTGTGATCACCTGTAATCAAAGACATTGCCAAGAAATCTCAAGGATAAAGTTGTGGACAGACACAAGTTATGGGATTGATGCAACAAAAAAAAAAATCAAAGGCTTTATCAATTCCTAGGAGCACAATAAAGTCTGTAATAAGGAAGAGTAAATTTTTGGTACTACTAGGGCCGTCCCTCCAAACTGGATGGAAGAGTGATGAGGAAACTCGTCAGCGAGGCTACCAAGAAGCCTATGGCAAATTAAAGTAAAGTAAAGTGACCCTTATTGTCACACATGAACACACCACACCACACCACAGCACACAGTGTGAACAATCGGAAATTCTCTCTCTGTGTTTAACACATTCACCAAATAAAGCAGTGGGCAGCCAGTGATGCAGTGTCTGGGGGAGCGTGTGGGGACGGTATTTTGCTCAAGGGTACCTCAGTGGTGCTACTGGTAATCCTGGGAACTTTTAAGCAATTGCAGAAATGCCAAAGAGTGGTCATTTTGTACATGTGACCACAGTACCACAAGTGCTCCACAGATTCTGAAGCCAAGTGGGAAACGACGTTTGGTCAGATGAGACCGAAATCAAACTATTTGGCCTCTACATCTGGCGGTGAGCCAAAACAGCTCACCACCCAAACACCTACAGTAAAGCATGGAGGTGGTAGCGTCCTGTTGTGGGGGTGTTTTTCTGCAGCAGCAGCTACTGCGGCACTTGTCAGGGAAAAGGAAAAATGGGATGTTTTGAGCCCAGACAAACAATATAAAAAAATCTGTGGAATGACTTAAAGACTGCGGTTTACCAACGGTCACCATCCAATTTGACTGAGATCGAGCAGTTCTGTAAAGAAGAGTGAGCAAATATTCTAGATGTGCAGTCGGTAGAGAAGTATCCCAACAGACCCGAGGCAAAAGGTGGTTCCACAAAGCACTGACACGGGGACATGATCCTTTACCCACCTAAGTGATTGTTCCTTATTTATATCTTATTTTTCGAAACCGATGCCATCATCTCTTTTAGTTGGACGTTATAAGTCATTGCACAAAAAAGAGCTGGAAATTTAGTTTTTAGCGTGCGTCTTTGTTTCAGGCTGCAAAGCACCAAATGAATATTTTGAAGGGGGGTGATTCTTTTCAAGGCTGCTTCTTGCTCCCTCACCTCATACTCGGCGAACTTGGCTGAGTTCTCCAAGTCCATGTCCTGTTTTCGAGTGGGTGTGTCTCGTGTGGCCAGGGCGAGGCAGCGCAGAGTGTCCTTCCCTGTGCCCCAGTCTCTGATCGTCGCCATCAGCTCCTCCTTCACCGACAGGCTCAGCTCCACCTTCCCCGTGCCCACCCGCACATGTGTGCACCTGTCAATCACACTCTCTGGAGCGCCCTACCAGACACAGAAAGACAGAGGAGTACATGAGGACGAGTGAAGTTTGTCCACATGTGATAATGATCCACATTTGGGTGTTAACAGATATTAGCACAGCTCTTGATAAAGTTGATTATAAGAAGAAGACCCCCCAACATTTCTTGTGGCGTTCCACAGGGGCGTATTTTAGGGCCTTTGATTTTCTCTTTGTAAATGCTATCTCCAGCTAATGTGATCAGGAAACTGATACCTTTTCATAGGTATGCTGAAGATACACAACTACACAATTCTTTCTGAATTGTTAGGTGTCATTATTAAGACTACAATAATAGGTGTCATGTTTCTCAGTGGATTCCACAAGCTTTTCTACATTTACATAAAGAAAAAACAGAAATACTGATTAGTCAGAGGCTGCTTTGTGAGAAACTACATTTTTCATTAGTTTTGTACACCAACCTTGAAGATTTTAGATTCTGAGTTGTTTTATCTTCTCTAATGTTTCTAAAGCATCTCTATGATCTTTTATTTGATTTTAACACACTAAACGGCTTTAAAGGACCTGTGTACTGTCTGTCTATTTTCCAACATGTGATCTTAGATCTACAGATACGTGTCTTCTGCAAATAGTTAAATTATAGAAAACATGTAATGGTCTCTTTCTGTTTCTATGTTTCTAAACAAGAACTAATTTCTGCATTAGACATTTAAGCTCCATATGAACGTTTAAGAAACATTTGAAAACAATCTTTTTTATTGTAATTTGAGTTCTTTGTGT
>JBBJLS010000082.1:10456781-10467755 GCA_037577275.1 Bryconaethiops microstoma
ACACACACACACACACACACACACACACACACACACACACACACACACACACACACACACACACACACACACCCCGCACCCTCCTCTTTCCCCATGAAAACAAGTGCCAGCCTGTTTACACACGACCAGGCAGAGGCAGAGGGGAAACACTTCCTGGAAACGGTTGCCAACAACACAGGGCTCCTAATGTGTGTGTGCTCAGGGAAGCAGAAGGAAATCTGCTGGGTTTCAGGGCTTTGGCTCCACACAGCATCCTCTACCACAGAGGCTGACAGAGCCATGCTAATGCACTGTGTCCAAAAGTACGCAGACACTTTTAATTAGCAAAGTCAGTTACTTCAATAATTAATTCCATCAAGATGAGCGTCGCTGAGAAATCCGGCTTTTATTTATCGAATGAATAAAATGAAGGAATTTTGGCTCAGCACCCAAGCATCATTTGATCTAGAAACAACTGAACAATTCTTCGACGTTGTCGATACATAAATGTAAGTGGCGTCCAACCTAGACAGAGTCACCGACTTGATATCCCAAGTAAGTTGGTATTTAAATGTGATGACTTGATGATTTCATGTGCAGCCTGATTTTATACCATATTATATTAATCTGATATGACATTTTTAAATTCAATTTCATTTATATAGCGCTTTTTTTTTCTTTTTTTTTACAACAATGCGGTCACAAAGCAGCTTTACAGGCTCCAAGTCCGAGGCCCTAGTGAGCCAAAACTAACAATAGACGGCCTTAGTGAACAAACTTAATCCCTGTTGAACAGATGAGCCGTCAATGGCTAAAAGAGTAGGTACAGTTAAGAGTCAGTAGAGGTAGTTTTTGATGGTGCTTCAGTGAGGAGTAGTTTGAGAGTCTCTAGTCCACAGCAACAGGAACAACAATCTCTTCTGAAGCTTTTGAACAGCAGATGCCCTTGACTGGGGGAGGAGCATGTGGGGAGTTGAAAGCGGCCAAACAAGTCGAGGACACTTGGGCAAAGGACCCCAGCGATTGCAGATCTGGGATGAGGTGACCTGGAGCCCCGATGGTGATCAGTCGGGCAAGACATATCAATCAGATATGGGTTATGGAGCTGTGGAGCAGTGAGAGAGCATGCTCTGTACAGACAGAGCTTCATGCAATACATGTCAAATGAGGTGGAATGGAATTTGTCATCCAGAATTAATCATCCAATATCAGTACCTGACCTCACTAATGCTCTAGACTGAATCTCACAGCAATGTTGTAAAATCTAGTGTAAAGCCCTCCCAGACGAGTAGAGGCTGTCAATGCATCAAACTCCCTTTCAATACCATTGATTTCAGGCTATTTCAATTTCAATATTGAATTGAATTTAATAACACCTTCTTGACAGAAAAGCAGAGACAAAGTGGCAGGGCTCCCAAGTTCCAATACCATCAAAGCGGTCAAATCATGTACAAACCTTGAGCCCATTAACAAGAGATTAGACTTAGATTCTCAGCTATGCCACAGTCAACCATGGTTGCCAGTCCAGGAGAGCTGATCTCATTCACTCTGTGTGAGCAGGCCAAGCTTCCCTTTCCACTCATCACTCAGGATGACGCTAGCAAGCATAAGCTCTTAAGAAATGTCTAATGTCTTAAGAAAGCATCCTGTATGTTCTTTTATAACACGAAACCTAGTTGTATGTGATTCACTTCATGTTTTGTTTTAATTTAATAGTAACAGGGCATTCTGAAACTTTAGTCTGTAATGTGAGCAGTCCAACATTAAACACAATATTTAAAGGCCCATTATCATGAAACAGACCAAATTTTGGACAACTAGAGCTCTGTTTTTCTCAGATATTGAACCACAATCTGTTAAAACACCACAGTGGAAACTGAAACGCCACTGCAGAAGCTAATGTTTGTAGATGTTTTTCCTTCTTAGACATAAATATGTGAAGTTTTCAAAATGGTTGGCATGCCAACCTTACTTGTGGACACGGCTTCTGGGCACTATTGGCCGACGCCGGCGGAGGGAGTGCCACCACTCGCCCGAAATAGGCCTTTCACAACGGCGGGGAACGTACACGATCCGTTCACACCTGTCTGACCCACCAACACTGTGTGAACTCCACTCAGTCCAACATAGATCGAGTCACCTAGATCTGATAACTGCAGCAGACGACGCAAAGCTTAACATGCTTGATCTGCAGCCAAAGAAAGTACTCAAAATCGCTTGAGCTTAAGAGCAATTCATGAGTCAGAACGTCTCCCTTAGCTCCTCAAAATAGCACAGAAAGCATTGGAAGAGGCAGCAGGAGTCACTGGCTGCGTTTTGGCACTCATAGTGGAAACAGGGAGCGGAAAACAAGGCTTTAAGAACCCCAGCATGGACGCAGTCAATTTTAGTACAAATACTCATCCGCAAACTGAAACTCAAGTGCGAAAACATTCGTCGGGCGGGATTTAGCACACGTCTCTTCAAGAAGGTGTCTGAAGCAGAAGGCAGAGCATGTATTTGAGGGTGTGGATGCACCAACCAAGTCATAATGCGACATCTAAAACAGCCTTTAACAAATACATGACTATACATCATCCTGGAGCTCCTGTATGAGGCATGTCATAAAACATTGTGAATTGTCCTTGAACATTCTTAATGCCATACTTTTTATAATATTTTGTAATTTTATAGATATAATATTTAACGTCATTAATGACTTTTTTTTTTTTAATTGACCGTTTTCCAACTTGTCTTTATCTTTAACAGGCTGTTTTTGTTACTGTGTCTTGACCGAAGAAGACTAATACATGTAAATGAACATTATTCTAATTAGCTGCCCGTTTTGTGCCTTATTAAATAGGGAGTCTGGGCTGAAATATTCCTTATAGCCATCATGATAGAGTGGGGCTAAAATGCTATGGGCTAAATGAGTCTAAAATGTCTAAATCACAAAAACACTGCAATAAAAACAGGTTGTTCTTGCGGCCTAATTTCCATATATGATGGACCGAGAAATGGCTAATGTATGTGCTACTATACAAAGACAATTCTTTTTATTCCTTTATATGGACCTTTAAACATGCACTGTAAGTGGATTTACTGTGTACTACATTATCATAAAGGATCATAAATCTCAAAGCCATCATAATCTTTATCAGTAGTCAGTCACAAACCAAATTATATGTTAACCAATTTGCTTCATACTGCATATGAGCTAAAAAAGTTTCTTTATAGTGATGCCATAGAAGAACTACCTTTGGTTCCCCAAAGAATAGAGTTTTTTTTTTAAACAAGCTTCCATTGAGAATCCTTATGGAACAAAAGGTGGTTTCTTCAGTGAATGCACTTGATCACTTGATATCATTAACATCGAAACAAACTTTGTGAAGCAGATGCATTTTCACGCGTTAAGATGTGCCAACTGCATGCAAAACCCATTTACTGAGGCATGTCATGGGTCATTTGTAAACAAGCTTTAACTTTACAGGAAAAATGGTGAGCAATTATGGTTTGAGTTGAAGCTGTGTCAGTACGTTTTGACACTTCAGGCTTGTACATGAGTAGCTGCAAACAATGAATACAGTAATTGACTGATTTTAGCAATTACTTACATAGCTATAAATTGTTAATCGATTTTTTGGGATCATGACCGGCATTAATGTGTGTGTGTGCTATTTCAGGCTAGATTTGTTAGGGGATTGGATCAGATTCCTACCATCAGATGCAGTACTTTCTGCTGATATGAACTCAATACCAATACCAATGTAGCTCTAGTTACCAATTTAAGTTTATTAGAACATTACAAAAGAATATTTTAAAACTAAAATTGTAACTTTTAGTATACAGATCTAACTCTGTACAATATGAATGAATGGAACAGCCTAGAAAATGTAAGATACAGTAGGAAGTTGGTCAAGAGACACAGAATAAGAAAAGGCCTCAGAGACTGTACAGAGACCCTTCTGGTTAATTAGCAAACTTTCTTTGCTGCAGTATGAGAAACTCAATTAAATTGGCAGAAGGCTGATGGTTTAAAAAAAAAAAAAAAGTGTTAGATTCATGCTGTGTTTAATGTGTTAAAACTGAGAAGTACCTAAAAGACGTGCTACTTCTCTGAGAAACAGTCCATCTCACAACCTCTCAATCACCCCGCCTGTCTTTCTGTGCGTTATGTAACTGTGGGGGTCATGGTTTCCATTTAGGGGGATAAAATCTAAACAGAAAATGTCAGCTGGCCACATCCTAGTTTAATATATCTTGCAAAATGCATAAGACCTCTTCCCCTCCTTACTATGTCAAAGATGTGTGAGCAGATACAATAAATTCACTGTGTTTCTAAAGCTAGTTCCCTAATGGAAGTTCTTTATGCCAGTCTGAGATACTGCACTATTTGTGGCTTAAAGTCTAACGCTGAAGGGAAGCTACAGTTCTGTAGAACTGAGAATGTTGACTCTTACTGACGTGACATGCAAATGACCAAACTGGAATACTAAAAAGGCAAAGGGTCGCAGGCACCTGCCTCCACACTTAAAAGGGAAGATTCCCAAACAGGGATTAAGCCCCAGTCTTAGACTACATAGTTCTGAAAAGAGATTCTGCCGTGAAAGATTAGCTATGTTGCTTCTTAGCTGTCGATATTTAGTAACTCCCAACTTAGGACAGACACGTTCAGCACAAGTGCCAGAACCATTATATTGGGGGTCATGACCCCCCGTTCCAGATCCCCCCTCCCAAACACATTAAAAATGCTTCCGACGCCCCTGAGCACAAGAAAATAAACATTAATCTTCTCTGCCATGCAAAGGCATTAACAATCACCAAATGGACAAACATTACTCACCACTGTCCTCTAAAGGAGTTAACAAACATCAAATAAACAAACATTACTTACTACTGCCCTCTAAAGACGTTACAGCATCAGTCATACGTGAGAAATTTTGTTGTTTTCCTAGGACTCATAAGAGTCTCAATCGTTGTGTTGATGAATGAATTTGCCTTATCCCTATGGATGACAACACATTTAAATTGTGTAAGAATTGTGAAAGGCTTGGCTTAATTCAGTTTAAACTGAATTCAAGCTTTTACACAAATAAGCCTGGCCCTGCAAGTGTGTACACCAACTGTTCTCACAGTTTTAAAATTAAAGTACGGTCCAGGACAGAGGCTTGGCCTGGTTACAGCCCTGTGCTTTTGCAGTTTTGTGGACAGAAGACTATATTCAGTCTGCACTTTACTGCGAGAGTGAAGGCATTCACATGACAGCTTCCACTTTTACATACATTCCACCTCACTCATCAAATAGGTACAATATTTAGAAAGTGAAATTTAATTGAATATTCGTTTCTGCGATAAAGTAAAACCAGAAGCTGTCGTTCATCCGAACAGGTATCGCTGTCGCTGAAACGTGGGTGTGGGAATGGATAGAGATCAGCGATTATTGCTCTTGTAAATTCAACCATCGACCCTTAAGAGTTATAGCGTGGAGTGCAGTAACAGGCACTGAGCCACTATGATCTTCTTTGGAAGTTGCGCGTGCCAGGATTAGCCAGGAATCACCTGTTCCTATGTGCTTAAACATGTCTGTACCTGGAACACTCTTCGAGGAAAAACAGCCTTAAGGACAAGAATGTGCTTGCAAACACCAGGGCAAGCATGTGCACAAGCACACACACTTACACTGCAGGTCAAACGTTTAGAAGCAGTACTTTGTCTTTTGGTACTTTTTTGTCAAATGTATTCTGAAACACATACATTCAGTCATTCATTCAACTATTTATTGGTTCTCCAAGCTGCTTTCCCTTAACCCCCGGGTGATGACAGGTGCTGGAGACTCGCGATCATAGAGTGAAAGGGCTGAAATACATTGTCTTTCAAGAGAAACGGACACCAATTAGTTCATCACCACAGGCCTAAAGAAAAAGTGTCCAATTTATTCTTCATTTGCTCTGCTAAGAGAAGCTGAGGCGGATGCAATGTCACGACACACTGTTTAGTCTCCAAACGGCAAAATAACCAGTCAGCTTCAAAGCCTCATTCTCTGGTTTCTTCAGGCATACCACTAGTGAGTCAAAGCCAAAAAAAAAAATCATTCTTTGGCTGTGATGCTTATGGGAGGCGGGGTCAACTCTTGGCCAACAACTTAGAATCAGAATGGTTAGACTCGACTCTTCATCTGTCAACTATTTTTTATCACCGTGATTAGACCTAGAGACATTTTGACAGGCGCATCTGGAACGCAGCAAATAGCTTGAGATTTTTATTTGTTTGTTTAATTACATGGCCAGCAGATAGACGCAACAACGTCTCGGCTTGCCAGTGCATAGCAGCCGTCCCCAGGCAGTCCCTATTACAGCACGAACTCACACACAAACTCTGTATTTTCCTTATGTCACTATGACCTGTAGAAACTCATTTTGGTTAAAATTAAGTGGAGTCATGCTACAGTAGGTGTCTATTAGAGGGCCAGGTTAGTGGGTGAAATTGGACATGGTTGAAATTAGGGGGGGAAAAAAAATGGGAAAAAAAACCCTCCAGCAGTAAGAGTCGATGTGAGCATGAACACATTAGCATAGTCTGTGAATCCATATTTCACGTATTTTTCAAAGGAATGTTTTTCCTTGTTGGTATCATGCTCATTCTTGTCTAAATATATTGGTTTGCAATCAAATCGGTTTGCAGTCCCTGCTCAAAAAAAAAAAAAAAAAAAAAGTCAGTTAATGTTAATGTTGTCAGTAGGGCTGTCCTGAACAGCATTTTACTGGCTTTGAGTATTTGGTTGTGTTTCTGAGCCAGTGATCTGAATCAGTATTCCTGAAACCGTGTCTGAACATATCATTGGTGTGTTGTTTTCTTCATACACTGACGGAACTCGCCCTGCAAACAGGATCTAAAGTCCCTTTAATGGGAGTAGTCTACTTGTATAATGAGGACTTGTCATTTCAGGCATCTCTGAACTTTTAGCTCCTTCTTTTTTTTTTTTTTGCCCTTTGTGTCCCAGTGGTTGTGAACCTCTGCTTTAGAGAATATTTGCCGCCATAATTTTGACCTGTACTTTACAGGCACAAATACACGCATGCAAAGTCAAACTGTTTTACTACGAACGTGTAATTGCCGTCAGTAAGTCAAGATAGCGCAGCAATGCTAATTGGTATCAAAAACAAAAGCTTCACGAGCAAAACTGCACAATTAGAGGTGATAAATCAAAAAGTACAAGCTCTATTTGAGGCTGAAGATGACACTGCTGTGTCCATCACCCCATCCACTATTAAGTGAGTGCAGAAGACAGGTGTAAACAGCCAAAGGAAAGTAGAGAAAAGAGAAGATGGGCACATTATGAATGCAGATGCTCTTATTAAGAGATGAATAAGTGCATGCAACTTAATGCTTGCTATGAAAGTGAGATGCATATCTCGCATATCTTTCACACAAACACTCGCACGCACACACACAGACTCACAGACATACAGACACAAGTAAGTCAAGCCAGGAGGAGGTGGTGATGACTGCAGGGATGGGAAGTGAGAGGGAGCAATGAGTGACAAATTAGCACACATGCGCATGTGCACCTAAACAATGGAGCAACATTAAACAAAAACGAGTAAAAGAAACGTACACAAACTATACATGCGGCAAATTGATCCACTGATGCAGTTCTTTTGCACAAAGAGAGGCCGAGTGCATCGCTGGGCTCGCCTAAATGCTGAAGTAAGTTGTAACCACCAAGACAACACAGTGCACCACAAAAGCCTGCAGAACTTCCGTCTTCTCTCTGTCAGCGCTTCTTATCACTGAGCAGCAGCTCTGCTGATGTGGCTGATAGCTTCACTGAAGAGACGAGCTGAATTTGGCTAAAAGTTGCTCTAACGGTTACAGGCAGAAAGTTGAACAGCAAAAGTCATGTCTGCTTTGGTTCAGTAACAATGCTGCACTGGTAGCAAACACTGCCGTTTTCATTATTGAGAAGTAGGAGAAACACAACCAGTGTACAGTATAAGTTCTAGGACACATCCAGCATTACACACACACAGTGTCTCAGCAGCACAAGAATAGAGGTGTAAAACTCCTAAGCCATGGCCTACTTACACACCAGATTGAGCTACTTAGAGGTAATAGAGGCAGAGAAAGAGAGAACAGCATAAGACACAAGAGAAGAAAAGTGTCACTGCATCAGTTCAAGATATCACTTAACATGGAGGTGCTGCTTCAGTCACATGGTTTCAAAATTAAAAGGATTATGTGTTCATCTGGGCATGCATTACTAAATGCTAAACTAAAGCGTTTCAGAACTTTTCAATTTGTATTTGTTTGATGGCCCAATTGGTTGGTTTTATCCTTTTAAAATAATTAAGCAAAATTGACACTGTGTATGTTAAATGGACAGTAGTAATTGCACTTGTGTTAGCTAAAGTGGCAATAGGAATAAAAATGCATAACAATATCAATCATGTCAATACTGGTAAATAACTGCTTGAAAAAAACTGTCAGCTAGAGCTGTATGATATGGACAAATTATCACGATATTAAAAGGGCCCATATCACTTTTCTGGAATTGTTTCAAGTGGGGCATTTACTCCCATCAATACACTCCATTTAACGGAAAAATGAGCTACAAAACAGCCTCTTCTCAAATCATAGTTGTTACGATGTCACAAAACAAGCACATTAAAATATATCTCTGTATTCTGGCCACATTAGTTTTGCCCCACCCATTCATGCACGAATTCACAAACACCTTTAATTGTTACACATTAAAATAATTAGACTTCTGTGGATTAAACAAAGACCCTGATCATCAGAGTAACCTGTAACTCACCCAGAGCTGTGATTGGACACCCTGTCAGAAACACTGATTGGTTAGAGGCTTGTTTGCATACTGTAGCCTTTTGCAATATCAGTATTACACAGAGCGATATTATGATAACGTTTAACAGACGATATATTGTGCAGTCCTAGACGTTTGGACATTTGTAATGGGAGGTCTAAGAGCCCCTCTCCACCAATGCAGTACCAGTGCCTAATCTAAAACCAGTTCTACACATTACCACAGAAAAATGGGCTACTACAAGAAATTAATTCCAGTTTTGGTAAAACATGAATGAAAGCAGCGGCAGCGAAATCTAAATAGCCAAAAAGTGTTAGTGTTCATTTGACTACCGTGAACACACCACAGCACACAGTGAGAACAGCATGACATTCATTCTCTGCAATTAATCCATTCACCCAAGCAAAGCAGTGGGCAGCTAGAAACACAGCACCCAGGGAGCAGGGAGTTCCTAGCTAAGGGGTACCTCAGTGGTGCCACTAGCACTCCTGGGATTCAAACCCACAACCTTCTGATCATAGGGGCGACTCCCTAACCACTGATCACCATCTGCCCCAAAACGTTCCTGCATTAATGGACGAGGCAAAACTGCCACGGCCAGAATAAGGAGGCCAGAATAAGGAGCTAGCTTTGTGACATCACAACAACTATGATTTGAGAAGAGGCTGTTTTGTAGCTTATAAGAAAGCATAGATGTTAAATAATCTACAAGCACTTGTGACTTGTAGGCAACAGTTTGGCTTAAAAACGATATCCTATCTACCCGTGATCTGAAACACAATCATTGTCTGTTGTGAGCGTTAACACTCAGTCAAAGATATAATGACAAAAGTAAATTTATTAAAAATGCAAAGCCACGATAATTACCGAGCTTCTGTAACTGTTCAGTTCTCAGACCTGTCAAACCGTAGCCCAGTTCTTAAAAGGCGGAACTGGCTCTGGCACAGTCCTGGTGGAAAACAGCATAACTGGTCTTGCTCTCTGAGACGCCATACTGTAAAGTTATCATGATACTGTAAAGGTGTCATATTTCTTCTGCACAGGGGTAATATTCAAGTAAAAAGTGTTGTTACTTTTACTGAAATAATGACAAAAGTAGCTACCAAAAAACTATTTGCTACTGAACATTCAGCATCTCGTAGCATGTGCTGTTCATGTCTGGGGGTCCAGGAAAGCACAACTGTCCTCACTCGTTCTGAGTGGGTGGAATGGTCCTCCTACTCCCTCCATCCCTCAGTGCAATGCTAGCCAGTGCAGCTTATGTAACAGAATCGGCACTTGGAGTTTTCTTCCAGGCATGTTGAGCTGTCCAATGATGTTGCATTAGCAGCAGTTCAAAAAGATGCGAAGGAAGCATGTGCTAGCCTTCACCTCACAGTGTTGGTAGCATCGTGTGACTGGGGGAGTTTTAGATAACGGGTGAAACTGGACATGACGAAATTGTGGAAAGATTAGGGAAAATAAAATAATTACTTGCAATTAATATTTAATTTATTTAATATTACTTACATTTCTCAACTTGTAATTGTAATCTACCCTGATTTTATAATGTTTTTTAAACCACTGATACTCAACTCTGAAAAGTGTCAGGAATAAAGAAATGTGTTTGTATATATTTACTTCAAAAAAACATATTATAACACATATGTATCAGGCACATGTCCTCTATTCTAAGCATGCTACGAATAAACATGCTCAAATCAAACAGATCAACCGTATGTTTAAATATACAAACCGTGGGACCACTTGTCCTTTTTCCATCTGTTTCTACTTTTATGGTATCAAAACAAGATGAAACATTGTGCTGCGTATTATGTATAAAGAAAATGTCCTGAGGGGTCGTGATCTCACTGCCCTCCCTTCAATCAATAACTGTAATAGTCCACGAAGCATCTGCTCATTTTGTGACCAAAATAAAACTTCAAAGGGTGGGGTTATGCAGAAATTCAGTCTCCAAACAATTCTGTTTACTGATTAAAAGATAACATATGTGGGCGCTAATATGTAATAATGTTTTATGGTATAATGGTAAACAAAACAGGCCTGCCTGCATTAACAACGTGTCATCGTGTCAAGAATAATCACTAAAGGGTTTGGAACAGAACTGCTTTCCAACCGCCCACACACACACACACACACACACACACACACACACACACACACACACACACACACACACACACACACACACA
>JBBJLS010000082.1:10476111-10516208 GCA_037577275.1 Bryconaethiops microstoma
GGAGAGAAAGAAAGAGAGAGAGGGGGAGAGAGAAAGGGAGAGACAGAGAAAGAGAAAGGGAGGGGAGAGAGAAAGGGAGGGGGGATAGAGGGAGAGAGAGGGGGAGAGAAAGAGAGAGGGAGGGAGAGAGAAAGGGAGGGGAAGAGAGGGAGAGAGAGGAAGAGAGGGAGAGAGAGAGGGAGAGAGAGAGGGAGAGAGAGGGAGAGGGGTGGGGAGGGAGAGAGAAAGGATGGGATGAGGGAAAGAGAGAGAACGAGAGAGGGGGAGAGAGGGAGAGAGAACGAGAGAGGGGGAGAGAGGGAGAGAGAAAGGGAGGGAGAAAGGGAGAGAGAAAGGGAGGAAGAGAGAGAGAGAAAGAGTGAGAGAGGAAGAGAGAGAAAGGGAGGGAGGGAGGTTGAGAAAAAGAAAGCAAGAGAGAAAAAGAGAGGGAGAGAGTGGGAAAGCAAGAGAGCACCCACCATTGAGTAGGACACTGCAGTAACCGTAGCAGCAGGTGAATTGCCTTCAGCCGTTGGCCTCCTGTTTGACGACAAGCCACGCCCACTTGCCATTCCCAGATGTCCGTCAGCGGGAGGTGACTAAGAGCATGGTCATCAGCCAACATCTGCTTCAGGATCTCAAAACCTGGGTTTAGAAAAACGCAATGGAAACATACATTAATTAGTTAAACATCATAAAGGAGTCCCAGATTCAAACGCTATAGCATATAGCAGGGTGGCCCAATCGTGTTCCTAGATTTCCACCACCTTGGAAAGTTCCAGGACAGCTGCCACTGATAATGAGATAGGCGTAATGGGTAGAGCACAGGACTCTCACCCAGACAACCAGGGTTCGATTCTCACACCAAGATTTATTGGGGCAGCTGGTGGTTAGGGAGTAGCCACTGCAGGTTCAAATCCTAAGACTGCCGGGGGCACCACTTAGGTACCCTTGAGCAAGGTACTGTGCCCACAGTGCTTACCGGGTGCCCCTCGTTGGTGGCAGCCCAATGGTTCACTTGGTGAACGGGTTAAATGCAGAAAAAGACTTTCACACTGTTGTGCTATGTTCACGTGTGACTATAAGGGGACACTTTACTTTACTTAAGCCCTTCATTACCTGAATTCAGAATGTTAGATTAAAGATAGGACTACAACTGAGCACCCCTACACCACAGCACCAAAAGTTCAGTTACTGACTTTAGAAGCTCTATCCACACAACTTAAATCCTTGGTTTATTTCATTGATAACAGTGGTCAGACAAAAGCAAACAACAAATTACAGAAGTTGAAACAAAATACCAGACTGTACTTTTCAGCTCACTTTCCACTGTTTACCTCAAAGGCCACAAAAATCTTGGGCTGATAAAGAAGATCAGTGACTGTATAGGTACTTACACAAAGCATTCATGCCAAGGACTGGAAAAGCTATTTGATGTTCCTGAACAGAATCATAATTTCAAATATAGGGCAGTAAGGTGCATGGCTCAATTAATGTGGTAATTAAGAGCAGCAGAGGCACAGGTGAGGATCGTGCATCTGCTCCTGCCCCAGCAATCAATCTCACTCCTGCACCAGCGATGCATGCACCCAGCCCTCTCACACACACCACACACTTCACTGAGAGCAGGCAGAGGAAGAATATAGTGTAAACTGAAGGGTTTGGATATTCGAACGGAAACAAACAGGAACTGGAGAGTTCCGAATTAAATGTGAACTGAAAAAAAGTGTGCTATAGTATCAATATACAGCAGACAGTGTGAGAGAGAGAGAGAGAGAGATACACAGAGGGGAAAATGTATACTAGAGCACTAGAGACTGCAAATTAATGTCTGAATGAGCCACTGACCAGTCTGGAAGCGCCCACGGTGTCCTCCAGTCACAGTGAACTTGTAGCCCCACTCTGTGTTACTCATGTCTGATATAAATCTGTAGTAGAGAGTGTCCCCTACAGGAGAAAGACAGAACAATCAAAATACCTAAACAGTAGCCAAACACAGCAAGAAACACATCTGAACTAACATGGACAGGTGCTTCTGTGATAGCCAGAAACAACAACTCTATTCTCATTAAAGTCCAATTACCAAATCAAGACTGCAGCATCTGCTTAAAGTATAATACAAACGAGCTATTTTAATATCACTAGTGAAAAAAAAAATTTCACTAAAGAAAATGTCACTAAAATGATAACTTGTGACTCAACAAAATCAAAAAGATTTGTGACTTGACTTTGACTTCTTAAACAATGAAGAAAAAGATGTTTCATGGCTCGAAGACCCGAAGTCTCTGCATGTGAAGAGGTCGTTCGTTGAAAGGGAATTGTTTTGGTGCGGTGAGCTTTCTTTTTTTTTTTAATTTTTTTTAATAAAGATGAACAATTACTGTAGTTAACATCAACACAGAGTTTACAAAATTATTTTGCTTTTTCTTGTGTCTTTTACCTGTTGTTTTGGTTTGTATTTACTTTCTACTTCATGCTAAGCTATACTTCTCTTAATCCTCTTTCTCATGTATACCAATGTGTTCGTCATGGTTATCCATGTACCACAAATTTAACATTATAACCCTAATTAGACAATGAAGAATGGTCATCTTTAGTACTCCAAGTTTAAGACTTGAGAGCTGTCTATTAAAATCCCTACTGTTTTACAACTGTTACATGCAATTTCCCTATCGTGGCTGTTTTCAGACACATCTATGCAGCATCAGTACAACTTTTTTTTTTACATTTTAGGCTACAACCGAGAGGCCCTTTTTCTGGATCCAATGATAAAATGCCCTTTATTGTAGTTGGTGTGTATGAGAACATCCCTACTAATTTCTATGAACTTTTGCTCTAAAAGCACCTGTAGCAGCCTACCTGGTATCTCTATATCGGTCCATTTCTGGAAGGAGCCACTAAAGGTGTGCAGGTCCTGCTGGAAGTCAGCGCTGCTGGCCAGCTGGAGCTCATCACAGCCCTCTTCAGTGTGGCAGCGTGAGTCGAACTTCACAGACAGATAAAAGGCCCCAGGGATGTGCACCTTGTCCTGACACAACAGAGGCAAAGCAAGATTTCAGATTTGGCACAGGAGCTGCTGCTGCATAGGAAAAAAAACTGCTGACAGTGGAAAGTTTGAGTATAATCTGCGGTTCAACGCTTTCACTTGCAGTATCAGTAGAGGGGGAAAAAGTATACATTGTGCAGTAACTCACACTGCAATTAACATTACATATAGCAATTGCAATCTGAGATGTGACACAACTGGCCTGCATGATTATTGACCAAAATTATTAAATTGATGGACTACAAAAAAAGATTCAGTGAATGATAGGAGACTCTCTTATTGTAAAATCTAAAATCGCAAGTATGACAGCAAAATGACATGCATTTTGTACCTCAAAGTTGGTGTTGTTTTCATACGGGTGTTTGGACTCGCGGACTTGCACTGCCATCCCAGGCTCCTCCATGAACTGACAGGCTGTCAGGGACAGACTACCCAGCATGTTTTGGCTGCAGCCCTTCAACACTTTCTGTAGAATCTGAGGCAAGACAGGATGGGACAGGCAAGCATGAGTGCATATATAGAAACAGACACAGAGACATTTCCATTTTTGTGAATTTTTAAAACTAGAAATGACTAGAAATGGCTGCATATGAGGTGAGACCAATAACAATCCGATTTTTTTCTTTTCTTTAAAAGTCAGTTCAAAATGGTCTTTTTTAATTGAAGGACTGAACATCTATACTAATGTAGAGGACAAAATACGTTGCCAATGACACACAATGTGCATGCGCACTACTTCTGATAAGTTTTGATAAGACTCGACTTGATTCGTTCTTTTTTCCCCTTTACTATCCCATCCTATATTTTCTAGTGATATCATCCAGATACAGATAACTGGTATTAAATCAATATTGTCACTAAATATGGCTGTATACATTTAACCTTATTTGAATATCGGTAAAATAGTGTCTCTTTTGAACTGTGTGAAAGCTGTAGTAAAATGTCCAAAGAAAAAAATTATTCCTTATGGAGGCCAGCAAAAGGTCACCACACTCCCCTCACTCACCCTCTCCCATAAAGCCTTCTCCTCCAGCTGCATCAGCATGTCAAGGATGTAGGCCATGTGAGAAGCCCCACTCAGCTCCAGGTCCTCCTCTCTAATGGGGACACCAGAAGGCCAGTCTGCCAGCAGAGACGCCAGTACGTGCCGAGCGTACAGGATGGCAATGGCCTCGTTGACCTTGAAAAGGTACTGCCGGACAGACTTGTTGCTGCGTGCGTCCAGTTCTTTATGCAGGAGGGCTGAGCTTTTGGTTCGTCGCTGCTTAGCATAACTGAGCTGCAGGTCACTCTCTGTAATGGTGATCAGCTTCTGGGTCACCACATTGGTCTCCTCCGTGGCTGTCTCACAACGGCTGGGCTTCGACTGAGACAAAGCAAATGGGAAATTAATTTAAGAGTTAATCGTCTGTGACTGATTCTTATGGTTAGAATTTTGAAGATTTGTAGATTGTCTTAAAGACGTACCAAGCAAGGGACAATGATCATATCTGTGTCCACAGCTTTGGCAATTCTTTCCTCTGAGCGCGGGCGTTTGGCGGGCTGCCACTTCTGTGCCAGCGTCCGGATTGTCTCATCCGTCTTGATTACATCTCCATCAAATCTAGGCAAAGACCAGCATATCAATACAATTTTATTTTCTTTGTATATAGGTTTTGACAAGCAAGATCACAAAGAAACTTCACAAAGGCAAGCAATATGCCTAACCTGTCAAATTAAGAGATCCCTGCTTTTTCAGCTTTTCAGGGCTGTTTCAAATATAGCTACTTCTTTCATTGAAAAGGACACTATACGGACAGGGTTTGGGCTAGGACCGTTACTTCCAGTGAAGGGCAATCTTAACACTTCAACATACCAAGAGATTTTGGACAACACTATTCTACTAACTTTGTGGACACAGTCTGAGGAAGAACCTTTTCTATTCCAGCATGATTGTGCCCCAGTGCATAAAGCAAGCTCCATAAAGACGTGATTGGATGAGTTCGGTGTGGAAGAATTTGGCTGTCCCACACAGAGTCCTGACCTCAACTCCATCCAACACCTTTGGGATGAACTGGAATGGAGATTGCTAGCCAGGCCTTCTCATGACCTCATAAATGCTGAACAGAATGAATGGGCACAAATTCCCACAGAAACCCTTACAAATCTTGTGGAAAGCCTTCCAAGAGGAGTGAAAGATGTTATAGCTGCAAAGGGGTGGACCAACTCCTTATTAAAGTCTATTTATTTGAATTGAATGTCATTAAAGTGCCTGTTGGTGTAATGGTCGAGCGTCCCAATACTTTTGTCCTTATAGCGTATAGAACTCAAATAAAAATTTGTTCTGAAATCAAAGGTCTCACCGTTTCTGCACCTCCAGGAAGAAGGAGTCAGTCCTCTTCATTTGGAGCTCATACATTGCCCTCAGGATATGAAGAGGGGCATTTAGGGCATCATGGGTAAGCTGAAAGCACACAATCGTTCCACATTTATGTTTAAGTCAGCAGAACCACAAGGGGTTATAATCTATATCTAGTAATCAGAGTACAAACATACATAATGCTTCACAAACAAAGTGATGGTCAATGTCTTTTTCCAATCAGAATCACAAAAGGCAATCAACCAAAATTAAACATGAACCTGCTGTAGCCTGATTGAGAAGGATGGACAAAATGCATCATGTAACAGAATTAGGCAGCTGATGCTCTCATGAAAGCTCATTCATCTGTCAGATGATGTTACATGAGTGTAAGCTGGAAGGAGGAAGCACTCACCTTAGAGCTTTAATCAGGCTTGATATTTTAGCCGAACCCAAAAACATCATCACCACAAAGAATTCTGTTCAAGACCGAACGGACCTTACCCTCGTCATGAGGTTTTGAATTGGAAACTGACCTAAGATTAACAAAATTTTGCTCGAAAATGTCTCAAACTAGCCCGGCCTTAACACTTCTAACACTACCATCACTTGAATTACAGTTTAGGTAAAATAACAATAATAATAATAATAATAATAATAACGGGATTAAAATAGAATAATGAGCTGTTACACTTTAATACAATCTTTAATCAAGCATTGCTTCTGGACAACATCCCAAACACTTGCACTGCTCTCACTTCATACAGAGCTGATATGGCAAAATGTTATCCTTCACTTGTTCAATCCTCTCAAACTCTTGAGAGGAAGAATAAAGGAAGGGGAAAAGTTCAATTCAATTCTGTTTAAAACTGGCAGTGAGATTCCAAATGTGAAATCTGAACCCGACCAGAGCCAGTCATTGTAAAGACAAACGGCATCCGAACCTTTGTAGCACCATGAAAATGGGGTTCGCTCCAAATAGTGCGCGTTAACTGGCAATAAACAAAGTATGAGAAACTTGGGTAAAATTCTCACTAACCTGAAAGCAGGCCTTTGTCTCTTCGTCCAGTCCCTCCAGTGGGTCAGGCCGGTTGTGTTCAGTGTGTTCAGTGTCTTCAGTGCAGCAGCTGGAGTGGTCCGAGTCATGCTCCTTTTCCTTCTCCCGGTCCTCCTCGCGTTCGCCCCCGTCACTGTCCTCGGCCATGGAGTGGATCTCTCGCTTGGAGGAGTACAGCATGATGGATAGGATTTCCAGGTCGCGAAGGAGCCACATCTTGCTAAAGCCTGTTCCCTTACTACACTTGCGGACCAGCAGCTGGGTGAGGCCGGCCCTCTGGATGGCTTCTTTGGCCTGTTCACTGCTGTGTTTCTGCCAAAGATACGGAGTCATTCTGTCAGTTTCATGTCTGTGTGTTGTTTTTTCGAACATACACATACAGGGGGGTCCTCGGGTTACAACAGTCTCCAGCTACGATGCTTCGAGTTTACGGCGCTCACTCCCATAACTAGTCTGGTTGCACATGGTGGAAGAATACACAGTATACGCAGAATACGCAGTAAGGCGGTGTACGAGTGAAGGGGTTGGCGTTCCCCAGTACTCTTACCTACGCCATTTTGGACTGTTAAAAGTTTTTACACTCATTTTTTGTCATTTTTCCCGTTACTACAGTACAGTGTACAAGTACAGCATATTTATGTCCTTTTCCTGTCGCTTAGTTGTGCTTTGTTAGGAGAGTTAAGTTAACTGTGTTAGGAGAGTTAAGTGACTTAGGGTAGAGTGTGTTTCAACTAACACTAAAGTTCGGGTTACATCACTGTCGTAGGAACGGATATATGTCATACAGGAACCCCTGTATTCAAATTTTTCTTAATAGCTTTTTATTTCACATGGTGTTTGAATAAGACACGATTATAGAAAGATAGAGTTGAGTCTATTTTAACTGAGTAGTACAGTGACAGTGTTTCACTGAAGCAGAGTTTGATTTGGAAACATCTCAGTCTAGCCTGTGCTAATATCATGTATGCCTGAATGATCAGAATTGATTGAAATGGATCGCTGCATCTCCTCTAATGTGAAATGCACTCTTTTAGAGAAAACCCTCAAAGCTACTACACAAGCAGCTTTCATTTGAAAGAAATACACTACTGCACTTGCGGTCTGAAATACTGTTTTATGCTTATTTTTATTAAACAATATTTCAGACTGCAAGTCTTTTTAAATCTATTCATGGCCACGAGTTACATAGAAGGAAACATAATAGCAAAACAGTACCTAAAATACACATACCTGTTTTCAGATTTACTACTGTACAATTGTCAACATGTAGGTGTGACTGGTCATTTTGCATAATAAACAATGATATTTTACGCTGTTTTGGTTCCCCTTATTACCACGGTAAAGTTGAAACTTTCATCTGAAATGGTCATGAATATACTACTTGTCTGAAATATTGTTTTATGCTTGTTTGTTTTGGAACATCCTTAAAATCAATTTATGGCAAGGCGGTACATGCAAGGCATCATAGTAGCAAAACGGTACCCCAAAAAAAACCCCACATACTCCTTCAGATGAATGTACAATTATCTACATGAAGGTTGATTGGCCTTTTTGAATTATAATTAACATTTTGTGCTGTAGACATTTTGACTCTTGGTTCCCATCACCACCATTGTAAATTTAAAGTTCATAAGTTTCAATGTTACAATGAATTACTCAGAAATGGCTGAATTACTCAGAAATGTTAAATTATTACAATAATTAGCCTTTAATTTAACAAAAAAATGTGAAGTTAAAATGTTTAAACATGGTTAAAACGGATTAAAATGCATTTCTCAAAGGGACAGCTAGCTGAATGTCTATAGTCATAGACTGAGACAGGTGATTGGAACAAAGCACTGAAGTTATACATGAGTCACTTTTGTTTACCTTCAGAATATTGTAGAGGCCTTTCAGGGTCAGCGAGAGGACCCAGGTAGCCTCCACTGCCTCAGGCGCACTGCTCTCCACCCCTGTCTGCAGGAGCTTGCACACAATTGAGATGAAATTCTTCAGGTAGCGCTGCGACTGGCCTGTGCTGCACAACAGAGCTGAACTCTCCGGACTGCTGTCTTCTCCGCTTTCTTCATTCTGCACCAGCTGGTAGTCCTTCACTGCGGAAGGGTTGAATAATCAGTCGCATTTCAAACCAAAGTGGCCTCAGATCCTAATAAAACTGTCTGAGTGGCTTGGCGCGTAATTACTTCAGGGGTAATATTTCCACTCGTTTTCATCAGCTGTGCGAGGAAATAAGCCAAGTTTTCAGACTAAGAGGAATAGTGGGCTGAAAAGCTATAAAAGCAGGCACCAGGCACTTAAAGTGTCATATTAGTAACGCACCAGACAAGGTTGTAAGTACTTATTATACGGCAGCAACACACAAGCTAAAGATGTGGCACTTTGTGTGATTTATGAAAGGTGTTCAGGCTGCTGAGTCCCTCACCCGTTCTCCGTTTGCGCGTCTTCACGTCCACAACGGCAGCCCGATTCTTCTCGGTGAAGTGTTTGAGCAGAATGACGTTGTGCCGTTCATTAGCGTTGTCAATGAACATAGACTGCGTACCCATACATAGCACCTACAATCAAGAACAACAGATGGCCATTTGCTTAGCCCATCAGCAAACTGAGATCACTGTGGATTTGGATAATTGAATTTGAGCTTTCCCACCACTAGTGACTACAGCTGTGTGTTACTACAGCCATTCAAATCTGAATGCAAGTTTAATGATGCAGGACATAAGACAAATAAAATCACATTAACAATAGAAGGCAAATGTAAACTCTTGTCTAAGAATCGACAACATCTTTTAAACTGAGACACGTAAAGGTATCAGTCAGTCACGATGAATGAAACACAAACCTTAAGCAGCATTAAGCCTTATTTGTGTGCTTTGAATAAATACGAGGTGGTTCTTATATAGAGCTGAGATCACATTGATTTATTGCTAAATGTCGATAATGGATGTACAATCGAAGCAGACTTTATTTATTTCATTCTCCTTCCTTTTTGTAAGCTTCCACACACCATTCCATGATCTAAAACTCACTCTTCCTGAGTGATCTTAATACACTGAAGCTTTGAAGGGCTTTTAATAATCATTTGCATGCGAAGAAAATGAAGACTAAGACAAAAAACAGATTTAGAATGGTCCCAATTCAAAGAGATACGGCTAAAAAAGACAGCTAAAGTTCTGATGTAGAGCCGCTTGTGAAGGATGCTCTACTTCACCTAGGAGCTCAGAGAATAAAAAGAAGCAAATAAAACCACAAGCAATAATGACCTCTAACGTGAAAGAAAAAGGCAACATTAGTGGTAATATGCACATAACTCTTATTTCGTTATATTTATATTTTTGACTGTCAAACATTGTGAAAATGTCTTGGGCTTTGTTGTCCCTTTAGGTGGCACTGATCCTACGTTCTACTGATTTTTAATGTAAAATACCTGTGGTTTAACTACTTAAAAATCTATAACTATCAATAACTTTGCCCTTATTATTTGATTTTTTTAATTGCTTATCATTCCAGGCCTATTCTCATCCATGTCAAACTGCATTTTAATATGCTATTGGATGTTACTCTCTTTCAAGGAATTCAAGGAAAGGGAGATGTACTTAATGCGTGCATGCAAGGATGTGTTTCCATACCTCTGGGAACACTACCAGTACGAGCAGAGTGAAGACATTGGTTCGTTTGAGTTGCTGTGGTAACTGCTGAATGCAGTGGTCAGTGAAGGCGGCGATGATGCTACACCACTGAGGACAGGCATTTAGGTTCCTCAAGATATCGGCCACTGAACATGCCCAGTCCAAGCCAATGCGGCTGTGAAGACACAAAAAGACAGGTTTAAAGATCTGTAAATTTTTTCTCTCTTTATAACAGAAATATTTTTGAACACCAAATTATGGAATCCATTGAAGAAACCCCAAAGATTGGTCCTAAGTCACACCTTTTCTCTGTGTGTTATGACTCTGTGACTGTCTAGTCTTGTTGTGAAGTATATGTTGAGTTAATTATTTGTATTCTTGTTTGGTCGTCACTCTATAAAGTGTCCTTAGGTTTGAGAAAAATCGCTATGTAAATTAAACAAACATTATCATTATCCTGGTTATATTATTGCTATTAATATTAACACTACTACTAATAATAATAAACAATAAAACATGTTAATAAGTTCATACAGCTAAAAGTACATGAGACATATGTATTGAGGTGGGTAATGACAATCTTTATTCTTATTGTGACTGATTACTTCACATCATAAAGTATACTATTCTGAGAATACTGTGGATATTGTCATCACTTGAACTGCATGTTTCATTATATTCAATAGAAATTAGCCTTATATAACTGACACTACATAATCAACTGGGACGCTATCATCATTTTCCAACTAAGAATGGTACCATGAGATGGTCTTCCTTTCAATTGTTCCTAGAAATGATTGTAACTCAAATATCACACCACACAAGGTGACTGCGATATACAGGCATGCCTCACCTGTCCAGGCACACAGCCCCAAGGCTGAAGAGAAGCTGGGTGGTCTTCCAGCCCTGGGTTTCAGTGGCAGCTACATCAGCCAATGCCAAAAGTTCAAATTTATCAGCCAGAGCCTCGGTTACAGCTGCATCAGCTTCCTCAGGCGAAATGCGCAACAGGATCTGGCCCAGCAGTCCCAGTGTCAGGTGGTAGGCTTCGTTCAGGCAGCCTGCATTGGAGATGACCACGCGGAAGAGCAGCGGCAGAATGGGGCTCAGGCTGGACAGGGATATTGTGCTGCCCTGTAAGAGTTCAGATAGTTAAGGGTCTCCTGGCGGTCACTGGTTTTACAGCTAAAACAGATCTATGAGGTGCTGCACTTGATCCACGGAGGGGCTGAAGAAGTTACAGGTATCTGTTTCAAATCTGGAACAACGCCATGTTGTTTTGGTTGAGTGTGTTATTTAATCCCATTGGATTTGTAAGATGGTATTGTATGTATACTTCCACTTGGGGAAGACAGGTGCACTGAAACAACAGTAGAAAAAAGGAAGGCCGCAACAGGTGAGACTAATCACCCAATGAAGCATAATCTCACAATATCTGGTGGCTTTCATCATCAAAGCGACAAAATGCGTCTACAAATTGCGAACAAAAAAAAAAATCCTAAACCAGAGGTGTACTCACAAAGTGCCAATGTGGCTGCAGGCTTTCATTCCAAACAAATAAGAGCATACTTAATTACACTTGCTCAAGTTCAAATAACTGATCAAGTGGTCTTTCTGTGTTGGAATGAAAGATCACAGGCACACCAGACCTTTTGCACATAGGAATAGAAACATGGATTAAAGCAAAAATAATTAATCTGATGGAAATTCTTTTTTTTTTTTTTTTTAACCAAATGCTCCGTGTCGCGGGCCCATACCACCTTGGCCATGCATCACATTTTAACCCTGTGTTGTCCATTACCCCTTAAGCCCCTAGTTGAGATACCACACAAAAGCACACACCTGCCATTTTCATCTTTTTTCACCATGAAATAAATGGCCTACCATTATTGCCAATTTCATTTAGCCAAGCCCATCTCCACTTATTCTTCACTGTTTTGTCGACGTCCGACACAAGCAAAGGCCGGTTAGTTCAGCTGGTTAGAGCGTGGTGCTAATAACGCCAAAGTCGTGGGTTCGATCCCCGTACGGGCCAGCTCGAGTTCTGCCTTTATAAAGCAGTTTGCTCAGGGATCAATAAAGTTTTCTGATCTGTACCTTCCTTTCTCCTTACTATGAAGTTTGGCATCTTAAATAAGAGTCGGGAAACAGCTTGTAGCCTGTAGGCTACTCCGCAGCCATCAATATTTAAGCGAACTGCCGAAACCATAATGTTTATTTTAATTTTTAGGAAGAATAACTAAACCGTAATTAAACCAAGGAAAAAGACGAAGCTTGTTTACCCCTTTTCTTCCGATCTGCATCAATCTCAAAATTGAGCTTTAGTGCCCTCCGTTGATGGAAA
This sequence comes from Bryconaethiops microstoma, assembly GCA_037577275.1. Classification (NCBI taxonomy): domain Eukaryota; kingdom Metazoa; phylum Chordata; class Actinopteri; order Characiformes; family Alestidae; genus Bryconaethiops; species Bryconaethiops microstoma. Next base: position 10,488,502 of record JBBJLS010000082.1, read on the forward strand.
TCCGTCATAGCGACTGAAAACTTTAATCCCGTAGAAACCCCTATCCTAAAGAAAGGGAAACTGCTGCTGGTACAAACCAGCATTAATCTTGATAAACAAACGTGTTTGTACTGCTGTGTGTATCCATGTTCATGCTTCGAGTTTTATCCAGTCATCCAATGAGAACGTAAAGCATAGTTGTGTCTGAAGCTGAGACTAAATGAACACTGTCGGTTTTTGTGACCTTGTCTTGTACCTCTTTTTGTTAAAAAAAAGAGAAGAAAATGTGGGTTGTGATCCACAAGTGCAAAGAATTTAATGTTTTATAACCTTCCATGCAAAGGAAGCAAGTTCTTTAGTGAAGGTTGAATTAAATATGTGTAATGCTACGAGCAATGACGGAACAGGTTACCCTTGACACAGATAATACTTACAGGTTTAGCTGGAGGCAGCATGGCTGCCAGGAGTCCAAGAATTCTCTCCCTGGAGCACTCAGCAAAAACATGCTCCTGAAGGGGAACTTTAGCCGTCCTGCTTTCGTGCTCTTTACTGACATCCATGTTCTCAGAGTTGTCACCGCTCAACTCAGTAGCTTAGAGAGAGAAGAGACACAGGGTGAATTTAAACATCTCGGTACAGAGATTTGTTATTTGTATTTAGTCTTTTTCCATCCATCTGTATCCACACAAACACACAGTCTCTCACCCCTGAGCCCTGGAGACAGAGTGTCCTCACTAGAGACAGAAAGTGTCTGGCTCAGACTGGGAGAGTCCAGAGTATCCTGGGAGACAAGCTTTCCTCGTCCCTCTTTCTCTTCTGTAACTACTGGGGCTTTAGGAAGAGTGGGTGCGTCAGGAATCTTCTTCTGCAAGAAAAATAAGCAAAAACAATTAAACTAATTAAAAGAACTGCAACTCTCAAACTGAATGTAACAAATGATTCCACAACATTTGAAACCCTAGCATGTTTAAGGTTTACCAACTGCCAAGTTAACTGTAGGGGAGTTCCAGTTGTTTGGATACCAGAACTACAATCCCTGTTAATTTTCCAACAGGAAGGAAGTACGTATTCTCTATAGAGAGCATAACTTTGCACAATTTAAAGCACTTGATTGCTGAATTTAACATATTAAAAGAAAATTAAAATAAACTAAAATCACTTAGAAAATCAACACCACATGTAATTTATCCAGTGGTGTTCAAACATTTATATATAATAGTATACAGATACACAAGCGTTCAAAGATTTGGAATGAAATGAAATGTATAAAATGATTCTTCATGACAGTTTTGTGCAATGTTACATGTTTTAAATAAATAATAGGACAAAAGAAAGCTGTACAGAAAAATAAAAAAATTATCCATGTCCAGAAATTTGTTAACATTCTGACAAAGATGTATAGTACTGTCAGAAAGTTCTAATAAAACAAATACACAGAATTCATCATTAAAAGTGGAGATCTCAAGGGAGTATCTTCTTATTCACAGAATTCTTGAAATAATGAAAAAATATATACACATAACTGATGAATAGTATTTAATATTTAAATCCGTGGTGCACAAGTTATTAGTGTGTATAAAGTAAGAACGATTACTGATGTGAACAGAGATTCCGAAACCGTCAATGCATATATGAGTAAATGAAAATTTTTGGTAGTAGGCTGGTGCTGTTTTTTAAGAAAATCCACAATAACCCACCTTGTCTTTGGGGAGTGGTGGAGAGCAGATAGCAGCAGTGCTGCCAGGTAGAGAGGAAATGTCTGTGGTGCTGGTCTCCTGACTGGACTCTGGAGTAGTGGAACACAGCTCACTTTCTGTTGCTGACTCATTAGAGGTAAGCAGGGACAAAAGGGCTGAAGCTCGCAGACCTAGAGGGAGAACCAGAATCAGAAAATTTTACTGATCCCAGAGGAACTTGCTTATATCATGACTGCACAGACACACAGACAAGTACAATATATACTATAAAGTCTAAAAAAATCTGCAGAAAAAACAATAAGACACAGAGGCAGACTGAGACAGAGACCACCACCAGCTTGATAAAAACAAAACTCTAAACACATCCCACCACAATAAACATGACACATGTGACTGAAACCACAGTAATGATTACTCTGTTGTTATGCATCTTGTACCTTTCCCTGTCTGCCCCTTCATCAGACACTCTGTGATGAGCTCAGAGCAGTGAGTCTGCAGGGCAGCTGCGTAACCAAGGGCAACCGCATCCAGCGGCTCACCCTCCAGCTCCCGCTCACTGACCAGCTCAGAGGTGAACAGGGCAAGGCCGGCAAACAGGAGCCAGGAGTAGTTGTGGATGTAGGGCTGGATAAGCCTGTGCCGGTCACTGATGCGGATGGTCACCATGGGGTACACTGTGATCCGATGGGTGGGCAGATGACTGGAGTGAAGAGAGAAAAGTGAAAAGAATGGAACTAATTCAACAATGCTGAAAAGATGGGCTGTAAATCAAAAGTGTAGCCCCCAGCTCTTGGGTCGAGTGCTCTACCTGTCAGGGTATTTCTTGGCATTATAGCAGCCAAAGCAGAGGTCAAAGTCCTCACAGACATTACAGTTAATCCGGCTGCCCACAATAAGCCCCTGGCAGTGGTCACAGGCATACTCCATATTCACCATCTCGTGGTCATCCTCATGCCCATCTGGCTTGGCCCCACCTATGCAGAACAATGCAATCATGACTACACACACCTACAGATACCTTCAGCTCCGGATCTTAAATTCAGTTTTGGTCTGGGAATTTGTTTTGCTGGATTGAATTAACAATTAAAACGCTCATGTACCTGACGGGACACCTAGTGTCGGACGTAGTAGTGGTTACAAAGTAAAGTAAAGTGGATTTATAGTCACAAAAACACACCACAGCACAGCACACCGTGTGCACAGTGAAATTCTTTCTCTGCATTTAACCCATTCAGCAAGTGAAGCAGTGGGCAGCGGATGACGCAGCGCCCACTAAGCATTGTGTGGGGACGGTACCTTGTTCAACTGCTCACAGGGACAACTCCTAAACACCAGGCCTAAACTCCTAAACACCACAAATGCTTGGAAACGTATTTAAGGTCCAGAATTGAAGGCTATATGGGGAACTGAGCTTACAATTGACCTCAACACCTTAAACACAACCGTGTTAACACTCATACAAAGTTTTTTCAGCAGTGGACAGAATTGCACTGTTTACCAAACATGTCGTCTGACCCTCCAGTGGCCATTCCTGCCTGCAAACAACCTTTTTCTACCAGTCTACATGTTGTTGGTGTTTACTTTGAAGACCACAAGAGACCATATGAATTTAAGTCTTAGTTCAACCTTGGTTAAATCTTACAGTTTATAAGTGCGGAATTATAGTGGGAGGTATAGAGTTCTGTGACTTACCCTCTTAACTGTTTTTCCTTAATTGTGTATTAACCTCTGACTTTTTTCTTCTGACAGGGTTTGTAAAGGTGTGTAACTTAGCTGGCAGTAACTTGGTTAAAAGGCAGATGTTGATTTAAGTCTACCTTTACAGGTATGCAAAACAGATGTGGACTACTTAAGCACTGATGTACGTCGCTAAGATAAGAGCGTCTGCTAAATGCCGTAAAGGGAAACATAAACGTACTTAGGAAGCATGTTTTGCACAGGTCCATGTCCATGCATTGCAGGCAACGGTAGCGGTGCCCCGGAGCGATTCTCTCACAGCCGTCACATGAGATCTCCACGTTCAGCAGGTCACAATACCGCGCGATGAACATGTGCATCTGCAAAGAAAGTAGGACATAAGGCCACGTCGGAGGTGAGCTGCAAAAATCAGTACAGAGCACAATTCAGAGTCATCAGTAACACACTGATTATTATGAGCTAATGGAAATACCCCTTTGCAACAGTCTTACTGATTATTATCTATTTTAAATGTAAACATTTAATGACTAATTCAAGCTGAAGAAAAGCAGGGCTAGCTAAATAGAATTAACATTGTAAAGGTGTGTTTATGCAGCAACGTGCCATTTTCCAGGGTTTGTCTTACAGTACTAACAAAAAGAGGATTTGCTCAGTGAGGTTTACATAAAGCCAAAAGGCAGGTTTGCAGTTAAAGGTGAATTCATTTCAAATATTTACTAAAAGCTTAGGCTGCCTCACTGTGTGGAATTAGAACAGGCTCTGACATTTTCCCTGTGTTTACCAAGTCAAGACAAAGGCACACTTGAAGGGGAACTCGTGGGACACACGTGAAGACATTTTCCGATTTGATATTTTTACCAGTACTCCATTTAACCATAAAACAGAAAATAAAGAACTTAATACTCTTCAAAAGGACAGTGTCCTTTGTTTTGTGGGCGTTTCTGTGATGTAGGAGGTTTTGGCTGCAGGCATTTCGTTTTACAGTTCACAGGGGGTGGGTTGGGGCGGCCAGGTTTGTTTTGTTGTTTGTTTGATTTTTTTTATTGCCATGGAGGAAAAGATTTTGCTGTGGTGGGCCACCATGGAGAAATGTTACTAGCAGAAACACTGCACCAGCACCACCCTTCTGTGTACTCAGGCTGGATGGAAGTGTGTCTTACCTTTCTCTTGTCCTCTGGTGAGGCTTGTGCGATCTTGTCAAACCATTTCTCAAACATGCCATCCATACATTCGTCCATCCACTCAGAGTTCCTCTCGTAGTCGGCAATCTCATCCTCCTCTGTCCACTGACTACAGCAGATAGACAGAAGAGAGAAAAAAATTATAAACTTACAGGCAATAAAGGCACTGCTGCCAGGTCTAAAGCTCCTGAACAGATTACGTTCTGAGCTGCTGACTTCGTGAGGAGCACTTTTTCTGATACATTTCCCGTCCGATAAATTTAATCTTCTGATAATCATCTGCAAATTTTCCACCTGTGGGACTAATACAGGGTTGTCTGATCCTATCTTACTTTAAAGTGATGTCACACATTATTTTTCAGGGATTTCTGCTCTCAGAGGTGGGAGGTTTGAAAGTAGCCAATCCGAGAACGTTATTTATCCATCACTTTTATCCATTTATAGATCCATCAGTAGCATTCTGAGTTCAGGGGGGCAGATACCTGATGGCAATGTCGTGTACGCTGATGTTCTCTTGTGACATGGTCAGCAGCAGGTCAGGCAGTTTGATGTCCAGAAACAGAGGCAGATCCTGCACCTCCCAGCTCATATCCAGCAGGTGCAGAAGGCATGTCTGTACACATGACAGGGCAGGCAACAGAACCCTGGGGGAGCAGCAGGAAAAGGATGAGGCAGTTAAGCATTAAAGAAACCCCTTTGAATCATTTATCCAGACTGTAAGTTATGTGACTGTATACATGCTCTATTTCAAATTATACATACCTAATTTACACTATAAAACAAACTGCAATGACAGTGGACTCACTTGTCATTGAGAGTGGAAAAGCTTTGGACTGCCTCCACCAGCATCATAACCAGCTGATGATAAAAACGCCTGATCTGCTCTTTCAAATCAGGCCCACAGCCTGAAAGCTGGGAGAAATAACTGGCAGAGAGACAGATGTTACATCAATTTCAAATTTAACAATTACCTGGGGTCATTTATCAATCAAAACAATTTAACACCTAAATAAAAAGAGAGGTCATACTTAGTAAAATCTTTCTGGCAGGCGAGCAGCTCTTGGAGGAACAAAATGCAGGGGGCTTGGAAGAGATGCGGTTGACCTAGAGACAGTAAGCACTGCTGCACCATCTGCAAAACCTCACACACACTCAAAGCCTGGGACTTTTTCAAGGCTAGGGTCTGAAGAACACTATACAAATAGACAGAGTAAAGAAATTAGAATGTCACTATTTTAATTAACACAACTGTATTTTTTCTTTAAATCATCAATGGCACATCAGTGGCATAATCAGAGACACGTACACAAGTATGCTGTAATCAACTGAATTCATGAAGGAGTGCTGAATCATTAACCCAGTAATCACTTTGAATCATTTAGTAACCACTATAAAAATATATATAAAAATATGTACAGTCATATCCACACCCCTGTAATTACAGCATAATTATTACAAGACCATTTTCAACCCGCCACTGTGCCTTTAAGACAGGTTTATAACTGAAAGGCTGCCCTATTGTTCTGACTGGCTGCCTGTATTGTGTCAGTAAAGGCTGGATTGTCAAATGCTTGTTTCAAAACTTTATCCCACCCATGCAGAGAATGCAAAGCCAGTACACTGCACTCTCTGACTCCTGGCCACAGATTGCCGTGGCACCACTGAACGCTGAACTCGCAATATCTTAGACAGACTTGTATATCTCACCCTGGTTCCCATCATCTGAGCCGGAACCATTTCAAATCAGAACACTTTAAATGACTGTCATCTCGACATTACAATTATGCCGAGATCTTGACATAATCAGTAGAACTGACAGCACATTAGAGACTAAACCGTTATCTGTCAATGCCCATACCTTGTCTCATTAATCACCATGTCCTTCATAAAGCTTAAGATGTGTTTGAGGATGGGGAACCTCTCTTTGACGGAAGGTGCGGCTCGGGTCTCCTCCACTGATCGGTAAGAGAGCAGCCTCAGACGGCCACGGCTAAAGGGCACCTTGCGGGAGAAGGCCAGCGGGGACGCAGGCTCTCCAGACTGTGAGTGAAGACTCTCAGTGGAGCCTCTGGAGCCCTGAGCGCTGGTGCTGGTACTGCTGGAGGCTCCAGGGTCCGAGGCAGAGGAGACCTGGGTCTGTACACGAAGGGCATGGCTTGATCCAGCAGAGGCCATGGCTTCAGTCCCAGTGGATGTCTGGGTGGTGGAGGGAGATGGACAGGGCTGAAAATCTCCTTCAGATATGGACACAGAGCGCAAGAGAGGAGCAGCATTAGTGCTCTCTGTTTGTTTGGGGGACTCTGTGTCTGGAGGGGGTACTGGGGCACCACCACTGGGGTTAAACCTGAATAAGAGCAAGCTCTTATTAATGGAGATCTCAGCTGGAGAGAGGGGAAAAGTGAAAGAGAAAAAGAGCAGAGAGAGAAAAAAATGTTAACATCTATCAAAAACGTTTTTGTCAGATCAACAATATTTTCCCAATTTTTTTTTTCATAACTAGGAACGTGCAAAAAATAAATAAGTCATTCTGAGATTAATGGGAAATGTGTCGTGTTGCTGAGAAAGTTAGAACTATTCATGGTGTAACCATAGAGGGGCATGTAGGTGCAAAGCACAAACAGTAAGTGCTATCAAAATACTCAATTTTACTATAAAAGTTTAAATATTATTTATTGTGTAAATGCCTAGACACCCACAAATCTAAACATGAACAAACATGCTGATGAAAGGCATTTTTTAAATAAATTATTTCTACATCCTCAATTCGATCTTTCAGTAATTCTTCAACATTTCTGTCAAAATTGCTATTCACCCAAAGACTCTATTGAAACTTCGCCCTGGCCATCCTCTATCTTCCCAGGGACATTCATTTTGCTCACTAGGGAGCGCTGTTTCATCTCCAGCTGAAACACAAAAGGCATAACACTTAGAAATTATGAAATGACACTCTTTTGAATTGAGAGCAGGAAGGAGCAAAGCACAAGCCTACCATCCATGTCCTGATGCTGTCGGCAAGAGTGAAGACCTGGATGAGGTCCTCACTTATACAAATCTGCCCTTGCTTAGCCACTGGAAAAAAGGAGACAGGGAGGTGTGGTAATTAACAGAATGTACATGTTGGCAACCAAGGACACTTAAATTTAATTCTTTTTTTTTTTATTAAAAATTTTAAAAAAGAATGATTTTTTTACTTTGTCAGCTAGAGAGACTGTGTTTGACTGGGTGAGTGGGAGAGCGTGAGAGTTACTGCCCACCCCGACTAGCTGATATTTACCAAAGCTCCTCAGTGAAGTCTGAAGGGCTGGTGTGTGATACACCATGGCTGCCCAGATTGCATTTACTGCCTGATCAACCTTTGACCCTGCAGCAAATTCATTTCTTATTAGATGCTTCTTGCATGCCAGCATGAGGTTCCTCATCAACTCAGCCTTGTCCTCGCAGGATTCCTGGGAAGGATTCCAGTGAGCAAACGCCAGCAGGAACTCCACCAACTCATCTCCAGGAGAGGCTGAATTTACCTGGAGGACAGAGAACAGAAATTCATAAGCTATTATCGGAGTTTACTTTAAAGTATAAGACAAAAAGGGAAATAAATAAGAAAAAACACCCGAGGGGACACAGGATCAAAACACACTACATTACAGTAAAATATTGATACCAAATGAACTGTATATATTGACGCCTGTACCTCATGTGGATCAGTGTTGACAGGTTCAGGTTCTTGGTCTTTGGCTGGCGCACTCAAACCCTGTCTGAAGACAGGCTTCCACAGGGACGAGGCCAGTACGTGGGTCATCAGGGTAGTAGGAATCTCTTTCATACTACGAAGCTCTAGACAACCTGTAACAAACAAATAAATGTAATAATAATAAATAAACATTTAACCATGTTTATGGTTGGAAGTAGTTGCTGCAAGAAACCAGGGCAAGGAAATAAAGGTTTAGTTTTTAATAACTGTTTAATATTGTTTTCAATTTCCTTGTGAAACGCAGTTGAGTGTTAGTTTTGTGGAATATTTTTTTAGCTTTAAACAAAGGCCCACAAAGTTAATGTGTTGACCTGATAAACTACACATTTTTTAAACGACACTTTTTTCTAGTTTGCCTCATCAATCCATCTGTGGATCAACAGGCTGAAGCCCAGCCACTCGCAAGTTTTATGTTGACAAAAACGGAAATTTGCAATTTTGGTCTCTCATTCAAACACTACTCTTAAAGTGGTATCCCCAGGACCTTTGGTAGGACTTCGCTGGATAGTGTTCAGGGGGCCTCTATGAATAAATAAATGAGCAACAAACTAACAAACACACCAGTAACACAGAAAGCCCCAGCTCCTCTAAAGAACTTCCACTGCAACAATAATCCACAAAATAAAAAGTCGTAGGAATGACAGTGAGCCCAAGACACTACTATTGGTTGAAATTTTTAACCCCTGTTGCTCTCAAAGAGCGTTAATGTTAAAAAAGGCATGTTAAAAAAGTCATTTTCATATTCAGGATCATGTTAACCCCTCATTCACACAAGTAAAAAATATTATTAATTATTGACACAACAAATATATTCTGATGAAGCGTATTTCGGTCCACGTTGTAACAAACAACATATCAGTAAAAGCAGCACACCATGAGTGGATTTGAGGGCCATAGTTCGGGAGGCCAGACGACCCATCAGCCGCGAGACGAGGAGCTGCAGGTCAGAGATCCAGGAGACACTGATATCCGGCAGACCATAGGCCGTCACTGTGAACTTGTAGCCCCACTCTGTATTACTGCTGTCTGAGTGGAAGAGAAACTGTAGCTGGTGACCAGCTTTGAATGTGACTTTCTGCAAAACAGGATAAACAACTCTGTTATAAAAGCTGCCTATGAAACCACTACGAAAAGATATTCTTGAGAGGTAAAATACAAAGATCATTTCAAGAGAAGCTAAAGCAAGTTGGTCACAATTCACCACACCTTTGGCCACTTTTCAGTGCCGACTTTCATGTCGTATCGCACTTTGCCTCCTCTGGAATCGGTGAACTCCAAATAGTCATATCTGTCAATTTGGGAAAATACCAACAAGTTAAGAGACTAGAGATCAAAAGTCAATATATCTTGTAAGTCTAATGGGACGAAGTTTGTGATTTCAGTCTCTAAAGTCACCAGAAGGAGTCAGTAAGGAGTTTTGTGTACCTCTTTTCTGTCTCACAGCGTTCATCAAACTCCACCTCAAAGTAGGTGGCCCCTGGGCAGAGGAACACAGTGTTCTCGTGTTTGCTGTCCTCATACTCGTGAGGAGACTCCATAGTCCACGTCTTTAAAATCACTGGCTGCTGGGGATGTGGACAGCCCTCCAGATCAGTCTACAAAATAAGCAAAAGCAGGTATCACTCAAAAGAGCATTCAATCAGAACTGTTAATAACAGCAAAGATAAAAAAAATTTAATAACTAAAAATCTCATGTCTGAAACGTTTAATGCATACAGTTATTACAAAAAAAATCTTACAAATACATTGCCTCACACCTGGGACATTTACAAACAACCTTGGCATAAAATGTGGTTCTAAGTTGCATATGCAGAGGGATAAACAGGGCATTGTAAACAGCACCCAAATAATTTTTTTGTCAGGTTTACCACAGTTGTATAACTATCTCAGGAGGTTCGCTGATTGTTTTGGATAGCAAAAAATGGGTAGTAGCCCTTGACCTCTGGTTCTTATTGCCAACTCTTAATTATTCTATCAAATTCTGACAAATCAAAGGCTTCTCATTACAAAACTTCTCGAAGACTTTGTTCATAACTTAAGGATTAAATTATGCAGAAATGATGACATTCTGCTTTAACTATACTAACCCTTCAAATGAATAACGTAAGGTTTTATCTGAGACTTGTTCATTAGTTTATATATTACACAAAGTGAAGTATTGCAACATTAAAAAAATAAATAAATTTGACAGCATCTTGAGATAATAACTCTCAGATAGTGTCTCGCACATAGACAGACAGTTGACCTTTGCGGCATCCTCTGAATTCTTTGACAGCTCCTTGAGCAATTCCAGCAAAGTGAAGAAGCTCCTTAGCAATGCACAGTGAGGGACGTCCAGAGCACTCATCTCCAGCAGGAAGATCGCCTACACAACATCGACATCACAGCCATAGCTTTACATAACAGCAGGAGAAATCATTTTGCATTACACTGTTTTGACCAGGCACAGTTTTAAAAAGATTTTAATTCAATTAGACAGTTTAGTTTCATTTTAAAAAAAACCATGTGGAGTAAAATTTTACATTCTGAACTCCTGAATCTAGTTTTATCCTGCATGCAGTCACTAAAGCTCCTTTCTTATGCTCTCGTCCTATATAAACAGTTTGCAAAAAAACAAAAAAAACAAAAAACAACAACAAAAAAAAACACTGCAACCTAAAAAAACAAAAAACAAAAAAGAACTTGTGTCACCTCTATTTTAAAAGAACTGAACTAGCTACTTGCATCTTTCAGGACAATAATTTTAATTACTTATAAATCTCTAATTTCAATGCACTGAAAATGTGGGATTTTGCAGAGCAAAAATGTGATTTGAGCCTTGTGGAGAATAAACATTCTAATAAATGTATCATTTAATGCAACTGTATTGTTTGTAGCATCAGTTTCCAAACCAATTAACAACCCAGTCCAGCTTATTCATGTCATACATCCCCATCCTGACCCCTCATTAGTTGCTTATGCTACAACTAAAGCCAATCATCTTTCTTCATTTTGTCCAAAATGTTGTGAAAATATCAGATACTAAGCCTAGTATTGTGAATCAAATTGTGCTGAGTGTACCATTATACCATGCAGCTCAGTTCCTACTTGTTTAAGGAAGTCACACTTGGAGCATATTTTTTAAAAACCCTCAAATGATCTATTTTATTATATCCATCAAAATATCACTTTAATTGAGCTTTTAATTAAAATTTTAGACATCTGCGTAAATTTATTGATTTCTTCCTTATACTGATGTTACATGTGTACGTGCAAGCATAATTTCTACCCATATTTACTAGAACAACCAAAATAACACAAAAGAGTACTAAAACAACTGCAACAATGAGAGTTCAAGCCCAGTACCAGTTGCCTGGTTGCCATAGCCAGGATGGATCCGCTGAGTTTGGTGGCGATGTCTGCACTGGAGTAGCTCTCGAGGAGCGTGTTCAGGGTGGTTCTAGTGCCAGCCAGGAACTGATCCACATCTGTCCCATAGGAAGCACAAAAACACCCTCTTCTCAGTAATATCCAGGAACATCCAGCGCAAGTAAAACAAACTGACAGCTCACTGAAATACAACCTAATGGCCTCTCATTTACAAATCAGGTTAGGTGTCAGTTGCTGAATCTTATCAAGACTAATTAAAGCTGCTGAGGTGTCTGGTGGCATGTTGTGGACAAACCTTGAGCAGTACTGCTCTTGGTAAATCTACATGATCCCTACTTACTGATCACATCAGGGGCTCATTCCTAACAAGGACCAAAATAAAATCAAAAGCACTGTCTAATAGAAAACAAACAAAAAAACCCTACTGTTTAACTACCTCTCAAACAGTGCATCATGTGACCAACGAATGTGGCAAACAATTTGTCATTCAAATGATTCACACTAGCAACTTGTAGGTTAAAGAGGAGGAAAAGTAGAATAAAGCACAGCTGTTACTTTTTTGCAAAATTACTCTCAGTAAGTGATGATTTGAGGATCATCTTAATCATATCATCTGATACGATTGAAAATGAACCTAAGAAACAGACAGTCAGTGTGTTTGAGGCTTACATTTGATCAGGATGTCTCTGGCTAGCTCTGAGGGTATGGCTTCTCCTCCTTTCAGCTGCAGGAAGCACCAGGACAGCAGACTGCCCTGAAGAGCCCAGAATAGAGACAGCAGGACCTTTCGACTGGGTTTTCCACTACAGTCCACCATCATCACGGCACACTAACAAACACAGACAAACACATGCACCAATAAAAAAACCACAGAGATTAAGACGTGGAGCAGATGTCATGGGTAATGCGTACAGATACAGTTCTATTTAACATGACAATGTTACAAAGTAGTGTCTTGATAGCAAGAATAAAAGATGCTTGCAGCCTCAACAGAAGAAACAAATGACTCATAAATGTCAGTCTTCCCAAACCAACAGTCAAACTTTGCAAACAGCAAAGGCACTAGAACTATTCTGCTTTGTTGAACATACACGTGCGTATGTGTGAATGTACACAAACAAACCTCTTTATTGGCCACGAGGAGCAGGGTATCCATGACTGTAAGGATAGGGGAGATGTCAAAGTCAGCGGGAGCTCCTTTAGGAGGCAGTAGCAGCAGACCACTTGGATCCTGATCACTGCACAGAGACAGCATTATCGTTTATAGGTGTGGGACCTTGTTTTAAATCACAATATTATATTGGAGCTGGCAAATTATTTTTAAAAATTACATGTGATAAAACCCATTTGTTTGTACAGTGAATGATGAATCATATCTGTCTGTAATCTGACCCGAAAAAAGATTTTCCACTTCCCACACTTCATCAGACTGACTTATTACGGTCATTTGAATGTAGGGCTCACATAGTTCTAATAAACTGTCTACTATTAGAGACATCTCACCTAATAGTCCAACTTGAATTACAGTCATGTATGACTTTTTATACATCTTGCTGTCCACTTAATGATCAGATCAGAAGTTAAGAGCACACAGGAACAGGTCCAGACATCAATAAGGAATCTTTTCAAGTATTACAGTGGTTTAGTTGTGTGTGTTTACCTGAAATAATTGCAGAGTGACTCAAATGTCAGCTTAACTGATTCTGGCTGTTCCTCCTCTGTTATGTTCTTCTGAAGCAAACAGAAACCCAGTATGAAACACACAACCATCATATCACACATACCACATTTTTCTCTCATTCTCATACACACACCATCATGTCAAAGAGCTTGTCTCGTCGGCTCTGTTTGTCCGGGTAGAAGATGGCTGCACCACTGAGGATGGCTTTCATGGCCTCTTTCTTCAGAGCTTTTTCTACTGCAGACTCTCCTTCAGGCCCATCCACTACTGCATTAAAAACGGCATGGAGATCAAAACGAATTAATATAACCTTCACACTATCAGCATGCCATCAGTACTATTAAGTAATGCACTGAACTGCATTTGGGTGGAAAGCCACATCTCATGTAGGGATGTCACGATTAACCGGTTTCACGATTAACCGCAATTTAAAATGGCATGATTAATTAATCGTAAAGGCTCCTCAACACTGTGTTTCTGTTGGCGCTCTACAGATTGGCGGGACTCACCTGGAACCAAAACATTTCACCAGCAGTGCACTTGTGCTAGAAACACACAGACGGTACAATCAGCGAATGATGGTTCACTTGACTGCACTAAGCCACGGCAGAGGAAAAAACCATACAGGAGTTTTTTGGATACCCAAAGAATACAGAGGGACATATTTAAAATGATGGGTCTTTCTGTGTCTTTTTCTTTTTCTTTTTTTTTTTTAAGATAATTGTGCCATCAAAATCAATAATCGTGACATCCCGAATCTCATGTAGGTGAGACAAAAGTGAGGTTTAAATTGGATTGATGAATGCAGGAGAAACACGGTTGTCTGTACCCTGACACAGGTGGCTGTAGAGCTCCCCTACAGCCTCAGCAGGGTCCACATCTGTGCTCACTGATGCTGAAGGTGCTGTGGAGGATGATGCTGTGTTCTCCAGGGAACCCCGGGACTCCGGTAAGGCGGGAAGAGTCGGGAAACAGTTCTGAAGGAGCTGTAGCAGGAGAATCCTTGTCTTCAGTGCCTCCTCTCCATCTCTGAGTACACAAATGCCAACATTAGGTTGCAGCTGGGGGTAATCCTGGGATGTAATACATGCTACACACAACCAAAATTTTTATACTAGAGATGCATGTTCGGAGCAGGCAGATTTTTTTCTCGAATGATCGGTAATCGGCCCATTTATTTATATGACCGTGGCCGAACTTTGTTGCAATTTATGAGGCAAATAATGTGAAGTGCGCACTCGCACTGAATTTGAATGCCGCAGCTACACCTGTACCAGAATTTTGTAGCACAAGTATACATCATACATTGTGCTTAATAGCCAGTAATGTAGCATTTTAATTCACTAAAGTTATTCAAAAAAGGCAATTACTTTTTTTAAATTTAAATTAAAATATAAGTTTGACCTCTTACAGCATTGATGTGTTATGAGTTTGTTACTTTTTTTCCTCAGCATTTCCCCAGTGTTTGTGAATATTTTAGCCTTGATCAGCGTGTGTGTGTGTGTCTGTGTTGGAGCAAATTATGTTATTTATCCTGTGACTTTGTCCAACAGAAAGCACTGGAAACATGTGAGTTGTCTCATGTCAAACCAGGTTTCTGATACTATACATAAATTCACTACCTACTGTATAATGTTATTTGTACTTATTCTAGTATATTTTGTAATATTGTTGTGAAAAACAGTTCCAAGTTGTATTTTCACAGGTGCCTAAGACTTTTGCACAGCACTGTAAATCAAAAGCCATGCTGAAATAAAGTATCACAAGTTCCTTACACTGGTTAACTAGCATTGACACTAGTGTTTCATGTACCCATTTAGTCCATTGCAAGCTCTACTTACATACATACATACATACATACATACATACATACATCATAGGAATTAAACAATCAGCTATTTTATATGAAATTAATGAATGATGCATGCTTGACCAAAATAACCAAATCATCGCTGCAGTTCATTAATACATTTTGGCTAGAACACAGTGACTTTTTACAATGTTGGGGCAGAGTTTTCTCTCACTCAAAGATCACGCTGATATTGCTCCACAAACCTAAATAAATATGCTGCTCTTGTGCAAGAACTGCAATGTTTTTTTTAATGCTCTGTAGACCTGACAATAAACCTAACCCACATTAGAACTCTGCCTCTGCAGTGACGCCCCCTTCTGTAGATTTTTATGTGCACATGGTGTGTACTCACATAGACCGGAGTTTTCTGTAGAAGTCCCAGAAGAGCTGCAGGTTCAACCCACTGAAGTCCAACAGAGCCTTCTGCTTGTGCAGAGACATGTCCTAAAACAACAGGTGAACAAATCTTAAATGCCATACACTACCTACAACAAGTACTAATCATGTGTTTTACTGATTACTTTATCTAAGAATAGTTTATACAGCGCTGACCTATGAAACCCAGACACCCAGTGGGCTGTGGTGGTACTGGTGGAGGACTGTTGGATTTTTTTTTTCTTAATCCGGAATGATACAATATACACTAAACCCCTGACAATCTTGGGGGTTACATTCCAAGAGCACCCGCGTATAGTAAAAACCGAGAATTTGTGATGTGGTTTAAAAAAATAAAAAATAAAAAAAAAAACCAAATATGCTCCCAAAACACTTTAATTTCATTTTAAACTCAGCTTAATACATTACCCCTAAAGACAATGTAAAGGTAAAATGCATGAAAATGTATATATTGCCACGATAAAAGCTATGACGTCCGGGTCTCGTCCGCCATGCTCCCTCAGCCTCATGCTGGGTTGTTTATGTTTGGGCCCGGAGGATATCAGCGGTTTCCGCAGTAAAAACAAAGTATATTCAGGTCAAGCTCATCGACTGACCTGGTAAATGCATGGCTGATTTAACTGACATAGTTAACTGGTTATGTTTATATTTTCAGTGCAAGAGTAAATGTATAGTAAATGGAATGCATCCATCATGGATAATAACTGTTGGTGTGATATACATTTTTGCATTGGGTTGAATCTAGTTTCATTAAGAAGCTTTTATAGTCAGATGTATGAATCATGAGTCACAAAAAGTTCGGAACGCCTAGTATAGACTAAAACATGACAGCTGTTCTCTGGTTACCAAATCATACTTTAGACATTTATTTAATATTTACATCTTCTGGAAGGTGTAACTATTTACCCATTCTATTATGGTCTCAGCATCATTTTAAATACAAAGCATTGCGAATGTCCTTCACACTTCGTTCTCAATGTTACGGAGCATTATAAACAAAATCATTTTTAAGTGTAAGTGTCTATTTGTCATACGTGAACACACCACAGCACGCAGTGTGAACAGCACGAAATTGTTCCCTGCATTTAACTCATTCACCAAGTGAAGCAGCATGCAGCCATGAACACAGCGCCCGGAGAGCAGAGTGTAGGGATGGTACCTTGCTCAAGGGTATGAGTGGTGGTGGCACGAGCAGCTCTGGGATTCGAACTCCCATCCTTCTTATCACAGGGGCAACTCCTTAACCACTAGGCCACCAGCTGCCCCTTTAAACTTGATCATCAGTGCACATATGAATGAAGCATGTGTACACGTTTGTTACCATGTCTCTTGTGAGCTGCTGGATGAAGTAGAGGGTTTTCTTGATGAGTGTGAGGCTCGTGGCCATGCCGTAGTCAGCCTCCTCCAGCTGCGTGTCCAGTTCCTCCCCCATCCCAAATCTCCCGGCATCACGGCACACGTAGCCGTTGAAGGCCAGCTGCTGGACTCCTAGTCGCTCCGCTGAGTCCTGTCTTGTGCACAGGAACTTCACCATCATAAACTGAGGAAAGAGAGGTCAATGGACAATGCTGAGTCATTTTTGTTCTCAAGGTGAATCAGTGGAGAGGCTCATTAATGTCAATATAATTTTATTGCCTATGCATTTATGAAGCAGGTTTCAAAAGTATTCCCTTGTCATCACAAGGCGTAAGCAGAACATGGAGGCACAAAAGGATAGGTCCGTTTTCAAACTCAACTGTATTTTTGGAGGCTTTGTTTTCTTTTTCTTGTTTGTTTGAAAGCAGAAGGAAACAAAGACAATAACATTGTTTAATTACACAAATCTGCAAAATTCACTGACTAATATGAAACATTAATACGATGAGTAAGTCTAATGTGTTCAGATATGAACAAGCTTTAGACAAAGCACGAAAGAGGCATAGTTTTGCACAAAACACATGGGTTCATCTAACCTGTAATTTATCAGATGGGTCCTAGCAAATTTCCAGCACTTTTTATCAGGACATAACAACGGAAAAAAGAAAATAAATTACAAAAGCAAAGTTTCAATATCAGAAAACCTAAAGCGCTACACTAAATGTAAAAGTCAACTGAATACGCAGTATGGCAACAGCATTCAAAAGGACTGTGTGTGCATGCAGCTGGTTCACAATACTGAAGTGAAAAAACTGCAATACTGAAGTGAAAAAACTGCAACACAGTGGTTTCCTAAGTGGTGCAGCCATCTAAATGTTTAACTACCATCAGGATCTCATGAGTTTGACCCTTGGCGATGCAACAGCCGCCATCCATGGCTGGGAGTTTAAGAGAACACGGCCTTACATTCTTTCTATGAGCAGGAGGGCCCTCCAACTGGCCACAACAAAATCAGTGTGGGAGAATGAGAGAAAGTGAGAAAAGGGAGATTTCCTACGTTTGATACTCGGCACTGCTGCAGTTTGATCTCGGCATCGTTCCAGTCATCCTCCAACTCAAACACTCCAACGGGTTCCTCCTCGCTCATCTCTGCTCCTCTGGCACTGGAATTCCTGTGAGTGTGCAAGAGACACGACAGAGAAAGATAATCAGATTACAGTGAGAGGTTATCTGACTCCTCTATGCAGCAGGGAGAGACGTCTAATGTCTATGGCTGGGACAAAATTATTGATAAATATTATTATTTACATTACTTACAACATTACTTTTCCAGTAACAGTCACTATCGTCTACTGCAGTTTTCAATTTGCCACAGAGGGGGGTGACAAAGCCTTTTTACAAAGTTTTATAGAAACTGAAACGGACATTAACACCAAAGCCATCTTGAACAACCCAGTTTGTGGTTGCTAATGGTTTGTTCGTTTCTTTTAATGCTTGGAGCTCAGAGCTGAAGCAGATCCTCAAATTCCCGCACACGGTGCGGCAGCAGAGCTTCAGCTGTGAGCCAGTGATTTTTCTGCAGTGTCTGCAACTTTAGTAACTAGTCTATTGACAATTTTTTCTTTTGTTAGTGTTAAAAAAGACCACACAAAAAAATCTCATGATGACTAAACATTAAAGTAACATTAAACACACATACATACATATTATATACATATTCAATTCTTTTTTTTTGGCTGTAGTAATAATAATAATAATAATAATAATAATAACAACAACTAATAATAATAATCAATAAATATTAATACATCAACAAGGAATCCCAGCCCTCTTAATGTTTCATACACACAAACTGATCAAGGCAAGAATGTACTTCCACACATGCTGAAGAAAAAACAGAACACAATCCAACTCTAACACACATTGTGATAAAGAGCAGAACCCACACATACAGTGCAGAACGTGAATCATGTTATGACCTAGTTTAGGAGTTCTATTTAAAACACTCAACTATCTACAGCAGAGACACATACTGTTTTCTGTTGTGGAGCACTCATTCTGCATCTCCAAGTTTACATTTAACTCCCCCAACAACAGCAGTAACAAAACAACCTTCAGATTGAAAAAGGTAGAGTATGTTTCGACTTACTTGACCTGGACGAACTCTTTGTAGTCCTTGTAGTCCCAGGAGTCATACTTTTTGAACCTCTTAAAATGTTTGTCTGCATCAAATGATTCTGTGTCATTATAAGCGAACACAAGGCCACATTTAGCTCCTATGGCCCCTTTACGCACCTGAGAACAAAGCAAAACAGTCAAATATTTACAAAAGTCAGTTGGTCATAGGGCAGAGAAACACCATCGCCCCACGTTCCAGCTCTACTTTCAGTAGTAAATTATTTCAACGGAATACAGACATAATTTTCTTCATTCAAATTTCATTATAAATATTGTGATAACACTGAATTCAGTGGTACTTTGTTGGCTATATCACCAGTGTATCAAACCATGAGCCCTGAATTGGCTATTTTACCATATCGTGAATTGACACCACTACTTACAGAATACGTAAGGTGTCCTACAATCAAGTTGGCCTATTAGAATGCAGGGTACTGAAGCTGAAGTGTTAAGTTAAGTGCTGATGAGTCAGAGGAAGAAATTTACTTTGATTCTGATCTGTGTGATCTGGAAGCACGTCTGGTCCTCAGTAGACAGAATAACACTGGCTCTCCTTCTCCCACTCTCCGTCAGAAATCCTACACAAGTTAAAAGGGCCATAAATTTAACCTCTGTATTTCATGTAATACTCATAACACATTCGTGAAAGCACTTCAAATCTGATACTTAATGGTGAAAGAGTTTAAGATTTAAAGCCAGTTACTGAGAGAGGTGAGCTAGGACGTAACGTTCATTGCGTAATTCTACATTAAATATTTTTAAAAGAAGCGAATTCTGAAAGTTATCATCTCACGACAGCTTCAATGTCTTAAAACTATAATTCTTTTAATAAAGGCCTACTTCTACATTTTGAAGTAACTGCAGAACACAAAAGAACAGTAGAAATATAAACTAATGCAATAGGTCACATAAATTAATGCTCTAATCCACAATAAGAGTGCTGAGAGTACCATCTCCAGTGGTGGGCTCAGTTAGCATGTTCTCTGGGCCACATTTATCATCGCGGCTCTTCACATCGCAGGCCTGCAGATGCAGCTGAACATGTTTCCCTACACCAAATAAAAAATTAGACAGAACAGGTCAGAAGAGTTCAACTTAATATGAAACTACATACACTCGAGCACAGAGATGAAGACTTTCCACAAGATTCTGTAGTGTTTCTGTGGGAATTTGTGCCCATTCATTCTGTAGAGCATTTATGCGGTCAGGCACTGATGTTGGCTCGCAATCTCCTTTCCAGTTCATCCCAAAGGTGTTGCACACTGGGACACAGTCATGCTGGAATAGAAAAGGTTCTTCCCCAACTGTGTCCACGAAGTTGGAAGCATTGAGTTGTTCAAAATCTCTTGGTATGCTGAAGCGTTAAGATTGTTCTTCATTGTACTTAAGAGGCCACCTTAAGAGGAGTGCCCCAATGCTTTTGTCCATTAGTGTAGGCAAGTCTCTGTGTGTCCATTAAAAGTCATATTTCCATTACAATACTAGACGAGCAGAATGTTTAAGCGATGATGGGGCTCTACGCTTTTTCAACCTAAAATAAAAAAGCTAATGCAGGTGGATTTCATAAATGTGAATGTGTGCATCTGCACTGAGAGGTACATACATGGAAAAGCTCACATACAAATTATGATCCTATATATTGTTGGTCCATTTTTGTGCTTTTATGCACTTATAACAGGCCAAAAATCATTGTTACATGACCCTTTTCTTTCTTCACTCTGACTGTTTCTGTTCCTGAGCCTTTAAGGTTGATAGTCAAAAACCCAGTTCATGTTGAATTATTCTTTTTCATTTCAACATGAACAAGCAGGGCTATACTCCTATAGGATGAGTAAGCAGATATATGTAAATGCATTGGCTTTCATGAGGTCTCAAAGAGAATTCAAATCTGGCTTTTTTACATTTTAGTTTCCATACGGTGACTGTATGCACAGGGGAGTGAATGTTTATCTCGTTCATTAAATTGGGTTTTACACAAACGGGCCATATCCTGAAAGACTGGATCAAAATGAGAAAATGTTGGACATCTTACCTGATAATGGGGTATTTATCTCTAACAATTATCATCGTCATCATCATCATCATCAATCCACCACTGGCATCATAAAAAGGACGTAGCTGCTCTCTAATCTTTCTAATGTAGTAAACAGTGTATAGTGAATATATATGAAGGGAGGTGAACGTTACCGTTGCGGTATAGCAGGCGGAGGCGCACTGAGGCCATGGAGGCCAGCAGAGAGGCAGCGCGGTATTCCGAATCCACACGCTTGCAAATTCCAGACAGAGAGACCAGCACTTTAGCCACGCTGCCCCGAGCCAGGGCAAACGCCAGAAGAGTCAGTTCAGCATCTGGAGTCACACAGCAACTATAGAACGGAAGAAAGAGAAAGGAGTAAGAGAGTCAGAGCAAAACATCAGGAAAAAGAACAGAGTGAAAAGAAAAACAAAGACAAAAAGTCAAAAATTGTAAAGAAAGAAAGAAAGAAAAAGAATGAAAGAAAAAGTATGAACGAAAGAAGGAAGGAAGTAAAAAAAGAAAATAGGAAGTGGGGAGAGCGAACATAATGGCAAGCAAGAGGAGGGGGAAAGAGAGGGATTGCAAACAAGAATTTAATTTGAGCTTGGTAAACAACAGCTGACTATGGTGTACAGTTACTCACTGATTACTGCTGACTGCAATTACATAAACACAGCGAAAGCAAACAACACTGGAATGATCAATAAATACATCCTGAACAGAGTAAATCCGGTCCTCGGATATCATCCTTCTTTGAACCGAGCCCTTAAGACTGTGCCTACAAGCCTGTGTGCACTGGTGGGGCTCAGAGAAGACAAAAGGAACCCAGCAACATTCAAAAGGGTGAAGGGCAGTGAAAGGTCAATACTTCTTGCATTTTTTGGATAAATTCCCCCCACATTACGGCTAGCTTCCACCATATCCTTTAAAGAGGTGGAGCCAAAATCAGGCTGTTATGGGCAGCCCTGATATGATTGTATGGAAAATACAAATGATCTAGCTAACGTTTGTTGTTTTATTGGCAACTGTGAGTCACAACTAAGAAAAAATGACAACAAATTAGTGTAAAAGAAAAAAAAAAGAAAAAATTTCAACCACCTCACTCAGTGACAGAAAGCGGTCTTACTCTGCAATTCGGAGAAGGAAGGCATCCACTTCTTCCAAGATGTTTGGAGAGAAGAACTTGGGGAACTCGGTGGAGGATGGAGTTAAGGAGAGAGGAGGCATATGCTGTAGGGCTTTTCTGAAGGAAGACATCAGAGAAGTCTTTTAAAATATCACGGGACACAAGAATAACCCACTATCCCTCATAAAAGTCATATTCTACCCCATTTACTTCCATGCTTGTCCTCGCATATTTATCACTAAACATTAAGAACGCGAACAGCTAAATGCATTCCTAAGCAGAGGACGCTGAAAAGAGTGGTTTGGGGGGGGGGGGGTGACATGTACAGAATTATACACTCATCTCTTATGTATCTGATAAGCCAAGATGTGTTTGGGGTTTTTGTTTGAACTGCTTTCGTGGCTACATTTACAACGGTCTTTGTGGGGAAAAAACGCTATTCTAGATCAGCACTGCTACTCCTGAGGTGGTCTGTTGTCTAAAAAGCTTGTCCAAAGTGTTTATCTGTGTTAGGTTTTGCTCATTTTTATAATGAGAGCAATAAACTGCGTCTTAAACCAGACTGATGAGTTGCCGCCACCTTAAAGAAGAGCTGGATGGGGTTTGAATGTGTTTTGGCTAGGCATTCTTGGTGAATACTGACAGAATATCTATGGGTGTTTATTAGCAAAATTAACCTCATTTACATGTTCCAGTGTTAAACTAAATTAGCAAAATCTGGACACCTAAAATATTCTTGGCTGGCTGACTAACTGCATAGATGGTCTGAGGAAAAATGTGTACATTTGGTTTTCGCTTTAATAAATCTAGAGTGTTGTAGGATAATTAATAGACGCAGGATGCATTTTAAAACCTAGAAGCATGGAATCCTTATTCAAAAGTAGGCTCTCGAATATTTATATCCCCCAGCAACAAATCAATGGGAATACATAGTGAGAAGATGGCCATTTTACGCCCTTATTTGTTTGACGGCTAATCCTGCTGACTCACTGCGTGTTCTGTAGGACGGTCTGAGCGAGGACAGGATTGGTCTCCATGGACGCCGTCACCAGGGAGGTGAGAAGAGAGAGGTACCAGATAGCAGACGCATCCGACACGGACACCTCTTTGCTCTTAGTGACCTGGTAGCCCATGGTCTTCAGGCCATGGATGCGTGTGTCACAGCCGTCACTTAAACAACGCTTGATGTTGATCTGAACGTCTGTGGAAACAGAGAGCAGGATTTGATTGGTGAAGATATATGCTGTAAGGTAACATATGCTGAAGCTTTATATATATTTTCTTTAAATAATCCAGTCCTCCAGCTTAATTCAAAGTGTACCTTCGTACTATATGTTGATTTTAAAGTATATGGACAGGTATATTGATGGCATTTTCAAAATAAAAATGACACAGTAAGAGTAAGAGCGGAAGTGAAGCTCACATGGGTGAGTAATGTTGGCATTGTCCAGCAACGCCACATAACCTGTGACATTGCTGGGGATGCGCACGTCTCTAATCTCCTGCAGTGAGCGCCGGTTCTTCCCCACAGACACCGACACCAGCTGGGGCATGTAACTGTGGTCATTGGAGGCCACAGCGATGGCCAGCCGCCTCAGCACCACATCTGGCTTCATCTTTAACCTGTGAACCCAGCACAGAGGGCATAAATAAAACAGACGCAAACATAAATAATAGATACACACTTAGTGTTTTTGTTGTTGTACTGAGAATGACAGGAAAGGATAGTCCATTATCCCTACAGATATTTACAGATTTTTCTATGCCAGTATTTAATATAATTTCTAATGCTAGCATAGAATTTATATTTCCTTCGGGATGAATAAAGTATTCTGATTCTGATTCTGATAAAGATAATCAAAAAAATTACATAATAGCATTACAGCCTTCATCATCATTACCACTGCTGTGATTCGGCTGTCTAACTGCTAACCTTAATTAACATAAGGTTAATCTCTTGTTCAGCTTTCAATGATCTACAATTCAAACAACGCTTACTGATATTACAAGTATCTGTTCACCACCATATCATAGATAAAAGAAATGTATCATATCATGAATACTGTGATAAAATCCAAAATGCTAAACCGAATAAGGTCTTTTTCAATATCTGAATGAAAAGAATGCAAAGTGGGGTAGACCCAAAGTACTTTTTGGGCTATAGCTCGACAACTGTTATGCCCCAAATTACGAAATTTGTAGGGCAAGTTGGCCTTCAGGAGGCTCATGACATTAACTCATTGTTTCTTTGTGGAATAGGGCCACCTAGTGAATAACATCAATGCCAAAATCTAGCGTTTCATTAGTCAGTATCTCGTGAAATAAAGGTTCGAATTTCACAATATTTGACACACTACATCACTACCACATTCTTTGGATGCACACCAAAATTCAGGAAATTTCTTCCATAGTGGGGGATTGCAACTGACATATTTTCTTTACATATCTGGCACATTCTGCCTGGACCACAAGGACTCTATATTCTCACAACTTCTGCAGTGGTCATATTACACACTACAACGTCTAGTTATCATTAACATGTTTTTTATTATTATTATTATTATTATTATTATTATTATATAGTCACCATCGTCTTACTTTATACATGACACACTGCTATTTCTCGAACTTTATGACATTGAGAGTCTAGACTGTAAAGACCACCATGCCTGATCCAGTGTGAGCGGGCACTCCCATCAGACTGCCAGAAGGACACTGTCTCGCCATTGGTCATCTTGTGGATGTCAACAGCATTGGATGAGGCCTCAATGGAGCTGTAGCACTGAGAGATGATTTTGACTCGATCCACCTCCGGGTCCTGGTTCAGTTCTGCTCTGTACTGAATGTCCAGGTCTGTAGGGGATAGAAAGAAAATAGTGGGTAATTATTAGTAAGAACTACCAAGATGGTTCTGTGAGTCATGGGGGGGGGCATTGGCAGCATTTAAAAAGGGTTCCCTTTTTTTAAGGGCATTTAAAAGGGTTCCCTTTTTTAATGAAAAACAACAACCTCAACTACTAAGAGATGACACAGTAAAAAGATCAAACTAACAAGGTGACAACACTGTAAAGCAAGTATATAAAGTAAAGTTTATATATGAAGTTCTTCTCGCAGACAGATGTCACAAAGCTCTGAACAAAACAATTCCATAAAAGTGGCAAACGTTGGGCAGCTGGTAGCCTAGTGGTTAGGGCATTGCGATCAGGAAGTCATGGGTTCGAATCCCAAGACTGCTAAGCACCTCTGAGGTAGCTTTGAGCAAGGTACCGTCCCCACACACTGCTCCCTGGGCACTGTGTTCATGGCTGCACGCTGCTTCACTTGGTGAATGGGTTAAATGCAGAAGATGAATTTCGTGCTGTTCACACTGTGTGTTCACGTTGACAGAGCGCTCACTTTCACTTTAAAATAATATAAAGGCATAATATAATGCATAATTATATTCCGCATAATAAAAAATACAATGTGTACGTTTAAAGTGTCCATTTGTCACACATGAACACACCACAGCACATGGTGTAAAGAGCGCAAAATTGTTCTCCCTTCTCTCAAGTGAAGCAGTCTGCAGCCAGAAACAAAGCGCCCAGGGAGCAGTTTGTGGGGACGGTACCTTGCTCAAGGGTACCTCAGAGGTGACACTGGCAGACCTGGGATTCAAACCCACAACCTTCTGATCACAGGGGCAACTCCCTAACCATTAGGCCACCAGATGCACCATGTAGGACTCTATACGCGAGAATGAGGATTTTATATTGCAAAATATAAATGAATTTCCCTGAGTCGATGCAGAGAAAGTAAAAATAGGAGAGATATGCGTCCACTTTTGGGAGCGAGTTAAAGCCCTGCGGCAGCGTTTTGCATGATCTGAAGGTGAATTAAACCAGGTGAATTAAGCCAGACTTATTAAGTCAAGTAAAAAGAGAGTTACAAAAATCAACACGTTATGAGATATAAGCGTTTCAATCTCAACCTTAGAGACAACACACCTTAACTTAGACAACAGAAAAAACAGGATCAGCTAAGGGACCTCACGTGAGCATCAAAATTCAAGTCACAGTCAGAAATGCTGCAAAAACTCTCTCAAGCAGCAGCATACACAGTCTGTGGTGTCTACCTTTTTCCTTCTGTAGAAGATAATCCAAGAAGTCCTGCAGCACGGAAGACCTCATGGTGCAGATACTATTGTAGCCCTCCAGCGCGGGAAAGGGAATGGCACTGCTGGGGATGCGGTTCCTGTGCAGAAACTTGAGAATCTTTGAGGCATGTGCTCTAAGTCTGTCCTTCGACTTGGAGAAGATATCCACAAATCCTGGAAAAGAAAAACAAGGCCAATTAAGCAATTGATTTTAAAAATGTTTGGACTTGGTTGGTATTTCAAGCCGATTAAATGTATTTGATGTACTTTGGAAGAGCAGAAATTGTAGGCGATCCTGGGTTACAGTGCTACAATGGCTGCATTTTAATGCTTTATCAACCATCAAGAAACAAATGTCATGAATACTCAGGATTATTACTCTAAAGATCCATGAGGACTTGATCTCATTTTCTAAACTGTATAGATATTTAGTATACCGGCAACATATGTAATATGTAATAGATATGTCCTTGTCCAAATGGTTCAACCTGAAATCAACCTGATAGTTCAATCAATAATATGATTTAAAAGAATTGCTTTACCTGCAATTCATCATCAAAATGTAATGATCTCCGCTAAAGCTTCTCGGTCACCATGAGCCAGAACACAATGTGCAAAAGTTTGGACACCCCTAGTCAAATGACACACCTTGTTGATTTTTTGGTGTGGATTTTCCCCAGATATATGCCCTATTTCACAGGACTCCCCAAATCACATTACACCACTGGGAGGGTGAAGAGAGCACAGACAAATGCATGCTTCACATGTCACATACCACTCTTAGAGGAGAGCATGGACTGCCAGTTCTGTTAGGTCAGCAAACACACTTCTGCGCTGGCTAACATCGGGGTCCTACCCACCCAGAGAGAGTGAAGCCAATTGTGCTCCCCCCACTCTTGGCACGGATGGCTAAGGCACTAAAGGTGATCAATATCTCCCGACGACAGGGCCAACGCTTACACAGTAGCACCATTGGGAGCCGGGTTTTCTTGACTGAGCGAAAATATACACACACCCTCTGCAGAAAACATACTTTGAAGTCCTGCTTATTTGCAAAATTTAAAATATAAGAGGAAAAAAGCATAGCCTGTGCAAAAAACGGACTAGTCAATAAACGCAGGAAATTGTCATATTTAAGTTTGTTCCTTGTAGAGAATATTATATGCACTATATAAATATAGATATACACACACATACATCTATAATATATATATATATATATATATGCATGTGTGTGCATATATCTATATAGATAGATTGACAGATATACACGTGTGTGTGTGTGTGTGTGTGT
>JBBJLS010000082.1:10517489-10542582 GCA_037577275.1 Bryconaethiops microstoma
ATATAAAATCACGCCCGCTGTTACCTAATCTAACGTACCTAGCATATCTAGAGTACATAGAGTAATCCTAAAGGTAATATAATCTTACCCGGAGTCAGTGAGCAAGCCTGCAGTTGTCTGATCACGTGACTGAGTTCTCCCTGCAGATTGGCTCCATTGCTGTTCTTCAGAGTCATAAGCATGCTCTCTACATCAACAACACCATCTCCCTCCGCATCAAACTGAGCAAAAGCCTGTGCAAACACAAGTGGAGGATACACAACACACAAATCTTTATAGCGATTTTTTGTAATGTTCACAGTGTGACAATCATATGTTCAGGCAATAATTCATCAGTTAAACAATCAATGGGGACATTTTTTTAAAAATCAGTGACA
Organism: Bryconaethiops microstoma; assembly: GCA_037577275.1. Classification (NCBI taxonomy): domain Eukaryota; kingdom Metazoa; phylum Chordata; class Actinopteri; order Characiformes; family Alestidae; genus Bryconaethiops; species Bryconaethiops microstoma. Next base: position 10,517,867 of record JBBJLS010000082.1, read on the forward strand.
TTTGTTTCATATGGTTCAAAACTACCCTCTGTTTTTAATATCAGTCTACCAATAGATCATTCATATATGCTATATAAGCTATTTGCAGTGCAGGCATTTCTGAAATGAAGCTACCCAAATGGGAAAAAAGACAGTGGAAAGACATCAATGCACAAAAGAAACTAGACACACATTTCCATAGTTGGACTAAATGGGGCCCTCCCAAAACCAGCTGGTAAAAAGCATTTGCGCAACAAAGCAAAGTCCTCTCAGTGCAACACGCTTCAGTCAGCGAGGTCACTTACACTATATGGACAAAAGTATTGGGACGCAAAGAGGAACTTTAATGACTTTGCATTCAAATACATAGACTTTAATATGGAGTTAGTCCCTCCTTTGTAGCTATAACAACTTCCACTCCTCTTGGTAGGCTTTCCATAACATTTTGGAGTGTTTCTGTGGGAATTTGTGCCCATTTATTCTGTAGAGCATTTATGCAGTCGGGCACTGATGCTGGACAAGAAAGCCTGACTCACAATCTCCGTTCCAGTTCATCCCAAAGGTGTTGGATGGGATTGAGGTCAGGACTCTGTGTGGTCCAGTCACGTACTTCCACACCAAACTCATCTAGCCATGTCTTTATGGAGCTTGCTTTGTGCACTGGGGCACAATCATGCTGGAACAGAAAACTTTCCTCCCTGAACTGTAACCACAAAGTTGGCGTTGTCCAAAATGTCTTGGTGTGCTGGAGCATTAAGATTGTCCTTCACTGGAAGTAAGGGGCCCAAACACTGAAAAACAGGTGCTGTTTTTGTCCATATAGCATTTAAGAGGATGAGCGAAAGTGCAAATGATACTGTAATAAGGTCAAAAGAGCTGTCAGTGAAACAACCAAAGACTAGCTGACATTATGAGAGCTGTGAAAGTTCTCCAGCATGTTTGATGACCGCACAGAATTTGACACCATGGGGTTCTTAGAACCTAATATCACTTTACATTTACAGTAGAATCTACAGGGGGAAAAGAACATGTCAAACTTCTGCTGCCTAAATCAGTCAAACCAAACAACTTTTCACTTAGAAGCTTTTTGTGTCATCAGCGTTTAAAAATAACGTTTGATCCTGCTCCTTATGCCATTATATGACCTCAGAGTGTGTGACAAAGGTCAGAGGATGGAAAGGGAAGATAATGCAAGGGTTTGCCTTCGCAGCACTTTCTTTTCTTAAAACAGGGCCCTATTTCTGCAAGCAATTTTTAATGGCAATGCTGGATCAAACAATAACAATACTCAGGAAAATACAGATCCTTTTAAAAACAGTTGTTCCTCTGAATTGAGGTGGTGGTCTTTAAGTGTTAGTTCTGATTGAAGAGCAACAAAAAGTAGTGGAAAAGAACATCTACTTCAATAGTGGACCTAAGCAGATTTTTATCACCTTTTCCAACAACAACACTGCAATGTGAATTACCTGAGGGCTTCACTAGAGGTTACATATGGCCTTCTGTGTATTTACTTCTGTATGACTAGGCAATTTCACATAGGGTGTGTCCCTGAATAGCCAACCTCTGAGTGTACTGGAGTGAGGCTAGAGGGGAAAAGTAGGGGAAATCTGATGTGGAATTACTTCATAACCTGATATAATGTAAAACAAACACATTAAGAGAGGTTTGTTGTGATATGTGAGTGATGGTTCACAACGGTGCTCGTGGCGCCCCGACACCTCAAGCATTTAATGCTTCTAAAACTACCTCACAGACTAATTACATGAAATGAGTGGCTCTTACAGTCATGTGTGAACACAACACAGTGTGAACAGTGTGAAATTCTGTCTCAGTATTTAACCCATTCACCAAGTCAAGCAGCGGGCAGCCAGGAACACAGCACCCTGGTTGTAGTGCGTGGGGACGGTACCTTGCACAAGAGTACCTCAGTGGTGCCACTGGCCGTCCTGGGATTCGAACCCACGGCCTTCCAATCCCAGGACCAACTCCCTAAACACCAGGTCTCCAACTGCACCGGCTAAGAGTAGACAGCCTGATGCCTGAGACATGGTTTTACAAGTTCTGGGATAATGTTTTGTCACCCACAAAAAAAGATTCATAGCAGAGAGGTATGCAAAGTATGTTGCAAGGCAACCAAAAAATATTTTTAGGATGTTACCATTTAACCAAAACACAGGTAAATGGCTATGGGTGAACTGTCAAAAGCATGTCCTCTGGTTCCTATAAAGAGCATTTAAAAAACTTAACTTGAATGACTTTGTTTAAAATGGAAGGAGTTTCCCTTTAAGAGCAATAATACAAAAAAAAAAACACATACTGCTTCATCTAATGGTTTGATGAGTTTCTGGATAAAGCCAATGCGCAAAAACCAGAACGTAAAAACCAGAAGCCAGTAAAACAGGAACCACTAGTGTGTGGATAACTGTTACATGTGCTAATTTAGGAAATTCTCTTTAAAACATGTTACATTCAGTCCAGCAAGAATGGGAATTTCTCAGCTCTCCAGCTGGAAAGACTGGTTCCTGCCTTAAGTAGGAGTACCCAGTTACATCTTCTTTTAATCTCATCGTTCATGTAAATAATGTGAATACAAACAGATTTATATGGTCTTGTACATTACTTTTCTGTCACTAAACCTCCCTGAATGAAAACGATCATTTCTTGACCCTAGAGCTGAGAGAACTTTGTTGTTCTCCTGCAGGACCTGTCAGGGCCGAGAGTGTAAACAAGCTGATAACTGTGGTGGTGTCTGCTCATCTAATATCTGTGGTGGTGTCTGTTCTTCATATTTGTGTGGCGGTGTCTGTTCTGATTTATTTGGCAGTGTCTGTTCCTCTAAGTGTTCCGTAAGTGTAACGGATTCATTAAAATCGCCCGACCTCCTCGCACTCCTCCCGGGGGGCGTCTCGACTCTCCAGGAGCTCGCAGAACTGTTCCAGGCTAACCGCCTCCTCCCCGCGGCCGAGCCGCTCCTCCAGCCAACGGACCAGGGCACTCTCGTTCCTGGCCAGAGCAGACTCGGACACGGCCACGGCGGCTTCTCCCGCGCGGCCCGCGGCCTCTCTCAGTTTCACTTGCTCCATAAGGGCCTCGGGGGAAGGAAGCCCAGAGCTGGGCACTGCGGTGCCGCCTGCTCCCCGGGCCCCTGTCCCTGTCCCTGTCCCTGTTGTCGCGGCCCCACAGGCCGGGCTACCTCCACCGCCACCTGCACCGCTTCCACCTCCTCCAGCGAACGCCGGGCTCTCCGCCTCCACATCCTCCTCGTCCCCACTCCCAGCACCAGCCCCACCGCCACAGGCCCCGCTCTCCGCGTTCCCCATGCCGGTCTCTCACAGAGCCTGTCCCGGGTCAGACCTGTTCCGTTCCGACAGACCGTCCGGGGTACAGGCCGCGTCACACTCCGGCTCTTCCGCGCGGCTCACTGTGGAAACGGACTCCACTCAGTGGACACCTCCAGTACTACCAGCCAGGGTCTTCAATGCGGTCCACAGTCCCTTCTGAGCTTTTTCCCAGCTTTTCAGCCGTGATGGAGATCAGAACCAGAATCAGAAACGTTATGAAGTTGTGGGAAGGAGAAGTCTTTCCTCCCAGCTGCTGTCAGACTTTACCAAACTAAAACATACACTCAAGCAAACACACACACCAATAACTGATGAGTGCAGTTGCTTCTCTCATGTGCAATATGTCTCGTGCAACATCCGCAATATTTCAGATATAATATTACTGTGTACGTAGATACATACTTCTTTTGTTCTGTCCAATTTGTCGCTGTGACAATACAAATTTCCCACTTGTGGGACTAATAAAGAATTATATTATTATTATATTATATTAAATTGCTTTTGCTATGACTGCAAAGACACACAGAGACTGTTCTACATACATAATGCACTATGCTATATACATAATACACTACACTAAAGGGACAATGCGCTATGCTATGTGCACAAACGCTGCGTATGAATGCCTCTAAACGACTCTAAATGCCTGTGGCCAAAATACCGTATAATTCCGCCCCATTCTGTAGGTGAGAGAAAGGCAGGAGACATTCCTTTTTTTTCACTCTCTTTCTTTCTCTCTCTCTCTCTATCACTGTAAGAATGTACAGTGTGGCCAAAGCATTGAAATGTAACAATAAAAAGACTGAATAACTCCGCCCCGTTCTGTAGGTGATCCTTTTAAGTTTTTAAGTCATTCTGTTCGGAATTTGTGCAATATACAACTCAACTCTTTAATCTGAGAATTGACTGAATGGTAGTGAACGTTAATCTCGCCCCCTCGTTGTCCGCTGCTATTTTACTGTATTTATTTTTATTGCATTCGCTCTGTCACTTTTATAAACCATTTTTGCACTACTGATCTGCTTGTACAGCACACAATCTTTACATACAGCAATGTGACTGTTACACTGTTATTTGCAACACTAATGCCCTTGTCATTGTGTTGCACCATTGTTTATTCTCTTTTTACCTTTTCTGTTGTGTTATTATATTTTATTCTTCCTTGTTGCATGCTCATGACACAAGAATTTCCCTCAGGATAAATAAAGTTCTGTCCTATCCCATCCCATGCCATGCATCCCATCCCGATTCGTTCAAAAAGCTGGAACCAATCGTCCGATTCAATGATTCACTTTCGCCTCCAGTTGAGAATAATGCGAAGTTTGATTCAGGTTAACGAACCGATTATTTCAAAACATAAGAACAAACTGATTCTTACGAGTCGGATTAAGGAACCGATTCTTTGTGTTTAAATGAACTGAAGTGATTCGTCGTTTTGTTTACGGAAGTGAAATACGTGTGTTGTGATGACAGGGCTAAACGATTTTTAAATTGAAGAGAGATGTTTCTGGCTGCTGTTATACAGGCTGTAAATGATTAGGACAATGTTAAAGTATGTAGTGGTGTTTATTTCTGCCGGTTTAGCCGTATGGAGAGCTCCTGAGTGGCTGTTAGAGGCTGACAGCAGGTTTTCAGGCTGGCTGTGGGAGATTGCAGAGCCGGTTCGACTGATCAGACAACAGGAGCTCTCGCTTTACACCGGGGGGAGAAACAGTAAAGGACTTTACCTCTCCATCTTAGGACAAGTGTTTAACGTGCAAAAGGGACGAAGACATTATGGCCCTGACGGGGCTTATCATTTTTTCACAGGTATTTCTCTAGCTCTCAATTCAGTTCAGTTCAAGTCAGAGTTTTACTGACCGTGAGCATGTACAGTGTTGCCAAGGCATTGAAATGAAACAGTAAAAGATTTAACAATAAAGTAAAATAGGGTGAATACACATACAGCTATGAGTAATAATAGTATTAATACTACTACTACTACTAATAATAATAATAATGAAATAAAAATATAGCAGGAGACACTTCTTTCTCACTCTTTCTTTCTCTCTGTCACTGTGAGCATGTACAGTCTGGCCAAGCATTGAAATGTAACAATAAAACATTTAACAATAAAATAAAATAGAGTGAATAGGAATACAGATATAAGTAATAATATTAATTCTACTACTACTATTAATAATGATTGAAATAAAGTATAACAGCAGACTTAAAGAGAGGTAGGAAAAATAGTCATATCTGTAATTATATCTCTGATAAGAGAAAATAATCATAAAATATATCATAGTGAAATAAATAATAATAATCAAATAATAATCACAGTGAAAATGTAGTAGAATAAGAATTAAATGGAATGCAGATAGAGATAAAATATATACTTTTTTAAAAATCCAGTAAGTGACTGAATTTGTCACATTCTGTTAGGAAGAACACCTTTGTCTCCACTGTCTTGTTGTTACACTCTGTGGTGTCACTTGTTCAAGGATGTCTCAGTGATGCCTCTAGCAGTCCTGGGATTCACACCCATTACCATATGATTGCAGGGGCAACTCTCTAACCACCAGGTGACCAGCTACCCCAAAATAAATAATTGTTTTCGGGTGAGAATCGAACCCCCGTTGTCTGGGTGAAAGTCCTGCACTCTACCCAATGGTGTAAGATTAAGATTAATGTAAAATTACTCTCAGACATCTGTCACTGTTCGTCAGCTTGACAAATGATGTTTGTGAACGTTCAGGGAGAGATGCATCAAGAGCCTTCGTGACCGGTGATTTCACTGAGGCCGGCTTGTCAGATGACGTCTCTGACCTGTCTCCATCTCAGACAGTGGCTCTCTATGACTGGGTGGCCTTCTACCAAAAGGACTATACACCAGTAGGTAGGATCTGCATGGATGCCAAAAAGCATTGAAATGTTAAACTGTATCACTATTACATGTCTCAACCTCTTCCAACAGACTCAGTTACCTGTTTTCATCTGTGTCAGTGACAAATTTTAGACATCGTGTTGCATTCTGTTCTTTCTTGTATGTTTTTTAGGTGTATCATACTAATTTCTGTAAAAGTTAATGTAAAATACTATTTTTAAGCATCTCCAGGGGGGCAGCAACTAATATTAAAGTCTATGTATTTGAATGCAATGTCATTGAAGTCCCTGTTGGTATAATGGTCAGGCGTCCCAGTACTTTTGTTCATATACTGTATCTCCATATGACTAGCTTTGGCCTTGTAATTTTAGGTGAATTGCATTGTTTTAGTACATTAGAAATCATTCTTCCTTCCAGTTCATTCTACAGCTTATTTCAGTTTTTTTTGCTCCCCTGTGCTGTAGGCAGACTGATTGGGCGATTCTACAATGAGAATGGGCAGCCCACGGAAGAACTGCGGCAGGTGGAGGCCTCCTGGGCTGAGGGGCTGAAACTAAAAGCCCAAGCTGAAGAGGAGAGTCAGCTGTATCCAGCCTGTAACTCAGAGTGGAGCTCTACCAGCGGAGGACGTGTGTGGTGCTCCACTAAAAGGTAACTGACGACACACCTACAGTATATGGACAAAAGCATTAGGACATACCTCTGAATTGAATTCAGGTGGCCCTTTACGTCCAGTGAAGGGCAATCTTAATGCGTCCACATATCAAGACATTTTGTACAATGTCATGCTTCCAACTTCATAGACAGTTTGGGGAAAAACCTTTTCTATTCCAGCATGACTGTGTTCCAGTGCACAAAGCAAGCTCCATAAATACATGGCCCCCACCCAGCACCTATGGGATGCACTGGAACAGAGATTGTGAGACAGGCCTTCTCATCCAACATCAGTTCTCAATCTGGCAATTTCTGGTTCTTAAATTTGCCACTGCTGCAGTGCTGAGAATGGACCACCAGCACGATCATCAGTCCTAAGGTCGTCACTTTCCACTGATGTTCTATCTGTGGAAGGGTGTTAAACGGGGCCTGAATTGTGAATCTACAAAGTGCACCTGTAGGATAAAATGACGAAGGACTGTGGATTCAACATAGGTGTTTCTAAAACTGGCACCATAGCGTAAATAAAGTGCTTTAGGTCTAAGTACTGACATGACAAAGCTTTGGTGAATTCATAAAGGATAAAATGACTCTTTTTTTTTTTCCCCCCCTCAGTGGTGGTGTCCACAGAGATTGGACTGGAGCTCCCAGAATGCTCTTCTCACCCGTCTCAGGACAGACACGCTGTGTGTGTGTGCGACTAGATGATCAAACACATTCAAATAATCCAAATCTCCAGGAGTATAAGGACTGTCCACCTCATGCAGAGTCATGCCTCCTTAGCCAAGACTGAGCTGTCCTCAAATACTTTGGTCACACTTTATTTTGAGTCCTCTATAGAGCTACATAAGCTTTCATTGTTGGAATAACCTGCACCTTAGACCTAATCCTAAAGTCTGGGTTAAAGTCCAGGTCAGGATTAGATGTGGGGTGATATTTAGTAGACAGTTATGAGCGAGTTGCATTTAATAGACGGAAGACGACAAGGTGGGCTTGTATAGTAGTTAAGTGTGATCGATGCTCAGTCATGCTCAGGGATGCCCATACGCTAATATATAAAACTTGTAAGTCTCATAGCTGGAATTCATGTCTTCAAGAAGTGAATGCATTCAACTAAAGTATTATATAATACAATGTAATGTAAAACAGCCCTATGTAATGGATTATTTCACATTTTTACCACATCCACCAAGATTTCCATGATGTATTTTTGTTTTATTTCTAAATAAAACAAGAGTTAAGAGAGCTTTAATCGATTTTTTTTTAATTGTACGATGACCTTAATGTAAAGTTGTCCTCCCTTTCTTGAAAAGGATACTAGAGGAAGTGACAGGCTAGATATCTGAGCATACAGATACGATACAGTGTGCATAAAAATTCAAACAGAGGCAAGATTTTAGGTTTGTCACATTGACCAAAAAAAGAAGCACAAACTGCGTTTAAGTACAAAACAGTTGTAGTGGTCAAAAATATTATACAATTAACTGTACAATTTAACATTACCTAGAACAGACCACGCGCTGGTCTCCTTTGACTCCGAACATCACATTCTCCTTTCACTATACGATCAGAAACGTAAAAAAAGAAGAAAAAAACGATAAAGTGCAACTGTTTAGCGTTGAGAATTTAAAATGATAGGTCAACTTGGTGTCTTAATGTGACATCATGCAAGCCTGATATTTTAAAAAGGCATGATCATTCAAAGCACAATAAGTCAAAAATTAAATAGAATGCAATCCTTTGGTGATCAAATGTAAATAAACTGTGACTGACAATGATAAAATTATACATGTGCATATGTATAGTAAGGAACGCAACTGATCATTCTTTCTGTGCCTAAAACCTCTTAGGGGCATTGCTTTTGGGCTTCGTGTGAAAGATTTTTGCTTTCTGATCGGGTTAGAAAAGGAGACGGCTCAATATTTCATGAGTATGTAAAAATGCTAATGGCAGAATAAAAATAAGGTCCATTTGATATTCAGATCCTTAAGAGATTAATGTTGATCATAGGATGAAATGACACACTGACAAACTAAATCAAGGAAAATCAGAACATTGTTTCATCTTCTCCACATTTTTTTTTTTTTTTATCACAAGTCCTTTAGAATAACTCTTTCCATAGGTCTAAGAAAACAGAAAAAGTATATAAACGCTCCTTGTTCTGGACTAAGAAATAAAACACATAAGCCAGGCGGGCATGGTTAAGGCTTCAAACTGTTTCTTGAAATGACCACTCAACGTAGCAGACGTGTCAGTTTAGATCCCTTCATATCCAGCAGCAAGGATCGCTAAAGAATATTGTCTTGGTGTTCCACTTGGAGATCAATTTATACATGAGGACTGACTCTTCATCAAATGTGTAATTAGTGTCAATGGAAAGTCAATCCTACTGCAGACCCCCCCCTCCCCACACCGTCTAGTCTTATTTTTCCATTGGGCTGGTATAAACACCGACTAGGTCTACAAACTCCACCTCCGTAGCATTTTACTACTTTTTGATATTTAATCCTCGGTAGATGTTGGTGCTAGAACATACATATATCGTTATGGTTGTTTTGTCAGAAAAGACTGCAATAGTAGTAATAGCTATGGTCCATAACATTTAGCCCATGGGCTCTCACCTTTACCTCATCACTTCTTTTGTTTTCTATCCACAATGTCCAGTTTTAGTGTGTGCCATTTCTGGCAAGGTGCCCTTTTTCACCATGGCCCATTCAATGTGTTAGGACACTCCACCCAAAGTTAGCACATCGAAGCAGATGTCGCACACGCGGACTGGCTTGTTCAGGTCAAATTTGATGATTGGGATTTCCTTGATGGAGCACTTGTGGCAGAGCAAGCGGCCACAGTGGCGGCTGATGGGAACAGAGTGAGAAATACTGAGGTGAATGAAGATTTTAGGTTACTCCAAATGTTTTACTGATTTGCATATCTGGTCACATACCAGTGATGTTTCCTCGTGGTGACTCCAAACTTGGCTGTACATTCATAGCAGTTTGAGCCGTCGCACCATGGAGGTTCTTTTGACAGCATATCTATATCATGCAAAAACCAAAACATATATGAAAACATGCCTTCAGATAAATATTCCATTAACAATTATTTTAGCCCAATGTTTACTAGCATTACTCCCATGTCTAGAGAAAATTATGCCCCAAGCAAATTTTTTTTGCATCATTACTATTAAACTTATAGCCACTTTCTTAGATTGATTACTTGTATCTACACTCACTGTCAGCTTTTTTCAGTATTTTGTAGTTCACAGTTACAGATTGTAGTTTGATTTGTTCCATTAATTATCCCCACCTCGATTTTACCCAGTTTATCAAAGATCAGGACCTCCAACGGACCACCAGTGATCCAGAACTATTTGGATGGTGGATAATTCTCTCTTAACCTCAACCTCTTCACAGACATGGAGGTGGCATATTAGTGTGCGTTGCTTATAAATAAATAGTGGTTGGTGCATAAAGGCCTTAAATTTTAAATCTGTAGTTCTTGTACCCAAAAGGCGGAAGAGGAGCTGTTTAGTGGCCACTTGATAGTTGAAGATGTTTACGCCCTGATTATTGTTCACACCCAGACGAGCTCCAGCCCTCACAATGGCACGACACAGGTTAGCATTTCCTTTCATGTAGGCCAGGAGAAGAACTACAGAGCAAAAAGGAATAAAGTTTTTTTTTTTTTTTAAATTGATGGTTAATATACATGATATTTAACAATAACACTTGATTTATGTAAATTAATCAAAATATATTATGATGTATTAATATATAATTATATACATATAAATACACATCCCATGTACTTCATATTTTAGTTGCTGTTTGAGCATGGTTCAATATTTAAAGATATAAATATAACAAATACAAATAAATATAAAATAAGAAACTGCTGTCTCTACATAAACAGAAAAACAAATAATTAAGGCATGTATTGATCTCAGCTGAAAATAGAATTCTCTGGCAAAAGCAATTGGGAGAAAAAGGCTATTAGAATTTGAGGTCACTCTAACCTGTGTTCCCTTCATTGTCTGGTTTGTCCAGAGGATACTCCGGCATACATTCTAGGAACAGCTCAAAGATAGCCGCCGCATTCTCTTTGCCGTAATGCCCGAGGACATGCATTGGAGACTGGCCTCTGAAGGTGTCAAAAGAGGTCAGCATGTTTAGAATTCAACAACAAACCAACACATTTCTCTATTCACACACAACAAATTGAGTTCAGAGATATCAGAGGCTGACATGGAGCCAAGACAATAAACACTTATGAGTTACACAAAAATACTGTACTCAAGGATTACAATTTCAATGGATACATGAGTGATGTGTGTGTTAGGTTCCGCACCTGAGGTTGTAGGCCTCAGCGTCAATGTTGGATTCGGTGAGAAGAGCCCTTACGTTATTCAGACGACCCTGCATCACGGCCAGGTGTAGAGCTGAGACAGGAATCATAGTAATAAATGATGTGCATATTTCCCCACTGGCATTTTCCGATCCAAACGTAACTTCCATATGGTGGCTCGTAGAAATAGGCAAAAGTAGCTGACTAATGGAGCAGGAAGCGTCTTGCTGCTGGTAGCTATACAGCATTATGCTTGATGACCAAAAATAAGATTGTTAGATCTAGTTTCCTTATTTATAATCGTTGTCTAATCTGCTTAATAACAAAGAAAAGAAAGCACACCTGTTTGTATTAATACATTTGTTAAAGTCCGAAAGGTGATCTAGTTTAACTCTTCACTAGTACACTATATGGACAAAAGCATTGGGACTTTGATGACATTGCATTCAAATACATAGATTTTAATAAGAAGTTGGTCCCCCATTGCAGATATAACACCTTCCACTCTCTTGGAAGGCTTTCCACAAGATTTTGGCGTTTCTGGGGAAATTTGTGCCCATCCATTCTGTAGAGCATTAATGAGGTCAGACATTGATGTTGGATGAGAAGGTCTGGCTCGCAATCTCCGTTCCAGTTCTTCCCAAACGTGATGGGGTTGAGGTCAGGACTCTGTGTGGGACAGTCAAGTTCTTCCACACCAAATTCATCCAACCATGTCTTTATGGAGCTTGCTTTGCGCACTGGAGCACAGTCATGCTGGAATAGAAAAGGGTCTTCCCCAAAGCATGGCGTTGTCCAAAATGTCTTGGTATGCTGAAGCACTAAAACTGCCCTTCACTGGAAGTAAGGGACCACCTGAATTCTATAATTAAGAGATGTCACAATACATTTGTCCATATAGTGTATCTTATTTTAATAAGTTCTAGAAGTAGAGAGATGGCACCAATCAAATACCAGATATCAGTATTGGGCTGATACTGCAGCAGAAAATCTTTTAATATCAGTACTGGATTTGAAAAACAAAAGCAGTCATACCATTGTTGCCGTTTTCGTCAACAGCGGCGAAATCAACGCCGTTTTCAATCAGCACAGAGCAAATAGTTGCCAGGTCCTGCTGTGCCGCCAAGTGTAGAGCCGTCTGACGATGTTTTGTTAGCTCGTTTACTTTAGCACCTGCTAAAAGCTAGACATAAAAACATACACAGATATGAGCTGCTTACACATTGTGAACACAGCAGTACTTTAAAGGTTAATTGACCAAAAAAATATGCAGAGGTAATAAACCCACAGAGACTGACATGAAAATGCTGACAAAATCTAGGAACACGCACAATGTTAAGTACTCAAGGTTTTAAACAAGCAGATTTAAAAGCATATAATCTGTGCGGCATGGTCATTTTAGAGTAGCTGGTGTCCTGTTTCCACTGCAAATCACATCATGCATCTGCACAATGGACAAGTAACTTTAAACCTGTAACAACCAAGCAGCCAGGCTTACATAAACAAACAAACCAAACCCAAGGAGGTTTATACAATCAAGAGAGCTGAGACATCACCTTTAACCTATAATTATCTGAAAAGTGTGATGCCTTAGGCATGCAGTTTGCACAAAATGGCAGGTTATACGTTTCCTTTACTTCACCTTGTAATGGCAGTATAAAAGAGAAGCAGCTTTCATAGGTAACTGTGTCATGTAGAGTTGAAAATTTAAACAAGTCTACATTAGAAGGTGATTCTGTTGTTTAGTGCAAAACTAAAGAAGCATAACACCGTGGCTGATTAGCTACATTCAAGACAGACAGAAATTTGTATTATTTGTATTCTCTTCTTTTTAGCCATAACATTAAAACCACTGACAAGTGGACAACATTCATAATCTTGTTACAATGCCACATGTCAAGGGGTGGGATATATCAGGCAGCAAGTGAACAGTCAGTTGTTGCAAGCAACTTTGAAAAGGGACAAATTGTGACAACTAGAAAACTGGGTCAGAGCATCTCCAAAGGGGCAGGTCTTGTGCCACCAACCCAGTATGCAGTGGTCAGTGCCTACCAAAAGTGGTCCAAAAAAAGAATAGTTTAAGGAACATGACAAAGAGCCCAATGTGTTGTCTTTGGCCTCCAAATTCCCCAGATTTCAGTTCAATCAAGCATCTGCGATATATAGTGGACGAACTTGTCTCATCTACGGAGGCCACACCTCACAACTAACAGGACTTAAAGTATCTGCTGCTAATGACTTGGTGCCAGATACCATAGCACACCTTCAGAGGTCTTGCAGAGTTCATGCCTCAGCAGGTCAGAGCTGTTTTGCTAGCACAAGATGAAATCGACTCAGTATTAGGCAGGTGGTTTTAATGTTATGCGTGATCTGTGTATTCCAATTTGAAAACTAAGTAAGACTTTAATTGAACAGAATGTAGATGGTTGACAGTAACAGGTCAGTTACAGTTTATAATCCAGGTAAATCCCAATTTCTGCATTCTTTGAAACAGTAACTACGTTCAGACTACTGTCTCCAACCCTTACCAGGTTGCGGACGATAATCTCAGAGCCAGCCTGAACGGCGAGGTGAAGTGGGGTCAATTTGGCAGCATCCTGAACCCTGGAATTGACATTGGCCTGCACGCTGATCAGGAAAAGCACACTCTCAATGTCTGAATTCTGCACTGCAACATGCAGGAAGTTCCGCCCTTTGTTGTCCACCTGAGGAGAGAGAGAGAAAACAAAAGGTGGTTAGTTACACGGAAAAGGGAGATGCAGGTGAGATGAGGTCAGAAGACACTTTTCACACTATATGCCTCATTGCTCAGTTTTCCTTTGCTTAGATCTAATCTCTCTGTTTTGCCAGTTCTGCCAAAGAAGTGTGTAGACATACAAACAAACTGTTCTGACTGAAATTTTAACTCTAACCCTGGTTTGTGTGTGGACTAGAATAGAAAGCGTGTGCATCTGCCGAGCCCAGATTCAGTTATATAATACTGTCAGTTTGTGTCTTTGTACCTTTAGAGAAGACCAGTCTTCCAGCAATATCAGTAAGCTAGCCTCCAAAGTGCCATTTCCCGATTCGTCAACGAAAGGAACTGATGGCAAACAATTCTATGGCAAAATTCATAAGTAGGCTAATCTAATGTAACACCCCCACCCCCTTTTTTCCTTTCAGATCTACATGGCCTCTCTTGAGTCCAATTGGGGGAGTGTTTTGATCTGTTGACGTGATAGGGGTGGGGGGCTGGACAACACCTCTGCAGAGGGATTTTGAAAGAACAAAAACAAGAGTCGCATGATGACATCAGAAAAATCCATCAGAGTGTCAAAAAACTTTAATCCCTGAGCATGGCCTTCAGATCGTGTGTGGATGTTCAGGAGTGTCTTTTTCTACTGGCAATACTTTCTATGACGATTAGACAAGCTGTGGTTGGACAACCCATGGTAGCTTAATAGAAGGGGCCTCTAGATACTTATTGAAGTACACTGGAATAAAGTGGCCTGAATCTGATGCAAAACTACAAAAAAATTAATACATTTTTAAAAAATTTAAAAAAAGGGAGATTTGCACCACTTCAACCCGGTAGTTTAAACACACCCAAATGTGAATCTGCTTCTCATTTTCACTTTCCTTTCAGAACGTAACTCACACACAGCAGCTGAAACACAAGTTTGTGATGTTTGTCAAGCAACTAATCCACAAAGAGGAGCCCTCTGGGAAAACAGTTACAGTCACACACATCCCACCTGCTCAGCTGCTCCAGGCTCTCTCTTGAGGATGGCCTCTGCTGCTTTATTGTTCTTGTGAGTCATGGCGCAGGCAAACGGAGTCATGCCCTGCCTGTCTCTCAGGCTAAGACGAATATCTGGATGGGAGATGAGCAGCTGGATGATGACACTGTGCTGGTTACTGATGGCCACATGGATGGGAGCCCGTCCCTCAGAATCCTACAGTAAGCAGCAGAAAAGAGGGTCAGGTTTGGTATGGATAAAAGCCATATGAATATAGCTGGAGTGTTATTTGAAAATATGGATATCAGAAATCTTTAGTGATGCACAATGATGTAAAAATCATATCAGAATCAGCAGATATTTACTTGAAAAAATTATATCGGCACTGGACAAATGTTTAATCATGACCTATATTTCAAATGCGTATAAGATGGATTTATTGGAAGAGAAGAATGTTCAGGTGTCGCTAAAATAGCATCCTAAAATGCTTTAGTTTTTCTTATTTTACGTAGTCTTTTATATATCATTAAACTTATACAAATTTTAATCAAGTTATATTTTATAATCCAGGTAATCCCAATTTCTGCATTCTTTGAAACATTTTTGTGTGGACATAGGCAGACATTTAAATGAAAAATGTCTGATGTTGACATTGGCCTACAAATCCCACAATGATGCATCCTTAGAACTCCTCTTAGAATTCAGTTCTTAAATTGGGCATTTCTCACAAATGAGCTATAAATTAGTTATGGTTAATAGCAGCTCTTTGGATTAAATGTTGATATTTGAATACTGATACATGCGATTGTGTTTGGATGTGGAGTAAAGATGCAAACTACTAACATCAACACCTGCCGAATCAGTCACTAAAAGAAATTTTAGATTTGTTTACACACTTGTCTGTCAAGTATGTATGTAAAATGTGGAGTCAAGAACTTCAGAAAAGCTGGGCTTGTGCATTTTTAAGAGAGAGTACAAAGGCTAGATGAGTGGGAGTGTTTATTGCGGTGTGACGAGACACTTTGTTCCCTATGAGGCAGAATCAAGTGGTAAATCCTAACAGCCTGTGAAATTGCATGTTTTCTGTAAAAATAGAGAGACTTCATGTCACAAGTAACATACGAATAGGCAAGGGCAGGGCGATTTTGTACATTGTTTCTTTAGAAATGTAGATATACTAAAATCTATAAAAATGCTAAATACATGTATACAATGTAAAAGTTTTGAAACGTAGTGCTATCAATGGTTACACAAGATTTCTCTAATAACTGCTTTTATAAAACCCACAAGATGGAAACATTTTAAGGGGGGCGCTGTGTATATCATTGAAATGACAAACAACTATGAAGAATGACTAAATGGAGCAGTGCAGCATTTATACCTGTGCGTTGACATTGGCCCCAAACTCCAGAAGGCACTGCACCACGTCCTCCAGCCCCCAGCAGGAGGCCAGGTGTAAAGGGGTCTGACCGTCCCGTGCCTCCTCATCACCCTCGCCGTTAGGACCAGGCCTTCGAGGGCTGTTCACATCACAGCCACTGATAAAAGAAACAGATGGAAATACACAGAGGAAAGTTAAGTATAGCTGTAAGCAAAGTATATAAAGAGACGCAGCTGGTGAGCTCAATGACATTTCCAACAAACAGTCTGGATTTTAATCCATCTGGAAATTACAGTGGAAAAAAAAAGGCTCCATTCTGTCAGCTGCCATTTGAGAAATCTGGAAACAGCTTGATTGATGAAAATGCCTTAAAGAATTCAGCCCCAAAGAGGAGCAACAATGGTAATCTTTATGGCTGATAACTTCGTATTTCGAGTGATTTCATACTTTTCCCCTCTGCTTAATCTGGAAAACAAATATGCTGTTAATTAAAAAAAATACTATCTAAGTTGTTAGAGGTGTTTTACAAAGCAAAAACGTTCAGCTATTAACCACATTTGTTCTGTGTCAATTAGGTGGAGGGATATCCTCTATATGGCATGATTCCATCATTTTTGCCAGGGCTTGTAAATGTGCAAAGTTGGGTGCTGACCTGCGTATGAGGAAGCAGGCAGACACCTCATTGTTCTCGTCAATGGCTCTGTGCAGTAGCGTCTGCTGGCAGCCTCCTGGCCCCGTGCTCCAGCATGTCGAATCACAGCCGTGCCTGACCTATCAGGACCCAAATAACAAGTAAAACGATTAATCATGACCGGTATAGATCCCTGACTATTTCTCTGGCTACGGTTCTTTAGGAAATTATACAATGCATCATGAAATTATTATGCAATTCAATACAGTGTTCCCTCACAAAGTCGTGGTTCAGAGTTTTTTCTTAGAACCGAACTAATTCATGGAACCCGCAGATATAACTGTATAAATGTTAGTACCATCGAGAACCGTATATTGGCTGCTGCGCTGTGACGCATCTCTGGCTGCTGCAGTCCAGCATTCCTGCATCAGAACAGGTTCCCTCATGGAGCTCTCGAGTGTTTCTCCAAGTGTTCTCGTTAAAGCCCTGTATTTTTTTTTATTACTGTAAATTAAATTAATTACTGTATTTACCTGCTTATACCAAAGAAAACGACAGCGCATACCAAAGAAAACGCCCATGCATGAATTACAGTACAGTCTATACAGGGGTAATATTAGTATTTACATTCTAGAATCACCAGATGTGTCATAATTGTCTTTGAATTTAAACTTTGTGATAGAAAATGTTTGTCACAGCATGTTTTTTTTCTTCTTCAAAGAAATGTTCAATTAAGTTTCAAACTTTTTTACTGCAGCAATGCAGTTGTAAAGTAGACAAAAACATATGGTCTATGGTTTAAGCAATAGCAATAATTCTTATTATATCCTTTCGCCTGTATAAAAAAAAAAATCTTTTGTTTCCGAGTCCTGATATACTACGCTTTTTTTTTTGTCCAATCCACAATAAATGTAACTAGGAATCACATATATTATTTTAGGCTGAGAATTTGTTTTGGCCAGGAAAAGGAGCACATACTTTACTGAACGCTGCTGCAACCGAACAGAACTGATTTATCATTCCAAAACCGATGGAGCCGAATTGCTACCTTCACCTACCAGTGTTGACGCAATGTCCTCAAGGCCGTTTTCTAAAGCCAGCCACAGTGGTGGATCACCCTTCTCGTCCACTACCGACATGTCTGCTCCTCGTGTGCAGATGGCATCCACCACCAGGGGGAGTTCGTTACTGATGGCCAACTGAAGGGCTGTCTGGCCCTCCTGCGTTCTGAGTTGGGGACATAATATATACATAGTTTCCCTTTCTTTAATTAACAGTAATTAACAGCAGTTTTCATTTTGTTTTCTCTCTCCTGAGGAATGCACGGAGTAGCCTGAATCTGAACATAGAGCCTCAAAGGCCCCTAAAGGTCCTTAAATGTACACTTTCCTGATCCATTTCTTTATTACAAAGAAAGCTAAACTCTGAGGCCAGAAAAAATTCCAGACTTCTCATGACCCATAAGAGGGGTCCCAGTTTTTGATCCACACAAAAAGCTGGCGTGTGAGCAGTGTACCTGACGTTGATGTCTGCCTGGTGCTCCAGCAGGAAGAGGGCACTTTTGCTGTCTTGTCGCTTGATGGCCATGTGTAGGAGAGTCTGACCATCTGACATGGTGTCATTAATGGCTGCACCTGACCCCAGGAGCTGGGCAGCGATGGTGTGCATTCCTAACACATGACAATGATGACACCATGATCACAAATCGGGTCAAAACCTTACAGTGTAACACATGTAGTTATTATCCTGTGTGTAACAAGACTTGAAAGAATTTCAATATAGTATCAAAAAATAAAAATGCATTGCCCTGCCATTTTCCTGTGAAGCTCTCTTTTGCCATCGTTCATGGAAACCACAGTCAATAATCAAAACTAGACATCTAGATGCATCCTATCCATTTTTATACTGTGTTTATACAGTTGCACCGCTCTATAAAATCATTACTTTTTCACAAGAACATGGTGTGACCCATGAAGCGAATATCAGTAAGACATTTAAAACACATCAAAAATCGATTCAACCCTGAAAATGTTATTGCCCCCACTACCCCTAGAAGAGCTCTGCTACCTGACCTTGCCTCTCTCTTGCTTTCTCTATTTTCTCTCTTTCTTGTAATGTTAGCTGTGTTGAGTATAGATCTGGAGGTCAAGGAGTGGGTGAATGTTCCTCCCAGTGAAACCATGGTTGATGAGAGAGGTGTGTTGGGTTGGTAGAAAGGTCACAGCTGATTGAATTGTGTTGTGCATTACTGCAGTAGCTGCAGCAGCGAGAGAAACTTCAGCAGCGGGAGGTTAACAGTTGGAGGTTGGATGTTGTTCTGTCTGGTACGATCCACGATTTCACAAAAACACTTTGCTATTAAATACTGAGAGTGTATTAAAAATACCACTTTGTCCCAGCAGGACATTTTCAGTCACTCTAGCATTTTTAAACTTTAAAACCTTTTTTTAAACTTTTAAACCTAAACCTTTTAAAACATTTGTCTGTGATAATTCAGGTTTGAATAAAGCAGTTTGGATAATTCAGGTTCAGAAAATGTGACTGAACCTGCTTCAGAGGTACCTGTCCAGAGAGCAAGTCCAAGCACAGTTTGGTCCATGGAGTCTTTAAGGCTGAAGTCTGGGATGATCTGTAGGTTGTTTGTGGCATGGAGAGCATTAGCTGTATGAGACAAAACAACAACAGACTTATCCTAAGAAAGTAATTCACATAACTGTTTTTATACAAAGCATAAACTTTGCTCTGATATATCATGAATATTTATCTGAGCATTTCATGAATACTGTCTGTGATGGCCAATTGCAGGCTATATAGCAACGAAAGCTCACTCTCTTTTGCTTTACTTCGTAAGTCATTCCCTCCCTCCCATCATGCCTACCTTTCTGCTCCAGTATGACAGACACCACATCTGGGTGGTTGTGGACGATGGCCAAATGAAGAGGGCTTTGTAGAGACACACCGTGGCTTCGGTCAGTGTCAGGCAGAGGGCTCTGAGTCTGCAAGTTAGGATTGGCCCCCTGCTGAAGGAGCTCTGCTGTCAGATTGGCCAGGCCACAGCGACAGGCAGTATGGAGCGGGGTCTCACCCTAGAGTATGAAGGGGGAAGTCAACAAAAGGGGGGTAGGCAATATGGCAAAAAAATACACTGTATGGAGAAAAGTATTGGGACGCCTAACCATTACGCCGACAGGGACTTGAATGACCATGCATTCAAATCCATAGACTTTAATATTGAGTTCGTCCTCCCTTTGCAGCTATAACAGCTTCCACTCTTCTTGGAAGGCTTTCCACAAGATTGGAAAGTTTTTCTGTTGGAATTTGTGCCCATTAATTCTGTAGAGCATTTATGAGATCCAGGACTGTTGTTGGATGAGAAGGCCTGTCTCACAATCTCTGTTCCAGTTCATCCCAAAGGTGCTGGGTGGGGGCCATGTATTTATGGAGCTTGCTTTGTGTACTGGAACACAGTCATGCTGGAATAGAAAAGGTTCTTCCCCAAACTGTCTATGAAGTTGGAAGCATGACATTGTACAAAATGTCTTAATATGTGGAAGCATTAAGATTGCCCTTCACTGGACGTAAAGGCCACCTGAATTCAATTCAGAGGTATGTCCTAATCTCCGTTCCAGTTCATCCTAATGATGCTGGATGGGATCTGTCAAGTTTTTCCACACCGAAATCATCCTTATGGACCTTGTTTTACATACTGGGGCACAGTCATGCTGGTATAGAAAAGGTTCTTCCCTAAACTGTGTCCAGAAAGTTGGAAGCTGTCCAAAATGTCTTGGTATGCTGAAGCATTAGGATTCGCCTTCACTGGAAGTAAGGGGCCCAGCCCTAACCCTAAAAAACAGGTGTGTCCCAATACTTTTGTCCATGTAGTGTATATACGGTCATACATTTTCCTTGAAAGTACTCACCCATTTGTTGGTGTGATTGACCTTAGCCCCATGGGTAGCCAGGAAGATGGCAGCTGCCTCACTGCCAGCAAGACCTGCTCTCTGCATGAGACAATTTCCTAAAGAAAAGACCAGTCACTGATTCTCATGATGTAACAAAACATATCATACACAATTATTACAAAATTTCTTTTTTTTTTGGTCACTTAATAATTTAAATCTCTTCATCGGGTTATGACATTAATGCTAAGCACTAATCATCACATGACTAGGATTTTTGGGCAAAGGAATCCATTGGCTATGAAACACTGTAACACCAATGTAGCTTAAAGTGAGGAGAGATTCAAACTCTCAGTCAGGAACCACTTCAACTGCCAGGCCAGTTTTTGCATAAAAACACAGCCAAAACAAACATGTTATGTAAGAGCAGAATGACCTCTGTTAGTGATAATCCAAATATGTGGCAGCACTGTATTAATGGTAATAGATGTCTTTTTTTCTGTTTCTTACAATCTGCATGAAATGCACAATTTCCTGAAGAATACCTGAGGCGTCTGGAGCATCAGGATTGCTCCCTCTCTGAATGAGTCGGGCCGCAAAGCTGTTCTCATCGAAGGAGGTCCCATTAACCACTGGTGCATCGTCCTCAAAGGGGTTAATGGAAGGGTCAGAGGCCACAGTGATGTACTGCAGGGCTAGCCACAGAGCTGTGCTGCCCTCATGGTCCTTGAGCTCCAAGTCCAACCTGAACAAAAAAGTTTATAAAACAAAACAGATATTGCTAGGGGCTTCATAAACAGTTTGTTTTTGTGCATGAATGTAATATCTGGTTTTGGACATCTAGTGAAAGAATTTGAACGCTCACTGTTTGCATTGGAGGAGTTGGTTGAATACTGGCTCATTTCCAGACAATACTGCTTCATGTAAAGGTGTTCTGAAAGGTCAAAATATAGCAACGAACATTTTAGGAACATATACTCCTGGCTCCTAAAGTTATACAAGTCGGCCCAATGTACCTCTCATATATAAAGACTTTACAGAAAATGACGCAAACACCTGATCTATCTTAGTAGAGTAGTTTTTTCATTAGAGTACAGACTGGGACTACTGTTCTGTAAAGCTTGCCCAAACTTGCAAATGCAGGTGTATTTGGAGCAGATTACGAACAGATCAATTAACTAACTATAAATAAACACTAATCTGAACTACATTACCCACCGTCCTCTGCTGTTCTGCATATTGGGGTTGGCACCGGTTTTAAGCAGGGCCTCAGCAATGTGAGCCATGCCACTCATAACGTCGGTGCTGTGTTTTTTTGGGCTGAAAGAGCAGACAAGATGCAAGGGGGTCTCCACCGCCCCCACTGTGGCTGCGTTCACCTGCGCCGAATGGCGAATCAGAAAGGTGGAGGCAAACTCATCTCCTGCAGACGTTCAGAAATAAAGAAAATGACTACAGCATAACATTTACATGTTTATGGGTTTATGATCACATTTGCAGGGAAAAGAATGACGGCATATAATTTCTAGTGGTGGCTGGTGTTGATGAAATCCAGTATCATTATTTTTCCAAATGTATTATAGCATAAGATGGTATTAAAGGTCCCATGACATGAAAATGTCACTTTATGAGATTTTTAACATTAATACGAGTTCCCCTAGCCTGCCTATGGTCCTGCAGTGGCTAGAAATGGCGATAGGTGTAAAGAGTGCCTTGATCGTCCTGCTCCCCCGTTGAGAGGAGGTCAGCTTGGATGGCCCGATCTGGAATTTTCCCCTTATGTCGTCATACAGGGAAAGGTTTCCCCTCCTTTCTCGTTCTTTTCCCGCCTACAGAATTTCGCCCCCCTCCCCTAAAAAAAAGATCTTCCCCGACTGTTACGGCAAGTAAACGAGTGAAGCATTGCAGTTGCTCGGTGCTCAGATGTACAAATGAACACAAAAGTATTTTTTTAGTTCCTTCATGGCCCCTCCCCCAAACTCCACCCTCCTCCTCGCCCCGCCTCTCTCCTCCTCCTTATCATTTAAAGCTACAGACACAGAAACGGCGCATCCTAGGGACATCTCATTGTAGGACTGGCTCGAAGTGGCTGTAATTCTGCACCAAGGCTGAATTTCGGAAAGAGACTTCAGATACAGTATTAAGGGACCACTAAGAATCAGAATCAGAAAACTTTATTTATCCTAGAGGAAATTGTAAGACCTGTATAAAAACATTAAAAAAATCAGCATGTCATGGGACCTTTAAAAGCAGCTGATTGTTAACTGACTGTATTTCAGTAATTTCAGTGCAAAATAAAGTTAAAATTAAAAATATATGTTATATATTTAAAATTAGATATATATCGTAGGCTGTCTTGCGCAATATATCCATTATCGCAGTATTGCCATATCATGATATTATCGGTATCGTGAGGCATGTATCGCATATCGTATCATGAGGTACCCTGAGGTTCCCAGCCCTACTAACAATATTTGTCCTCTAAACAAATATGGTGAATATTAGCATATGGAGATTTATTAACAGGACAAGGAAAAACTTTTAATGGAAGTTAATGTATTGAGATTTGCTTTCTCAAGTCATTTTGGCAATTTCTGTTAATACATTAGTCATGAAATAAAAAAATTCAAACAGCAGCTTACATTTTTGTATTATGCAAAATGAAACAAAAAAAATCTAAATAAAAAAACAAACAAAAAACTTCCCAGCAGTGAAAACAGTTTTCTGATTTCCCTGCTTTAAGACACTTATTGGCAATTCCCAATTCAGCAAATAATCAAGTTTACACAATTCAAATACACTCTTCAAATACACTCCCACTACACACACACACACACACAAACACTTACCTGCCACTGTCATTCAAGGCAAACACCAGTAGAAATCCCTCTCCTGAGCGCATGTACTGCTCCCTCATCGCTCCAAACTCTTCTTGACCTGCTGTGTCCAGAACTAATGAACACGAACACACACACAGGAAATCACCATGAAATCATACAAATAACAGTTGTGTAGTAACGGATCTGCAAATACAAGACTAAACAAAACCAGACACACTGACACACAAACACTTTAACGGTTTGCTAACAGCAGTAGCTTTATTTTGAAAGTAAGATGGTGACAAACCAATGCTGCAAGTCAAAACAAAACCCAGCCAGAAGCTATTGAAAGTAATAATGATTCAGACAGAAGCAGTTCTATTCCAAAAATCTGTGTCTACAGACTCTCTCTCTCTCTCTCACACACACACACACACACACACACACACAATGAACAACAACGTACTGTCCAGACGGGTCTCCTTTCCATCCACGGTGCAGATTTTGGTGTACGAGTCCTCGATGGTGGGGTCGTAGTCAGACACAAAGTAGGACTGTGACAGAAAAGAGTCAGAAATTACTGCCTTCGCTTTTGCTGTGCCTCACAGACAAAGAGGCTTTCGGGCCTCAACATGAGAGGACATGTCGAGAACACACTCTCGGCTGTTAACACACACTCAGAAATCGGACACTGATAACCGCTCTTTGTTACACTTATAGTCTGACATAAGGACATAAAACACAACCCACGCTCCTCTCACAGCCCAGTGTTTTATATTAGACAGTCATTTCAAAAACAACAACAGACCCAGTCTGGCAAATAACCTCCGTTAATACCTTCTACAGATGATTTCACCAATATTTCAAGATCATTACAAATCACACTTTGAGACACAGATCTAATAAACTTGGGTACGAAGTGTGTGTAGATGTACGATGGTGTGTGTGAGGGTGTGTAGATGTACGATGGTGTGTGGATGTACGATGGTGTGTGTGAGGGTGTGTGGATGTACGATAGTGTGTGTGAAGGTGTGTAGATGTGTGATGGTGTGTGTGAAGGTGTGTAGATGTGTGATGGTGTGT
>JBBJLS010000082.1:10542682-10567855 GCA_037577275.1 Bryconaethiops microstoma
GGCAGAACTGGTCCCCTTTTTGTGTTTAGTGTTTTCAGACTCTTTTGGCTCAGGTGCACTTCCCTCCTCGTTTAATCAAGCGTGTATCTCTCTGCTACTGAAAAAGGATAAAGATCCATACGATTGTGCTTCCTATAGGCCAATATCACTACTAAATACAGATGTAAAGTTACTTGCAAAAGCATTAGCCCGCAGACTGGAAAAAGTTCTTCCCGCCATCATATCCCCTGATCGAACTGGATTTATAAAAAAAATCGCTATTCATTCTTTAACATTCGGAAGCTACTAAACATTTTATATTCTTCAAAGCAGGGTAGGCCTGAGTGTCTTGTGTCCATGGACGCTGAAAAAGCTTTTGACAGAGTTGAATGGAATTACCTTTTCGGTTTTGGGCCAAACTTTAGTTCTTGGATTAAGCTGCTCTATACATCACCTCTTGCATCTGTTTTAACTAATAACCATTATTCAGAGTACTTTAGACTGCACCGCGGGACTCGGCAGGGGTGTCCCCTAAGTCCTCTCCCCTTTGCTTTGGCCATTGAGCCTCTTGCCATTGCAATCCGCACCAATTCACAAATACATGGGGTGCAGAGGGGCAAGGATGAATATAAGGTGTCGCTATATGCAGATGATCTGCTCCTTTATGTGACAGACCCTACACATTCTCTTACAGAACTGCTTGCTTTGCTAAAACATTTTAGCCAGTTTTCAGGGTATAAACTTGAATAAAAGTGAACTCTTTCCAATTAATAAAGAAGCTTTTGATTTGAATTACTCAATGATCCCATTAAAAATAGTACAGAATCACCTTAAGTATTTAGGAGTTCTTATTACTAGAGATTAAAAAAAAAAAATTTAATGAAACTTTTTACATTTGTATGATCAAACAAAACGTATTTTATCCAAATGGTCCCCCCTGTCTTTATCTTTTATAGGAAGGGTTAATGCAGTAAAAATGACCATGACCATACTTCCTAAATTTTTGTTTCTATTTCAATGCCTCCCGGTTCTCATACCAAACTCTTTTTTTAAAGCTCTTAATCATTTCTTATATTTGGAACGGTAAACACCCTCGGTTACAGAAGGCATTTCTACAAAGACCTAGAAAGACGGGGAAATGGCCTTGCCCAATTTTCTGCATTATTACTGGTCAGCTGATATCCACTGTATGCTGTTCTGGAGGTATTTTCATCTTGATCCTTCAGGCCCGGCTTGGGCCAGGATGGAGGCCTGTGCGAGTGCACCTGCCTCCCTCCCGGCACTCTTGGGTGCTCCTCTTCCTTTGGGCTCCGAGACCCCTAGTAGCAATTTGGTAGTAAGATACTCTTTGAAAATTTGGACACAATTTAGGAAGCACTTTGGGTTGTAAGGTGTTTCAATTGAGACCCCTATAGCTGACAATCATTTCTTTACTCCTTCTAGATCAGACAGTGCCTTTCGTACTTGGCATAAAAAGGGCCTAAAATGTCTAGGAGACTTATTTGTTGATAATCAATTTGCCAATTTTTCACAGTTGAAAGAATCCGCTGGTATTCGTAACACCCATTTTTTTAGTTTTTTACAAGTCAGACATTATGTTCAACAGCTGATACCCCAATTTCCCCACAAGCCCCCATACAATCCTATTGACACAATTCTCTCCATAGATCCCACAACTAAAGCAGTAAAGTCCAAACTATATAACCTCATTGCTAAACTAAATTGCCCTTCCGTGGTTTCCATCAAAACTGCATGGGAACAAGACTTAAATCGCACTTTTCCGGAGGACATGTGGGACTCAATCCTTGGCCTTATACATTCCTCTTCCATGTGCTCTTGACATGCACTGCTGCAATATAAAGTGGTCCACTGTATCTATTTTTCTAAATTGAAATTAGCCCGCATATATCCAAACGTAGACCCTACATGCGACAAATGTAAACAAGTTTCTGCTTCTCTTCTTCATATGTACTGGGCCTGTCCTTCCCTGGCAGGGTTTTGGACAGCGGTCTTCAATGTCATGTCTGAAATAATCAAGTATTACATAGAGCCAAATCCCCTAACAGCCATCTTTGGTATTGTTAAAAATGCAGAGTTATCTAAAGAAAAACTCAGAATACTTGCTTTTACCTCATTATTAGCACGTCGTGCAATCTTACTTAAGTGGAAGGACTCCTCTTCCCCCTCTCACTTGCAGTGGATTAGAGATATTATGTCTTGTTTGAACTTAGAAAAAATTCGCTACACAATTCAAGGATCAGAGAATAAAATTCTACAAAGTATGGCAGGTGTTTTTGACATTCTTTGAAAAACCCACCACAGTAGTATTCGAGTAGCCTGCCCTTTTTTTTCTTTTCTCTATTCTTTGGTTATTTATTTCCTTTCTTAATCTGTATCTTCGTTACTAACCTGATTTTGTCATTTTTATGTGCGCAATTTCTGTCTTGTTATTTTTGTTGTCTGTTAAACTAGTTGTCTGTTTCT
The DNA here is from genome assembly GCA_037577275.1 of Bryconaethiops microstoma. Lineage (NCBI taxonomy): Eukaryota > Metazoa > Chordata > Actinopteri > Characiformes > Alestidae > Bryconaethiops > Bryconaethiops microstoma. The sequence continues at coordinate 10,545,146 of JBBJLS010000082.1, forward strand.
AAGTGGAAGGGGAGTGGTGTTAATGGGTGGTTAGGGGTCCTATTAAAGGATGTTTGGGAGGATTGAAAATAAAAAAACGCTATTTTTTTTTCCTTCTGTTCCTTGTTTTATATGCCTTGGACAGTCAAATAAAACCTTGAACTACAAAAAATACGCCATCTGACAAACACAATTCACTCCCTTACATATAGAAGGCCGAAAGTCAGTCATTTCGATTCCATCTAATTCTGCACAAGAAAAAAAAAAATTTCAGCATTTATAAATAAATTATTCAGTTTAGGTCCAATATTGCACACAGATAAAATAAACTTGGTCTTTAGATTTTTAAATCAAATTCTATCCAATTTTGCACAAAGATACTGGAAAAATCTGCACATGCACTTCATTTTTTTTGTCTTGCAAGTAGGATGTTTGCAAACAGTATCAGTGAAACGTACGGCGCGGATGTTCTGCTCTACAATAAATCCATTGTTGTGGTGAAATGCAACATGTTCTTCAGTTTCTCTGCCAGAGTTTGGTGACTGACGTCATACAGTCCAAGCAGAGCTGTTTTACTCTGATACTTTTGGGCAGGCAGTGTGGAAATTGGGTGTAATGTGTTCAGAAGTTCTTTAAAACCATCTTTCTCAACTACTTCAACTTGCACCTTATCTTTAGCCATGGGTGCCGGCAGCATTATAGCACTATATCAAAGAAAGCAGCATAACGTATAAACCACTTTCCCACATAGCTGGCCAATTGGGCTGGTTTGAGCCACATCCACCCTACTGAAGCCAAACCATCTCCACGCGAGTGATAATGCCCCACGTCTGGCTACCAGATTTACAGAAACGGAGAGTGCAGCTAGATGGTTAGTGAGTTAGCCTAGCTCCCTTTCTCCGTGCTTATCTCAGCATCCATGGCCTGTTTACCTTCCGCTACTGAACGGAGCGTGCTGCCCCCTGTAGGCGCATGCGCGCTAGTACAACTCTCGAAGCCATGGTGTGATCAAAACAAGTTCTGCTATTTTACACCGGTTACTGCAGGGATACTCAATAATGCCAGCTGCCTCATCGTTAAAAGAACAATTTGGATATTATCGTAAACGATATGTAATCGCACACCCCTAGTTAATATTATATGACATTCCTCTCACAGCTTTCCAAATCTCAGTGTCTGATTGATCATAGTCTAGAACAAAAAAGTGAAAGTTGCTACAGAGAAAGAGATGCTCCTACTGTGTGTGCATCTGCAACATCAGCGGGTGCTGAAAATGACTCCATCCCCGTCTAAAACATCACCTTGAGGATCAGTGAACCCATCCCATAGGGATTTATGAAGGTAAGAGAGGTATCATAAAAGAGGCCTTGAACATCAAGGACGGCTCTGCATTGGAGCCTACATCCTGCTGACAGATGGACAGTGGGGGGGAAAGGCATGGCAGTGCTCTACAAAAGAACTCTGCAATGCATAAAAATATTAGCAGCAACAACTAATCTACATGATAAAGACTATTACTGTAGCCTATTATTTTACTATTAGTAGTATGGTGCTGTTAATAACAATAATAATAATAATAATAATAATAATAATAATAATAATAAGACTTCATTTGTTTTTAATAGCCTTGTTATCTTTTTTTAAGCTCTCTTCATGTTTCATGAGCATGGAACATGGCTTTATTAGAATGCACAACCACAGTTTCTGGGCAAAGTATTGGTCCCCGACACAATGTTCTTTTGGTAGGAATGGCCTCTGAAATGTACTGCAAAAGACTGATGTATCAGACAGAGGGATACAGTCCGTAGTCCCCCCATGGAGATCAGTAATGGCGACTGAAAGCGAAAGAACTGGTGTTAATGACTCACCCAGTGACTGGCGATGATCTCACCACAGTAGTTCATCAGCGTGGCAGCATCCAGCTCCTCGGCCGTCTGGTAGAACCTGATGCAATTCCTCACATTCACAGAGGACATCACTCCTTTCTCACATCTACAAAGAAAGAAAGGCTCTCAAAAGACATGCCTAGAATGATGGTCAGCCATAAAACATTAATGAAGCAGTTTAACAGACTTTTTTTCTGATGTGAAGTATGCTGGCATTTGACAGCATGCACTTCAAGACATGTTATTGATTTCTTTGTGAGTCAATGGTGCAACATCTTAGGCATTAAAACACTATAACCAAACAGACCTGCATGTGCTGAAAGTCAATTAATTCATGGTCATCCACAGCTGGTCTAATGACTGCCTCACTAAAGTAGCTGGCACTCATTCACTATTATATACCCATTAGAGACCAATACTGATAATTCGCTACACATTCAAATGGATATCTGGTGAACCAAGGATGAAAAAAAGCAGTATCAATAGATCATAATAACAAGAGATTAAAAAAAAAAAAAGAACAGTATTCCAGTCCAATTAAACTTTCAGTTCCAGCACATCCATTTGTGCTCTCAAATGTAACAGGGACATAATTAACAAAGTCACAGAGTGCAACTAGAGGAGGGTGTGCCACCTGGAGCTACTAAGGCTTGTGAAAAGCAAAGAGAGCGTCGCAGAGGGGCTGCAAAAAAATAGCCAGAAGGAGGCACGTCATTGGCCAATGTCACCTAGAGCGTGGAAGGAAGAAAGTGTGCCATCACACAGCACCCTTGAAGGTGGCACATGGCACCTGTCACCGACACCAATTCCTTGTGGTTAAGCTTCCGTTTCACAGAGACTTCACAAAGGTGACAGCGCCACATTTTATCTCACTTATTCACGCCGCTACTGATATTTGTCTAATGACACTGCACAGCTATGTGCTCGATTTTAGTGAGTGGTTAGCAACAAAACGTAGGTGTTTTTTTTTTGTTTGTTTTTTTTATTTAGTGTAGGTCATATCATTTTAACGCCAAAATATTGAATGTTCCAAACTTTTCCATGCTTTCTTTCAAAGTACCATTTTATATTGTGAGAGGCAACCATCATTCACTAAAAGGCGTAGCTACAGCGACAGTAGTCTATGTATAAGTAACACAATTAACCATTTTGAAATTTTATTATAACCTGTTTAGAAACATTATTTTGGGGTTGGACTGCAAAAACTTAAGACTACAAACAGTCCTGTATTGTAACAAATAATGTGATTTCAAGATTCAAGTGACTGGCACCTGTGGCAGTTGAATGAGTATTTAATTACTCCTGCACTAACACCCCTAAGCCATGAAGAAAACAAAACGCTGAGGCCTTTGAGTCATCCACCCATTTGTGCGATTACGCCCACCCAGTGTCCAGCATGTGCCCACCTCTCCCGTAGGAGCTGGAGATGGAAGCGGTTGGCCAGCTTCATCAGGTCGATGAGGAAAGTGTCGTCTTCGCTCAGCTCCAGCTCATCCGTGTAAGCCCAGCGCAGCATTGCCATGGCAACCTCCGGCTTGGCTTCTGTGCAGCAAGTCATCATTGCAGAAGGAAGGTAAAGAACGTATATAATATATAAAATGTATAAAATATGACATAATGCAATATGCTGTATTCCCAACCTCCTCCTATTTTATTACACTAAACTGTAAACTACTGGTTCTTAGTTTGGGACAAAACAGAATATACGTCTTGGTAAAGCAAACAACAAAATTGTGAAAAATCATTAGGATATGGTACAGCAGAAAGGCCCTAGTTTTTCCTTACCTGACAGGTCCAGCTCAGAGGTGGAGGCCAAGTTGGCCAGACTCCAGCTGTCACTGCGGGCTGCCAGCACGAACTTATGAGCGCTCAGCTTCTGCTGTCCGATTTTCACCTTCAGGTCACTGCAACACAGAGACATGGATCATACCTGGACATTCAGACTCGCAAAATAGTCTGTGCTAAACAGTCGATTGCCTTAACAATTAGACAACAAAGTGGATTAGTTGTTAAAGTCATGCCGATTCACCTCAAATATTCATGTTTTTACTAAAGTCTGACAATATACCACAGAAAACACAGAGACCATTTGGGTTCAATATGCCTCTACATAGAAGAAGCTGCTTGTGGGACAGATAGACCTTTGTGAAAGGTTAAAATGAGAAAAAACAATAGGCCTAAGGATTGGTCAATTCATTAAAATAAAAACAATAGAATAACTGATAATCATTAGATGCAGCCCTAGATATTCAATGTCCAATATAAATCATTTGTGCATAAAAACTGAGCTAGTTGGTTCCTGGAGTGATGCTGTATGGCACAGATTTGATTATTCAAAACGGCCTGGGGGGACATTTTAACATCAAACCCTTCCTCCCTTTAGGCAAGCTAAAATAAATGTGTCAAACACATTAGGAAATTTTTACAGTATCTCCCAATAGAAAGCCTCCCACAGAGTAACTCTCAGTCCAGCCCATGAATACTAGCTTTCTTTCTTTGCCTGAGCCTCTTCCATTCTTCACTACATGGGTCTTGAAGAGATGGTTTCTGTATGTGTGAGGGGGTTAGGGCGGTATGTTAGCCCACACTGCATCACAGCATGCATTTCTGAGCACACTGCAGGCATTATCAGTTTTTCCTCAAACACTGACCATCTGTACATTAAAAATGCATTAAAAAGATATTTAGACCTGTAGAGAGACTATTAAATATTGGTGTCACACTGCCAAATTAAAACTGCATAATAATAGCGAGCTGGCTGGATGTTAGCCCAGTATGATGTCTTTTTGCACTGAATAACAATCTAATAAAAATCACTCTACTGACTGTCTTATTTTAAAGGGGAACTACTGTTTTACTGGTGGATTTCTTCAGTTCCTCCTGTTAACAAGGCTCATAATAATCCTGAAAATATCACAATTAGGGCGGCAAGTTTCTATCCAATATTATCTTAAAAAATACATTTTCTATTAATTATTTGAAAAGTTCAATACATGTTTTGTGCTTATAAATGCGTACATTATGTAATGGGTATTTTTAAATGTGATAAGACGGTAGGAAGGAGTCTCCTAAACAGAAAAGAGTGGAAAAGTGGTTTGTTACGCGAATGGCATTGCCATTTACAAACACATTAATGATCGAAAACTTGTTGCAGACCTAATCACAAAAGCACTCAAAATATTGCCCACCCCTTCTTGTGTGTCCTAGTAGGGCACTCTGGGTACAATATGCAGACATTTGGTATTCAGCCTCCACTTGAACTCTTACAATGAACAGCTCCCTGCACATACCTGTACTGGTCTTGCTGGTAGAGGTCAGCCACAATGGCTAGCAGGCGGCCAATGAAAGAGTCGCTCGGCTGGGAGGAGGAGCTGTGGCCGGACACTTGAGCAGCCAGCATGGAGCACCTCCTCTCTGTCTCCACCAGCTTCTGCTGCATCTTCACGTACTCCTGCCGGAGCAGGGACAGGTGCTTCTGCAGCTTCTGCACCTCCTCTGCGGAAGAGGAGGGGAAGAATGGAGGAAGATGAGAGGAAGACAAGCAAAAGCAAAGAGTTAACAATCAGCCAGTAGAGAATTAAAGCCTATAAACAACAAAAGTGATGACTTTTTACATTGTGTTCATGTGGCAGACGTTTTTATCCAAAACGGAAGGATGTGAAGCGTGTTTTGAAAAAAAGTGTCTGCCAAAGGAAGGGAAGGGAAAAAAAAAAAAAAAAAAAAAAAGAAGGGGAAAATCAGAAGCTAAAGGTGCATTTAAGAAAATGAACAAAAAAACCCCCCAAAAAATCTGAAATCAAAATCTGCTAAAGCGCTGAGAGAGCAGACTGTTTCGAAGTCACATCCTGAGCAGGCACACTAACCTTCCAGAGAAGCTAAGAGGCAATTAAACGTGATGATGTAACACTGGAGATTAGATTTCCCAAACAAACTTAATACACAAGAAGACAAACAGTGTACACCACAGGGCCCATGGGTATGTTTCACAAAGTAGGTCTTCTGAACAAACTTAAAGCGACAGATCTAATCTGCATTACACAATTTTTGGCCTGTTTCTCAATGGCAGTGGATTCAGCTGGGACATGTTTGATGTCTGAAGTTTGCTTTTTAATATTGCACTGGAGCTAGATGATTAATGGAGTAATTAAGTGATAGAAGCTTAAAGACAAATGTTTGCAAATTGCACGACAGAGTCATCACACACTAGACTCAAATTATGTTAAGCTGTAATACGAAACAGATTTATTTTGTGCATAATACAGTGTTACTTAATTTCAGACAATATAATGTATACATACGTACAGCCAAATAGTACAGTCAAGTTCAAATTTCATATAAAACCTCCCAGGAGTTATAGCTCAGCTCTAACAGCTTCTTGAAAGACATACTTTTGTACACTGGGGCGAGGAAAAAAACAGTATGAATTTTGTGCTACCTCCACTAAAAGTTTGGACTGTCCAAATGGAACATCTTGACTCTTCCTGCAAATAGATAAGCGATAGATGTTCGGCTTAAACTGTCCGGCTATCTGAAAAATTCTGCTTCATATAAAAGCTCCCAGGAGTTATAGATCAGCTCTAACAGCTTCTCCCTGAAAGACTTTCTTAGGAATTGGCAGAACTTGTTTGTGCTTTTAGTGGTGCTCTCAAAAAGCATGGCGCAATATTCGTGCCCCGAAAGCAATTCACTTCCCTCGAGCGAGAAGAGCAGGGATTTAACTGCTGAGTGCAAATTCTTCAGTTCCTTCTTCCTTCCTATTTTCTGTCAGTGCATCCATCTGTGCGAGTGTGTGTGGCATTCCACAGAACGCTGAGGAAACTATTTGCTTTTGCCCTGCCATGGCTGAGGGATTGGGCAAGCTTACACTGATTGGTTCACAAAGCTACTTCTAACCACGTGAGCTGGTCCTGGGAGCATGACGAGCGCGCCAGGCGCAGCAACAGGGGCCTCAGCATTAAGCAAACGATGAACACAAAACACTTATTACCTTTTTTAAGCTTAATGACAGTGTAACAGACCCCTCACCCCTCAAGTCTGAGTAATCCATTAAAACTATGTGCGGAAACCAAAGACGGGTCCATTGTACATTATTCGAGGGAGGCTTTTAGCTTTCTTCGAGGAATGGAGTCAGCAGCTTTGTTCCTCAGGAGGTCAATAGGCACCATAAAGCATTTTAAAGGCACAACAGCACGTGAAAGCCCTGCAGGCTTGATGACCTGATTACACAACACACTTTTAGAAGATTCACAGGACACGGAAAAACTGCTGGAGTTAATAAAAGTGAAGGTTTGCAAAAAGAGGTCAAACTGAAAGCTTAACGTCAAATGTGGCGAACATCATGAATGTATTTTGAAGGAAAAGCAAAACCAGGTTAAATTCATTCATAATAAAGATTAACTGCTTGTACATTCTAAGTTAAGCGAGAAGTAATGGCTCAAGATGCGATAAAGACAACGGTAGTAAGTGTCTGGCCGAACAGATAAGAAACAGTGTGCCTCTTTTGTAATGACACTAAGCAGTTAGTCAACTTTTTGACTTATAAAGGGATTTTTAAAATATAATTATACCATTATATTACTCTAATCATATATAATTCAACTAAGAAGATGTAAATAAATTATTCAGGTGTAAAATTGTGCATTGCAGAGGTGGTTAGCAAATCCCTCACAGCAAGTCATGATAGGAACAAGATGTCTGAAGTGCTGAATGCCTGTAAAAGCATCACATAAGGCAGTGTTTCTCAATCCTGGTCCTGGAGCCTCACTGACCTGCACATTTTAGTGCTTCCCCTGCTTACACACCCAGCTCAGTGTGGGACTGTCAATGATCTGATTAGGTGGATCAAGTGTGTTGGGAGCAGTAAAAATGTGCAGGGCGTGGGGAAACATTAAAAGAGTAATTAAAAAGTAATGTTTACTATTAAAGATAGAATAGACGTGCAACAGGAATGACTGGAAACCCGACCTGCCACCACACATTATATGGACAAAAAAAAAAAAAATTCTATTCCAGCACGACTGTGCCCTAACTCCATATTAAAGTAAACGTATTTGAATGCACTGACATTACAGTCCTTGTTTTGTAATGGTAAGGCGTCCCAGTACTTTTGTCCATGCAGTGCAGATGCACAAAAAGACGTGCAACAGGAACGACCAGCCACCCTATGCAGGTCATATGATCAGTGCACCAAAGGTGCTGGCACAGGTGGTTTCTGAACCGTCTCTAATAATGAAAAATGAGAATAAAAAGAGGACAACCTGTCCTAAGCAAAGCAGTGTTGAAGTGAGGCAGCCAGTGAGGACCGTTAGGTTCATTTCTGACTGTAACCCAGTTTAAGGGCTACTACAGCAGACTAACACTCGAAACGAGCTACATGCGTTACACATTGAAAAATCTTTTCAGAAATGTTTTATTTCGTAGTTTTGCGAGTCCAAAGAGCAACCGGCATTTTTTCCTCTTCCACAACCACCGCCCAGCCCACCTTCCTCTCTCTCGCTCCACTGTTACCAATACAGCACTTAACATAACGGTAAACACTGCGAAAATACGTCCATTTTCTCATTTAACTCGCTGCATTAAATGCTGAATGTCCACTTTCGCCTCAGCATTGCGCCCCGCAACAAATGAGCTACAAAAACGGCTCTAAAACCAGAAAAGGGCGTAAAACGAAGCAAGAAATCATTTTCATACCTTCCGCCATGTTGGTTCCGTGGCTGGTCGCCTTGTCTCGCGAGAACTCGGAGAGGACGCCAGCTCTGGGAGGAGAGTAAACAAATGAGCACAGAAATGTTTATTTATTTACTTTTTAATAGAAGTACTCTTAAAACTTCACAGAAAATGCATATTTAAAAGTCTGTGTGAGGTCTACTTGTTGTGACAGTGCGTTGACAAGTGTGACTGGCAGCAGCAGTTTAGTGACGATTTCATAATTATTGAATTCATTTGGCCCCTCATTTCAAGTGAAGGCCAATCTTAATGCTTCAGCATACCATGACATTTTGGACATCATGCTTCTAGTTTTGTGGACAGTTTTGGGAGGGCCATTCTCTATGAGTGAATGACTATCATAAAACTGTCACAGGTATCAGGTGACATATTTGCAAACTTTTCATATAATAAACTTCCAGTAGTTTTGATTTCATTTTATTGTTCAGACATCTGGTTTCTTTCACCAGCAACAATTCTGAGTCTGCATGTTTCTCTAAAAAACATTTTACTATCTTGACCATTTAGTTATGTGGACATTTGGAAAGAAAAAAACAGGCCCATCTAAAGCTAACTAAACTTCAGTAGACACCCTGGAACCTCTGTCTGTCATTAATTGTTTTAAACCGCATCAGTTTAACTGTATTAATAGGGATAGGTAGCAACAGAATTGTACTGATATCATGCTACTGATGGTGATTGATAGTTTGATACTACTTTTCATAATTTGGTGCAAAAAATGACATCACATGAAGTTATATAATTAGTATTGTTACTTTCTGGAGACATAACAAGCTTAACTCTTTCCCATATCCATATGGAGGAAGGAGTAATTGCTACAAATGACTGGTGGCGACACGCCGCACAGATCCAATTTAGCATCAACTATTTGAAAATGCCAGGTATGTTAGAAAGCATCAACACTGCATAAATACAGATAGCAGCACTGTTTGCCTAGGAACTTCTAGAAGCCCCCTAGAGCTAAAAGCAAGGACCCTCCCTGACCCCTGGAGCTCATCAATATTGACCAGTCAGGAACCAGGCACCAGTTTAGTACAGTACTGATTCTTTATACTCATCCCCATGTGTAAGTGTACAAGTTTTCTATCACCACTAATCCCTTCCCCCAAGTGGGGAAACCCAGAACATTTTGAATCTGTAGGCTTGCTGTGAATGTCAGTGGTAAACACCTGACCATCAGGTAAGTTACGCACCATTACACAAAAAAACCCTAAATGACTGTTTACATATCAATGTTTAAATTATGCAAATGTAGGCAAGAATAACAGTGGAATCCCCAATGATGGAGTATGAACACTTTGTGCAACCTCCACTATATGGACACTAAAGTATTGGGACACCTGGCCATTACATCAATAGGGACTTCAATGACATTGCATGCAAATACATAGAATATGCAGATGGTCCCCCTTCCCAGTTAGAACAGCTTCCACTCTTCTTGGAAGTCTTTCCACAAGATTTTGGAGTGTTTCTGTAGGAAGTTGTGCCCAGGCCTGGCTCACAATCTCCGTTCCAGTTCATCCTAAAGGTGTTGGATGGGGTTGAGGACAGGACTCTGTGTGGGCCAGGCAAGTTCTTCCACACCGAACTGACCCAGCCATGTCTTTATGGAGCTTGTTTTGTGCACTGGGGTACAGTCATGCTGGAATGGAAAAGGTTCTTCCCAAAACTGTCCCGAAAGTTGGAAGCATGGCGTTTTCCAAAATATCTTGGTATGTTGAAGCATTAAGATTGACCTTCACTGGAAGTAAGAGGGCCTAGCCCAAACCATGAAAAACAGGTGTGTCCCAATACTTCTATCTATATAGTGTATTTTATATTGGAAATTATACCACCCTCCCTTTAACATTTGCACTCAAGCAACTGTGTTATATGAATTCAAAACCGCTCACATCTGTTTTGTGCACTTGCTGCCCCTGTAAATCAATTCTCTGATTACATTGTGCAATATTTGATACAGGCATGAATATTTGATACAGGCATGAATCTCCTGTGATGTAACCAGAACAGCAAGACAACACACAAACAAGTATTGGAAAAAAATTATATTTTAGAAGAACTCACTAGAGAAGGTGACAATTTCCATAACATGAAAAATATACATCAGTATTTTGTCTTTGTACATTAGGCAAGAGAAACTGCAGTAGTCTGTCAGAGCCAGAATAAAATTAAACGGAGAATAAAGGATTGTTGGGAGTAGGATAGTGAGTCACACGCGCACACACTCCAACATTCAAATGCGCGCATGCGCGCACACACACACACGCACGCACGCTTCCAAATGAAATCGCAGAAACTTCTTGTGAGAAACCTACAGTTAAAGCATGCTTAACGAATCCTATTAAAGACACCACACAAAAAGAAAAAAAGCCCTGCAAAAGAACCAAATGATGGGAGATGCTTATGCATAAAAAAAGAAGAAAAAAAAGTTTTCTGTCCCTAAATCTTATTATATTGAAATTTAACATCTTGGAGAGGGGAATAATAATATACACTACACACAAGTGGGGCAAAAAAGGGGGGCGTTATTGCTACACCAAATTATGAACATCTTTAATATTCAATAATGCTGGTACAAAGGGTTATAAAAGAAAAATTCACACATCCACACAAGCTTGAAGGGGTGTAGAGCGATCTCTCGACATCTCACCCTATTGGCTCCCGATTCGACGCAGGAGATGCGACAAGCCAAGCGATTTTCAATCGGAGGCACTTTTGAAAAGAAAGACAAATTAAAAACCTATGAGCTCAAACATGCAGGTTTATCACATGTGATGGGCTTCTTTGTCACATTTCCTGCCTTTGCAAACTCACCGCAGAGTACGTCCTCGTGTTTTTAGCAAAAGTCCAACACAGCCAAAAGCAGGGACATTCCCTGACCCACCCCAAGCCCACAGAGTTAAAACCAAACAATGAAATGCGCTCATGTCTAATTGAGTCAAAAAAAAAAAAAAAAGATCTTATACCGTGCTTTACAAAAGTTTTACCTCAATTGTCCCCCAGTCAAAAGGTGTCCAACCTGACATGCTATATGAATTCTGACAACAGTAGCGCCAACAACCCCCCTCCCCGCCCTTTGCACCATTCCTCAAAAACCTACTCCACTTGCCGATGAAGAACACAGCCCGTTGTAGCATTTTCTTTGTCCCTAGTTTGCGTTTCTCGGGCAAAAGGAATCTAGGGGGGAAAAAAAGCCTTACACCAATTTTAGCCTCTCTACAAACCTCATCTCTCAATGTGACCTGTAACCAAACTGACACACACTAGATGAGGTTGCTGGGGGTGGGGATGGAAGGAGAAATGAACTATATTCTTTAAGATCTTTACAGGACTCTAACTACAGAAAGCACTATTTATTTGGTACTAAGTGTCTCGCTGGATGGATAGGAACGGTTTTATATATTATCCGGATTTTATGTCTGCTATTTACAGGTCTTTACAATTTCTTTCCTGAAAGTTGTCTCAGTTCATAGACTTGCGTAAAAATGCGTAATATGTTATGGTTTTTCTTTTTTTTTGTTGTTGTTTTTTTTCCCCCGTTTTAGATGTTGGCACTTGCTTGGCATGTTCTGTCCATATCTGTATGAGCTTTTATTGTTCTATTGCAGCCTACTGATGCCAGCCTGTTACTGCCAACGTTCAATCAAGACGAGTCCGGCAATAGGGTGGTAGAGTGCAGGAAAACAGTGCCATGTTTCTCGACTGGAGACCTGTTGGAAACAATAAAGTGCAGATTAGCAGCCAAATCATAAAAAAACGTAAAAGTAAGGAGTGTTAATTGCACTGCTTCCATAAAGCCTTGTAGGAAACAAGGAACCCTTGATAGCACACTCCTCTGTGTGCCATTTTGAAATGAAAAACATTTGTAAAGAACTCAATGTAAAATACATAAAGGGATGTCATTCCCTTTTAAAACTTTATATACAAATTTCCATAAAAGACCGTTTCCACACAAGACCTCATTTAAAGGGTATGATTGAGTAGAACTTTGTTACAGAGTGAATTGCTTCAATACTGTAGAAATAACATCTTACTTAATGTCAAATGTCAATACAGTAAGCCCCCAACATTCTCAGGGGTTACGTTCCAAGAGCACCCGCGAATTGTGAAAAAACACGAATTTATGATATGGTAAAACAAATGCCTAAAAATGCTTATTTTTTATAGTGTAAACCCTAAATATACCCCCAAACCATTTTTCATTTTAAACTCAGCTTAATACATTACCCTTAAAGAATGTAAAGGTAAACCTGTATTCGTACTGTACAGTTTACATTGAACTGCTGTCTCCCGCAGTGCTAGAATGTAAAATATCGATGTTACCCCTGTATAGACTGTACTATAATTCATGCAAACGCGTTTTCTTTCGAATGCGCTGTCGTTTTCTTTGTTATAAGCAGGTAAATACAGTTATAATTTAATTAAATTTACAGTAACAAAAATTCTGGACTGCATCTGCCAGAGATGTGTCACAGAACAGCAGCCAATCAGCAGCAAGGAGAAATGAATAACGCTCTCTGATTACTTTCAACCTCCCGTCTCAGAGTACAGTGGAATTTCACCGTCCCATGACGTGCTTTCTGTGTGTTCTCTCAACAGTACCAAAAAATGTATAGTTATATTTTATATTGTTAATATTTATGCTATAAAATTGTATTTTTCTTAATTTAGGACTAAAATGCACGAATAATTATATATTGGCACGAAATCCGAACCGCAAACTAGCGTGGTTTACTGTACATAAGCAGTCGGTGAGCCAATAAGCATACTTGTTTCAGAATCAATACATTCCATACAATACACGAGCTTCAATTATTTTGTTAATTTGAAATCCGCTGTGGTCAGTAAATGCACCCAGTTTCAGGACACTAATTACTCTCATTAGCCACATTCATTTTTGATTTGTAATGTTGAAGGTATTGAAAAACAAAAACTATATCATTCGGGAATCCAAGTCTGGGAATCACTATTGATATTGCTATCGGAAATATTTAAACAATACCCAGTCCTGGTTACTACTAGAAGCCCAAACTGAGCATATGACCTTTCTGCACTGAATCAACACTAAGGTACCTGTTCATAACGACAGAGACAACACACACCCATACCCCCCACACCCCCATACCGACTAACAGCACCAGGCTTCATTCATTTGTTTCAGTTACTAAGGCACAGTTAACCATATTAAAGAATAGTGAAGAAAAATAATATTTCCTGAAGCCAAGACTCTATGGGTTAACAAAGACCTTTTTAAAAGTCTTTAAAAAGTTGGAGACAACAACATAAAACAAACCACAAGACCTTGGCTGTAAAATCACAGGGTTAAAGTCTACTACTCACCCTGAAAATAGTGAAGCTACAAGCTGCTGGATGAATATCACTCAAAAGCAGTCTCTTGGCTCTTTCGTACACAACGAGCAACTTTCCGTTTGAATTCACCGTGTCTGTCTTCCCTCCATTCTTTCTGAAATATGCAAAGAAACTCACTTCAGAATACAACTGAGAACGTAAATTTACAATGTACAACATACATGCGATTACACTGTCACACAATCATATCCTGCATTATTTTGACCATTTACTTTTGTTAGACTACATGAACACCATGATTTGTCAAAACACGCATAGAAACACTCGTATGAAAGAGCGATCATTTGAAATATCAAAGCACACATTTAAACATTGTGACTTTTAGATGAGTTTCATTGGCCTATCACAGCCTTTTGCAGTATCAATATTGTACAAGCTAACGTCTCAATAGAAATTCACACAAGCATTCTTGAGATATGTTTGATGCTTACGTTTGATCATTTAAGCCCAAATCTGCAGTGATAATTAACAAAAACACTTTTCAATGAAATGCACATCCTTGGCGCCAGGTCTCCAGCTCAGCAGCAGGTAAAGTTGATCTTAAATATAAAAAGATCTTTCATTTGTAAACTATAAGTTCAAACAAATTCAGACTATAAACACTATGTTTGACAAAAGGTCTTGTGCAGCCCTGGCTTTATCGTAGGCTTTAAGCAAACTAATAATCTTCTTGAAAATAATAAATAAAAAAAAGATCCATTGTAAAATTCTAACAGGGACTTACTGCTGCATCCACATTGGCAGGGGAGTCTCCATTTGGATCAGCCAGCATTGAGATGACACTAATCATGATGGTCTCCACAGTGTGGATGGGGAGCCAGCGTTCCTCTGGCTTTTCATAGCCGTACTTGTCCTCTCCCGGCTCGTGCAAAATAGAAATACAAACGTCACCGTTCTTGTCAACTGAAAACAAGACCATAGAGAGGAAATTAGAAGGAGCAGACTAAGCTACAGAGAGAAGGGAAAAAAAGATGTATCCTATTTTGAGTAACAGTTTTTTAATAGAGCAGTAGTAGCAGGCGATATTCTGGTCCATTCAGTATATCATTTAAAAAATAAGTGCAGAACTTGCTTGAGTGTGCAACATTTGGATTCAGCACAACAGCACAAATATTTAGCACTGATTTGTTGCTAACGACGGTGGGCTAGCACACCCACACAAGAGGGAAAGTTACGCTTGCAAGAGAGTTGCGGTCATTAACTGAGCCATTAGAGCCAAGGTCGTCAACCAGCGGAGTTTGTGAAACACAGAGGAGTCAGACACATGCCCAGACCTGCTGGAAATAACGTTTTCACAAAGCTCTGCATGTGACCCCAGACAAGCATAGGCTGGGTCAAAATCATTTGTGTATGTGAGTAACTATCCTCTAAAGATGAAGCAACTCATACTCTGGTCTAGGCGGAGTACGACACTTCGGGTTGTCTTTAATAGTTTTGCACCTTCGTCCTCAGTTTAAGAATGATAAGGATAACGTTAAAGTTTTTGTTGGGACAAAATCACACTTCAAGCACATTTTTTCTTCTACATTTCTATGTTTTCAGTGTTCATAAAGGGCTTTCAAAAGATCTGTAAATGAAATGTAATATAATAAAAGATTTGACTTTTTTGTTCAGTTCTGTTTTTGACATTTTTCACTATAAAAATTAGATCTGTACGTCAGTTAGATGTAGTAAAATAAGCCACTGCTCACCTACATGAATAGACTCACTGTTTTCTAATAGGTTTTTAATATCACATCACTTAACTGTGATATATATCAAAATCACCATGTAATTATTCATAGCATGATACATTTTTGCCCATATCACCCACTACTAATAGAGTAGCATCAAAACACATAAGACTTACTGTCTGTCACCTCAGATTTGAAATAAATTTCTATAAAACTGGACTGGTCTTTTCCACCTGAAAATACACATCCTGGACAAGTACTATTCCAGCTAAAACCATATGTACCTGCTCTGTAAGTACCTGCTTCATGCTCGTTAACCCTGAAGGAAAAGTGACCCAATTCAGTACAGGTGCTCAGATACAGTATGGGGTCACTTGGAAGCAGAAATGACTGCAAAACCTGATGACAGACTTTTAAATGTACCATGCCTTAACAGTACTGTATGGTCAAAAAGAATGATTAGCTGTACTATGCAGGTTTATGTATGTATGATTTACGTGGGGAAAAAAAAGAAACTACACTGTTGGTCAGATTACAAGTTTTTCATTGTCTGAGTGGATATTAGTTTATCCTCGATAGGCAACACACTTAAATATGCCTTTTATATAGTTACATGTACAGTACATGTATTTATTTATACCTAGAAAATCAACATACTTAGAAAAAACAAAACATAATTTGACCAATGTACTTAAATATTTGTACCCTACATAAAATACATACATGAACTCTTAAAGGATGACCTCTCACATTATATGACCATCCATGGAATTTCCTGTCTTTCCTAGCAGGATGCATTATAGTTGGTAACAACACACTAGACTCAAGGAACAGAGAATGGAACTCAGCACTTTTGAATCAGATGTTGAAACTTACCATTTGGGTGCCATATCTCTGTGATGAATTTCATTTTGGGAGGCCTGAGAGGATAGTCTTTGGGAAACGTGAGATGAGCTTTAAACACTCCACCCTCACTGTAAACACAATACAACATGCTGTTTTTAGCCAGTGTAGACATTCTCCACCAATTCTGTATACAGTCTGATATTTACACTATCTGAATATATTATGGTATAAAACCAGTACACTACACAACACTGTTTTATTAATAAGAAAACTCACTGAAAATGTGATCGGTACAGATGCACGGCTCAAAATGAAGCAGGAGTACGATGGTCAGTGTGACCACGGACAAGTGTGAAATTTGTCTAAACCAGGATTAACAGCATGTGTCCACTAGCAATTCTGCCTTTTCAGATTTGTACCTTATGCAAATGAATCCAACTGCTTCATTAGCTTGCTAATGACATTAAGCAACTTATTTGCTGGTTTATGTAGACAGCTGATGCATTCAAAAAATGATGAAAACATGAAAAGCATACATCTACTTTGTTCTCATTGGAAGTTTTAGTGCAACTGCGAACAAAAATAAGGAAATAAGAACATCAAACAGCATTTCAGAGTGTTCAATACCCCAGATATGCTGGTTATGGTTCCTGTTTTCCTTCATTCCTACAACAGAAAGAACAAAAATGCCCACAAGAAGCAAGTACAGAGACCCAGAATGGCAAAATGAAGAAAAAGGGGCAACTGGACACATACCATAACTTGGAAAACAAACTAATTTTATATTCTGTCAAATCCTGTAAGCGTACTCCATGCTCCAAAAGTAAAGAGTTAGTAAACAGAGGGGAGAATATACTTACTACAGTGTATCAGGAGGACCAATTATTAGCACTTCCCATCTGTAGAGGTCATTATCATCTATCAGTCCTGCAGAGAACCCTTCCACCGGGTTTTTATTCAATTCTGAAAGTGAGAAAAAAAATATTTAGTAATGATCTGAACCTGTACAATATCTGCAAATGGAGTGATGTGTGTCTGACTGGTCACTCGCATCATAAACAGCAAAAGACTCATTATGCTTCTACAGGTAGTGCTGAAAATATGACTGTATGGCCAATTAAATGATAGGGCTGATTCAAATTTACATCAGATATATTAACATTTATATAAAATAAACAAAAAGAAATAACCTCCTAATTTGAGGTGAGTGCTTAAGTGCTTAAAGAGACAGATTTAGGATCTCTGACCAAATATAATCTCAGTAAATCCACGCTTCATTCCTATGAGGAAAACAACAAACTGCACTGAGGCTCCAGGGAGGGAGGTTGCTTTTCCACACTGATCTATGACCACCCTTCCTCTCTCCAAGTCCTAAACATAGCTGCTAATGGAAACTGCAGCCCTGATTTCAGATCGGCGCGAAAGACCTCGGGTTCCTTTGTGTGGCTACACTCCAGCTTAAGTGGAACAGGATTGAACTCACTGAGTGTAAATCTGTGTGCTCATGTGGTCACTGGCTGTCTGTATGAGTTATGAGGATCAGTCTGGCATGGACTACTGCATGTGTTCTCATCTTATGAATAACTGCAAAAAAATCTCAGTGGGCTGAAGGATACAAAACATGTTTATGAAATAACTAGCTCCCTGTGGAGTCAGCTTTTTGTGAGCTTATGAATCACAAAACCATTCTGGTCTTGGCCCATAATACAACTGATAAATAATCACTTTTCAAATAAGTCAACTTTCCCCCAAATGGTCCCACTTTTTTAATGTCTTGAGACAACAAAACACTACAAAGACATGACCTGATGCTCAGTAAATAACTTGTAGGCAAAGCTCATTGGCCTTCAACTGATACGTTGGTGAATGCCAAGGTAAATCTGGCCCAAAGGGTATGGTGCCAAGCTAAAGCAGTCATTATTCATTAGTACACAATTCCAATGGAAAAAGTCAAGGAGCCACAGATAAGAATCAGAAAATAGCACAGTGGCATTATCAAACCTGCAGGAAGGGACACTATGCAAGAGCTTTATATCAAATATAATAGTCACGTCTTCCACTTAACTGCTTACTTTGTGCCATGCCGTTAAAACTTAACTTTTGAACTGTGCCACATGCCATATTTGTAAACACCCAATAATTCTCACACATGGTGCGTGCAATTTCAGGCCTTTTAAGGCTTAAACTAGCACTGCCTAATGCCTCTCCCCAAAACTACTCTGCACTTTTATGGTGCAAAATAAACAGTAATTGTGAGAGCCTTTTGTTCTCCCCCTTGCTCTTGTGCTCGGGTGCATGGGGTGCACAATAGGGGTTCAATGAGTTCACCAGGCTGGTGTTAAGAGAAAGAAGTCAAAACATGATCGATACCACTCCGTCAATCTGTTAGCGAGAGTTCCCACTATAAACGGGGATGGGGTTGGGGGTGAGCCCAAGCCCAGTAGGGCAATTCCCTGCCATTCCTAAGGCTCTGTGTATCCTTCAGACAAGGAAGCTCTCTGGCATCAGGCCAAGACAGGCTTAAGAGACGCGCACCCTCAGCTGTGAACATTTGGCAAGGACCAGCCTTGCTGCCTGTGTGTGTGGAATAATTGTGGAAATGTGGAAAGGGGGGGCTTCTTTCTTTTACACTGTTACTAAAGGGCAGAGGTGTAGTGTTTCATAGCAAACATTACACAACCCTCACCTTGCTCAGCCAAACTGGGAACAGGAATGAAGACTCAGCACTATTACGAAAATATGTATTTTGTAAGCTGATCCACTGATTAATTCTGGTAGCTGCTGTGCACATGGGGGCCCCCTAAGTGCAATGGTGGCCAACTCTAGAAATACATCTAAACTAAGCTGTCACTCATGGATCAGGTTGCCCAATCACTACCAGTGTGGGACAAAGGGGAGCAAGGGGAGGCACAAACACGGATAAACAGTCTTGAGTAAGAATAAATCACAACTCCTAAACGAGCAACATATGATTCAAGCATGTCTCTTGGCTGTAATTTGGCTGCCTCTCGATTTTTACTGCTTATCTGATCACCAGCCATCTGGCTGGAGACCCAGAAGCTCGCTAGCCAAGCTTGCTAACGTTAACATTAGCCAGGCTGGCTAGCTCTGGGGCTGAGAAAAACAAAGGGATTTTGATTACCCCACTGCAGCAGCCGGGCTGCTCACAACACTCCTTATGACAGATTTAAACCTTACAGCTATTCCAGCTACAGGTTATACTGGAGAATGAACCTCAAATTAGACGACAGATATGTAGAGCTGGACGAGGGAAAGAAGAAAGGAACATGCTAGCTTGTTAGAAGTGGCTTGACAGACGTCAATACATGCCTAAGCTAAGCTAAGCTAGTTAGCAGATGCCGGCCGGCTGAGGGGAGCAGGCCCACACTTCTATAGCATTTTTAAAACATTTTAAAATACGCCAAAGGGCAAATATGGGTCCAGTTCAGTAGGGGAGAGTCTGGACATATTTCCAAGAGCCAGTCAGGGTTCATAAGTGGCGTTTTGAGTGTGAAGTGGACATGAAAACAAAGGCAGACACGAAGGGCCGGGAGGAGGCGGATTAGCTTTTAGCCTCGTCCCGTAGAGTCCCCCCCTCTTTCTGACCATGAACCTTTCAAATTACCTGCCAGCTGTCTCCTGAGTAGCAGCGCGGACTGCGGCTCCGTCATGGTCGTGTGTGTTGTGAATTTTACTAAAACTAAAAAAGGAGGAAAAAACAAAAAACAACAACACGGGTCAGTAAATACTCGTCGTGTCCGTTGGTCCTGTGCTCTACTCCGTCCTGCTCAACATTCTGATGAGCTTTGCGCATGCGCAGTGCGGGCGACCGACACGGCAAAGAGAGAGGAGCCGTGCAAGCGCATGCGCCGAACAAGTCCACACTATATGGACAAAAGTATTGGGACGCCTGCCCATTTCAACAAAATGCACCGTAATGACATTGCATTCAAGTACATAGACGTTTATATGGACTTGCCCCCTCCTTTGTAGCTATAACAGCTTCCAGTCTTTTCAGAAGGTATTCCACAGTGTTTCTGTGGGGAAATTTATGCCCATTTATTCTGTAGAGCATTTATGAGGTCAGGTATTGATGTTGAACGAGAGGACCTGCCATTCAGTTCATCCTGGAATAGAAAAGGTTCTTCCCCTAACTCTCCACAATGTTAGAAGCAAGATGTCTTGGTATGCTGAAGCATTAAGACTGCCCTTCATTGGAAGTTTGGCCTAGCCCAAATCCTGAATAACAAGTGTGTCCCAATACTTTAGTCCATTTGGTCAATTTAGATCCTCAGTAACAGTCCTATCCAATGTTGGCATATATTAAAGTGAAACTATTTAAATGGAGAAAAATGTTCCTTTTAAATACCAGTTACATTGTTAAGTTCATTGTTATCAAAATCACAGCAAGTATTCTTGGGAATCTATGTAATTTTCTAGATTTAGCCAGTGTGTCAGGCAGCTGAATGATGGCTATCATTAGTGCAGTTCTAATAGGTAGTCTAAGGTAAACATTAAGGTTGATGGATGATAATGTATGATGCTTTGAGAACTTCAGATCAAGTCAACAGCGAGTAAACTAATCACTTACACTTTTTAAACAAGCAATCCAGTTCCATATGGGGGGAGTCCATTCAATTGTTCTTGCACAACAATCCTAACAATTAATAAATTATTTTTCACTACAATGAGAACAAAAACCAGACAGCGAAGGTAGGGATGGATATCGATACTGAAATATCGATACTTCTGATCATGCTGGATCATTTGGCAAACCAATGCTCACATGAAAATTTCATTACTAAGTCGTTGTAATGAACGTTAAATACACATTCTTTTACTGAATAGAATGTGTCTTTGATGCTGAAAAAGTTTTTTCAAAAAAACAAAAAAACAAAAAGATCGTAGTAAACAAGTATGTAGGATAGGCACTACATTTCCTTCCTTCTGATTCTTATACACACACGGACACACACCGCAACATTAAATAGAATAGATGGCCCGTAATGGCTATTTCACCCCACTAAGCAATCTAAGCTCACATATTGTCATATTTAAAACTGAACATTTAACAGGATAATTTTGAGATAATTAAACATCTAAAATAGATGTAATTTATTTAAAAATGTATTGTGTTACATCTATCCAACATGAAAAAACTAAGTCGAGCTTTGGCACTGTGAGTGATAATGCTGAATGTCCAGTTTAAATAACACAGCTGTATCATTAGACAGGGGCACCTACTATGCTTTGCCACTAGGTGGAGACCAGGCTTCTGATTCAGGGCCTTTCATTATTTCACATTAAACTAGTATCATTTCACCTGTTTTTCATATTCCTCAGGCTTTCAAGATATGAAATTGCTCTTCACATATCTAGAATTAGCTAGAGACTGTTATTTGTGGCTAAAACAAGGACTGTTTATGTGAATGTAGGGGTCAGAGTTGTGGAGTGGCCTACAGGCCTCATGTAAGGTAATATTTACAGCACAAGTTACAGCTGAGCAGGGAAAGAACTGTCCTTATTACACATTGTGACACTGACTTTTGGGAAAACAGTCATTTCACACCTCTGACTAGTTCGACGACCTTAACATGATAAAAATCAAAGCCACCGGAAAAGAAGATGTGAAATTGTGATTGACGAATGCAGACACAGTTTTCCCAAAAGTCCCAAAGTGACTATTTTCCCAAAAGTTAGTGTCACAATGAAGTAGAAGGAACAGCTCTTTCCCTGCCCAGCTGTAACTTGTGCTGTAAATATACTTTAAGCAAAATATTAACATTTTCCTGTTTGCTTTGCGATCACAATTTGCTGAATGACAAGTCTAGGATCATAGCAGAGAAAGCCACATCCTTTATATGACACAATATTGGCCTTATACTGTCAGGGTGATAAAATGACCACTTCTGTTATTTACCAAAACAATATAATATGTGTAGGATCACAGAAGAAGGGATGAAATAGCTTCTGTTTCACCGCCGTGATGAACCATCAAAGATTGTAAGGTGAGCAACTTCACGATGGATCTTGTTGTTACATTGGTAGCAGCAGTATGAATTGTATCACCTCAGGTAACAGCACAATTGTGCATTATTTTTGCTAAAACATTATCACTAAGTGCAATATCATGTGGCGTTTTCTAAGTGGGTGCTAAATCACTTCATTGCTTGCAATATCTTATGTGCAATAGTCTTCATGTGCAATATTACTACTTAGGTCAATATTAC
>JBBJLS010000082.1:10567955-10584785 GCA_037577275.1 Bryconaethiops microstoma
AGTGTTTTAACACTAACTTAACACCACTGCCCAGTAGTAAACAGCTTTTAAGCATAATTTTCTCAGGTGCCTAAGACACACAGATGCTGGACGAGAAGGCCTGGCTCGAGGTCAGGGCTCTGTGCGGGCCAGTCAAGTTCTTCCACACTGAACTCATCCAGCCACGTCTTTATGGAGCTTGCTTTGTGCACTGAGGCACAGTCATGCAGGAATAGAAAAGGACCTTGCCCTAACTTTGTCCACAGAGTTGGAAGCATTAAGACCTCCCTTCAATGGATGTAAGGGGCTCAAACCCTGAAAAACAGGTGTGTCCCAATACTTTTGTCCATACAGTGTGTATAGCTTGCACACACCTTTCGCCACGCTGAACCACACGGAGGCGTGGTTTAGCGCTCAGGCACGCACATACACACACACACACACACACACACACAAAGCGAGGTGCTTTCGTGGGCGTGTATTAAGTGCGAGCAGACACGCCCCCCTGCTTCACCAGCACTGGGAGGCAAAACTGGCTGCTACTGCAGTTCCGCGCAAGCATGCAGCACCAGCGAGCCTCGCTCCAAGCGCAGCTCCACCAGTAGAGACGACCAGTATCAGTCCAGCTTCCATCGAGGAATCTCGCTTTCTCTCTCTAGCTCTTTCTCTTTCTCCTTCCACTTGTCCAGCCCGGTACCTCTCCTCTCCATCGCGTCTCTCTCGTCCTTTCTCCTTCCACTTCTCCAGCCCGGTACCTCTCCTCTCCATCGCGTCTCTCTCGTCCGTGAGAGACACACACACACACACACACACCACACACTCTCGCCATGTGCGTGGAGAGCGACGGCTGCGAGCTGGAGCCGTGCAGCAGCTCGGAGGAGGTCCGGACTCTCTCCGGCAGCATGAGCGGCCCTCTGAAGCCGGGCGCACGGGAGCTGGGCACGTGCTCTCCGGGACAGAGGTGCAGTGCCGCGCTCGTGCGCCTCCGGACCCCCACAGCCGCCGCGGGCATCCTCAGCTTCGGGAACGTCCTGAACTACATGGACCGATACACGGTGGCCGGTAAGAGGATGCTTTTTTCTTCCTTTGTGCGGCGCGCCGGCATGTGTGTGTGTGTGTGTGTGGGGTATCAATTCCAAGCAGGTAGCGGTTCCAACAGTAAAGCTCCTTACAGAGAGACATGACAGGTTCTCTGAGAAACAACTGGATCTTACAGTGTGTGTGTGTGTGTGTGTGTGTGGTGCCAGTTCCCCCATACGGACAGTCAGGTAGGGGTTCCGACTATAAATCTCCTTGCAAAGAGACATGACAGGTTCCTTCAGGAACAACTGAATGTGTTTGTGTGGTGCCAGTTCCAGACAAGCAGGGGTTCCTACAGTAAAGCTAAGCTCCTTTCAGAGAGACATGACAGGTTCCTTTAGAAACAACTGGATGTATGAATGTGTGTTTGTATGTGCTGTAGGGCTCAAACAGCACAAATTACCTCCAGCAAATGCTTAAAACTGTGATTTCTCTTTGGATAAACGATCTTTAAAGGTATGTGCTGTGAAGATACTGATAGCGAATTGACAGTTTACTCAGGAAATCGTGCTGATTGTTCTCAAACAGTGCTCCTGGCATTAAGTCTCAGAATGATTTAATCAAGACATGCTAAGTCGGATGCTGAGCATCAAAGTGGGTGAAAACGTTAACCAAATGACGAGAGCGCTTCCTAAAGGGCTGGTTTTCTTCAGTAACGGTGTGAAATACTGAAAAAAACCCCACAAAGTCTACAGAAAGGCAGTTCAGATTTACCGAGCGTGTGTCTCAGCAGCCTCGTCGTGTGACTTCATGAACTGTTAAGGTCGAAATAAACGTCAGTTTGATGTTTACATTTTGTTGTGCTGCATTTCTGTGAGTGAATGCACTGAGTGGAGAATCATTTCGTTCCCTGTAAAGAGCAGGACTCCTATAAACACGTCTCTCGTGACGAAAAAGACAGTTGGAAAGACTGTCGAAGTGTTTATTCTCGTAAACACATAAACAGCATCGTCCCAAACGTCTGCTGAACGTTTCAGCCAGTTATTCAAGACTGCAGCCAATTAGGTCGGGAGGTCTGAAGACTCTTGGCCATCATTGGTGCAGGCAGCCACGTTTCCATAGAAACTAGCCATCGAATGCGAGTAAACTTTGCATGGACGTTTTTTTCTTTCTGGCAACAAAAAAACCCTCTTTTTTTTGTGCTGGTTTGTTACGTTTACTGACCAGAAGGGATGATCTGAGAAGTGGACGATGATCTCAGACGACACGTCAGCTGGCTTTTTGTCTCAAAACGCCCCATCAGGAGCAATTTTCATGAATAACTAATGGACTAATTAGAGAGCGATGAAAAAAAAAATCATGGTTTTTACTATTGGAGCATAATTTATGAATGCAAGATGTAACCCTGCTATGCCACATGATATCAGATAAGCGTTTCGGATGTTTTCTTTGTTCCTGAATGTTAACAGCACTGTTTTGTGACGCTGTCCCTTTTCAGAATGTGAAAAAAATGAATCTTAAATGAACGCTTGAATTATTCAACGATATTTAAAGTAGATTTAAGTTCATTCATAGGCGAGCAAACAACCCAAATCTTAATTTCCGAGCCAGTGGATCGACAAGACCGTACTCAGCCAGGATGGTCTCTGCAGTGCCTGTGCCTGGACCTTTATTTCCACACTCTTCCACACAGCTTTCTGCACACGAAGTGGTTAAAGGCATCGCTGCAGAAACGCTGAGCAGAAAGAGCACAGTGCCTCTCAGCAAAGCCCTGAAGGTGTGCTGCTGGAGAACAACTAACACTCACCGCACGCCCATCAGGCTGAGCCCTGCTTCTGTAAAAGTCTCCTAAATCGGCGGAGGAATTAACCATGATTGCCATGTGGTTATGCTGTAGTTTATACCTGTAATTCAGGAATCAACAATACAGCAATACTCCAGTAATCCGAGATAAGATAAAGCTTTTGATAACAGAAGTTGTGGCGAGCCGTGGCGAAGCAAAGCCTTTTTATTTCATTCAGCTGGATCTTGTTGGATAGACTGCAGTACGCACCGAGGGTGAACGCTGCATTATATAAGATCACCCCAACTCCAGGCTGCTGTGAGAACTGTTCTGCCCGCATCAACCCAGTGTTAATATACAGAAGCGTATCTTATCTACGCATTTCAGAGTACCGTCTTGCTTAATTGCAGGTTTTTACAGTAAAGAATGGGAGAATGCCCGGCAACCTTTGTCTTTCTTTCTCTCTCTCTCTCTCTCTCTCTCTCGTCTTCAGAGATATAGAGATAGGAAAGAGATAGAGAATCAGGATAAGAACGTTTATTTATCCAGGAGCAGTTTGCTTTAAGCGAGGCGTACAGAGAGAAAAGGAACTGACAAAGAACATACAGAGGTAGAGATAAAGTCATAAAGAGAGGAAATAGAGCGTGTGTGCGTCCTTGTGTAAGTATGTTTTGTGATATTCGTTCATAATCCTTTGTGTAATCTGTGTTGTCTGTTTGCTGGGACACCAGACTCGGCCAGTGAATGATTTTGTGATGTTTTTTGTGCCTCATATCCTTCTGTTGTATTTATTTATTTACTATTAGTGCTCTGCATTGTCCATTTACGTAAGTACTAATAACACCAGGACACATTCCTCATACATGCAGTGGACCTTAGCCAGTAAAGTGAATCAGAGAGAGAGAGAGAGAGAGAGAGAGAGAGAGAGAGAGGGTGTTGTAGACTGCAGGGAGATTGCAGCAGAATAAGAAGGTGTGTGACGCGCATGTGTGTGTGTAGGCTGCAACGGCGTAGTACATGCTGTACAGAGCAGAGGGGTTCTCCTCTGCACCTCACTGCCTGGCTCCACATGCATTATGCATGAGCTGTGTGTGTGTTTGTGTGTGTGTGTGTGTACATGTGTGTTAGAGCTGACACAGCCGTCCTGCAGTGTTCAGGCTGACCATACATCTGTCCACATGGTCAGTGAGTGCTCCACCCCATCCCTGCTCAGTCTTTTCCACTGCAGTCTGCAGTCAAGCTGACAGAAGCACTGAAGAATTGAGTGTGTGTGTGTGTGTGTGTGTGTGTGTGTGTGTGTGTGTGTGTTTACGTGAGATGAGACTGGAAGAGGATGTTTAGGGATAACTTTGAGGTAATCCCTGATCTCATGCCCGCATCACCGCGACTCCGGGAAAACACTGATGGGTTGCCCCGGAGAAATGGAGGAGATGTTATCTTTCCTGCTCGTCGTGATGAGGTCACATGTGGGCGTTTTATCATCCGATGTGTTCATCAACGAATGTTTGCAAACAGTAGAGCACAAAGGCGCATTCCACCCCCTTTAACACGCATACTGTGTACACTGGGGGGTACATTTCAATTTGGCAACATGTTAATATGGTAAATAATTACATGAAACATGAATTCACACATTTCACTGTGATTTGATCCAATTGGATTCAGTTATTGTGAATACTGCTTCACAGTCATTATTAAAATACGCTCAAGTGACTGGAGGAACGATTTACACAGTAGTGGAACATAGACGGTAATACTGAATACCGAATGTAAACAACAGGACAGGCATCTTTTTTCTTTGTTTTTATGTATGGAAGTCTATTGTGGTTTAATTCTAGTCAATTCTGGCATTCTGGATTTAATTGCAGTGGAATTGCCACCATTTTTCATCCCTAATGCCCCAATGGAATAAGCACACACCCACACTCCTGATGGCCATGCACATTCATACATACACACACACACGCATACACACACACACACACACACACACACACACACACACACACACACACTGTATATCCCCACATCCAAAGGCTGTAAAGCTCTTATTGGCTGAAGCTGTTATTTCACACAACAAAAGAGAGCGCTGATGGTGGCCACCAGCTGACATTGCCAAGAAAAAAAAAGCAGCCACACATACACTAAATTAGATTTTTGCAATTTAACTAAGTTCTATCCATTTACTACCCATATTAATTTTTACGAGGAATTTCTTCAAAAACTGAGACGCTTTACAAGCTGTGACAACGGCAGGAAAAAAAGCAATTAAAGCAGAACACGCCGCTCCCGCCACCACTGATCCAGCATGGGGGGGATTTTTCCCTCAAACGTATCTCTTGGCAGCCGCTGCGTTCTCCCGACTGTAACCGCCAAAAATGAATACAAATTTCAGTCTTGATAAAAAAGGGAGGAAAAAAAAAACAGAAAAGGGAAAGTGCTTGGAATAGCCATTGTTTTTTTTGGTTTTTTTTTTGCCTGTGGTTTTGGCTCCATTTCTGTACATGTTAGTGATAAGGCTACGCTGAGGTTCTAATTTGGCCCCAGAATATGGTAAACATTAAAAAGAAAGTCTGTTTTTAGGAAGGAAATGGAGCGTTTTTAGCCTGGTACAGCAGTCGCTGTAAGTTATTTACGTTATGTGTGTGTGTGTGTGTGTGTGTGTGTGTGTGTGCACGCGTGTTGAGCAGCGAGGTTGGATGTGCGCCGTGTTTGGTTTATATGGTTGCAGTAATCCAGGCCTGATGGTTTACAGTGTCACAAAGACCCTTTAGACAGTCCTCCCGTCTGCCCCTGTCAGAGCCAACAGTGTGAGATAAAAATGCCCCCAAGTTTTGATGTCTTTACGTGTGAATGTAACTCACATCTCCTTTACGTATTGTATCCTTGTTCTGTAGTCGGACGTAACCACAGCCTTGCCACAGACAAAAGGCAGAAGTTTGGGGACACCTGGTTTTTCAAAACCGGTTTAATACCGATGTGCATTGTTTTCAAAAGCTTAACGTATTAAAGACTAACATGTGTAAATATCTGTGATGTTGGTCAAGACCATGTATTTTATGCCCTTGTTGTTTTGTCTGAACTAATGGGCACTCAAAAATTCTCCTGTTTAAACCACCTTGGGGCCAAAAGACTGCGGCTGGAACGTAAATCGTTTTCATACAGAAAGCGTAATAAAACAGTGTGGAGTTTTCATTAGCGAATATCTTTTATTTCTGCAGATGTTTCAGTGTGAGTTATTATACAGTAGCTAAGGGTTTATATATGTGTGTGTGTGTGTGTGTGTGTGTGTGTGTGTGTGTGTGATAGATTTACGACAGACTAGCCGATCTGCGCCCTCCTGTCCTCTTCATTTCCCCACTGGCCCATTAAAACGATCTCCACTATCTCTCTCTCTCTCTCTCTCTCTCTCTCTCTTTTTCTCTCTCTCTCTCTTTCCCTATCTTTGCGACACTATCTCTCCCGGCCATCTCGACCTATAGCAGGGAGAACGAATCAAACTGCCGGAGCTGAGGTGGCGAACCTAATTACGTTTGTGAGTCGGCTTTAGTAGCTGCTGCCCTTTTGGCTGGGCCATCCGAAGGCCGTGCCAGACAGACGCCACTGAGCCCCAGATTATCATCCAGACAGGAATTAGAACATCAGAAGGAGGTGCAGACGGAAGGCCACTTAACGTTATTTGATCTGTGTACCCCTCATTTCCTCCTCTTTAGCGTCACCAAACCCGGCCTAGCTAACGCACAGAGGATGGCAGGTTGACCGGTACTTAATCTTAATCTGGATTATGGTTTGCAGTAGATGAGGGGGTTTCTTAAGGTATCTGTGTGGTATGAGGGTTCTTAATAAGACTGGGTATGATCAGCCAACAGCCAGATTATGGGCAAGCCTGGTGTCTTTAGACACACACGCACACGCACACGCACACACACACATGCACACACACACACACATACAGATAGCCTTTTCCTCTTTGTAATTGCGCTGTGCTGCTGTTTGCTACTATACAAGATCATCCAGTTAAACTTGCTGTCTCTAATTAATGCTGCCTCACACTCAGAGCATTCCCCCTCTGTAGTCTGCAGGAGAAAAACGTCAAATTAGTATTCACAGTACTGTGCAAAAATCTTAGGCACCTATGCAAATAGCTCAAAGCCATTTTTCTCAGTGTCTGTTTGTTAACATTAGAATAAACCCAAACAAACCAGAAGGCGGCGAAAAGTATCAAGATTTGTTTTGTTTGTAAAAAAAAGAAAAAAAAGAAAAAGAAGATATTCTGAGAACTGGTAAGTAGAACAGGTTCGGTTCCATGATTTCTCCTCGCCGTCTCCTGCTATTACTTGGATCTGTGAATGAATGCATGAATTTAATGAAGGACTGACTGAGTCAAACCAGGTTTCTGATGGGGACTACAAGTAATACAGGACTTCCACAAGGAACGGGTTGATATTCAGTACATATCGTCACCGTTTACTGTAGAATGTTGTTTGTGTTTATTCTTTGTAGTTTTATTTATCACATTTAGTAATATTAGTGTGATTAAAAAAAAAAAAACAGTTCTAATTAATATTTTAACAGGTGCCTAAGACTGTTGCACAGTACTCTATAGCAAAGTAGACACTTTCACTGACGCGACATGTACCAAATGTATTCAGAAACAGCTATTTGTGGTAACAGATCCTTTTGTTTCTTTAAGTAAAATACACCAGTTAAAAAAAAAAAATTCGAAAGAAGGCAAGATGTCCCCACGCTTGTGATGGGCAGTGTATACATGTGTTCACGCGCAGGCTGTGATCTGCAGCCCTGTTCCTGCTGCAGGGAGTTGAGAGGGCGATAATGCCTATCAGCACCTGCAAGGCACTCTCAGCACCACACACACACACCAACACACAAGCTTCGTTTACGTCACACCAGTCACGCCGGCCTCAGCCATGAATCAAGAGCCTCGACAAGAGTGCTGGACCACGATCAGCCCCTCCAGCCTTCTGTGGTGAAAGGAGATGAAATAGGGGCCCAGGATTATTCTCCTTGTTTTGGGCACTATGGCAAAAAATGTGACATGTGATACAAAATGTCAAATGTGATACACAAAGCATATTATCATTTTCATTTGACTACAAAAAATAAAGTGACAAAATCTATATTATAAGATGATTGTTACATTTGTTTTCTATATAATAAGGAAGACAGTTGAAATAAATAGTTTAAATAGGCTAACGGCGCAATGACCGAACATTCAGTCAGATCCTTGTTTTTTTTCTACATCGATTTTTATGAGTTGGTCCAGTATTGGAGTAATCCTGTGATGCACCCAGGGAAGTCTATCAGGAAATAATTCATTGCAAGGAGGATCACGTAACGTTTCAAAACAAAGGAAAAACGGAAAAACAGCAGGAGATGAAGATATAGAGGAGGAGAAAAATGAAAAAGAGAGCGAGAGGAAAACAGCCTTAACTGACAACTAGAGCTCGGAGAACTGCGAACCGTGTATCAAAGTAGTGTGTTTTTTAAATATGCCTGCTACAAATTGGCATCCTGCATCAGTACTAAACTTTGAGGTTGGCCTCAGTCACTTCAAACTTGGCTGCCGCCTCCCTCTTTTCCTTTTCTCTCTCTCTTTTTACTTTACTACCCTCATATTCGAGGGCTCCCAAACAACAACAAAAGCACTAGATCCGTGGAAAAAAAGGGCAAAGTAATTGAGTTTTATAGGCTCGTCTAGCTTTTCTGAACCCTTCCCATCCAATAAATGGCTTCCACTCCTGCTGAAGTTTATTTCCACATGCCTGCAACTGATTCTCAAGGCTCAGAAACCCACTGGGTTCCTTTAAGAACCGGCTATAGATCATGGGCAGTAGTGCTGGTATGCCTAACCTGATATATGTGTGGGCTCAACTGAAACACACAGATGGATGTATGTTCGTATTTTAAGTGTGTCAGGAGGTCAGATTTGCAGCTTTGAACTGTTTGCTTTTAATCGCAACTCCTCTTGTCAAATTTCACTCGGGCTGGGAGATCTTCCTCATATGTGTGTTTCTGTTGGGTTGTATTTAGCTGAGGTTTCGGCCTTGAGAAGCGAGAGCGCCTGGAATTAGACGGTGTCTCTTCCCCCCTTTTTCCTAAAGAACTTTCTTGTGGTTGCAGTGGCCATTAGTTTGGCAAACCACGCCATTTCCGTGACAACCGCCGTTTCCCCCAATGGAGATCTGACCTCGCCCTGAGCGAGAGAAGGAGACTGAGGGATAGATACAGGGACAGAGAGGGAGAATATGTACTTCACCATAGAACTCATCATTTGGTCCAATTTTAGACTTGGATGGGGATTTTAATGGCAGTGTTGCTGTTAAATATACACAGATATTTGACAACCATTGGAAGATATTATAGCTCATAGACAGGCAGGGCCAAAACCCCCAGTCTAACCATCATCCAAAAATAAGTTGCATTTAAATGGCGGCTGCTTGCAGCTTGCTGAAACCAGTGTGCGTTTTGTCTCTTGTGTTTTGACGAGCTCTTCTTTCACCCAGTCATGTTCTCTAAATGAGGCACTGCTGGTTCCTTTCCTTCTATAGCAGGGGCCTGAAGTTTGTTCGAGTCGCACTGACCCCAATAGCGGGTTTAGTGGCCTGCTTTTAGCTCATTGCATGTCCGAACAGATATAGAGGGAGTGTGTGGGGATGTCTGTGTATGTGTGAGTGTGTATGTCTCTGTGGTTTATAGAGAGAGATTCACAGAGGAGCACTTCTGTGATGTGTGTCCATCTGACAGGGTGTGTTTTGGAATGCGAGGCGGCAAGTTTGATGGACAGCTGAGGACCAGGAGAGGGGGCGGATAAGGCGACCCCTGAGGCACACACACACACACACACACACACACACACACACACACACCTGCGTGGTTGCTGTGCCAGAGCGCATTAGATCAGTTTACTTCTCACAACTCTTAATGGATCAGAGCTGTGCAAGATAGCCTGACTTTTGACCCCTCAATGATGCCTGCAGCACCACGCATGACACAAAGCCCAAACTGGTCCAGTAGGGCCAAAAGCTGAGCTCACGCCTCCTCAGCCATAAGCCTTTAAATATTCCACATTGAGGGTCAGCTAGTGCGTTTGTGTAGGAGAAAAAGAGAGGGAGAGAAATTTCACCAGGAGGTGTGGCAGAAACCAGGGCAGCTCAAAGCGTGAACATGACATTTCTGATATTTCCCACACAAGGACAAACCCAGTAACCCCCATGCCCATGCTTAAAGCAACAACTGGGTGTAAAATCAAATGTACACAATTTTTTCCTTGTAATGGACTTATTCCGTCGTGTCTGGCGTCCTAAATGTGCTTCTTTATTTCTGCCCTGGAGCTAAAATGGAAGTACATACAACGTTCAAACTTGAGATGGCTGTGATTTGATTGATAACAGTATTTCACAGTGTTAGAAATCATAAATACGTATTTGAGGTGACAACAACTCAACGCAAGGCAAGTTTGTGATGATTTAGCACGATGCTAAGAGCTGGTCACGTGTCGCGATCATTGTGATTTAGAATTTTCTGCCCTCCAACAAGGAAAAATAACAGAAAAATGCATCCTGAGACTCAACGCAAAGTTTGCAGTTTTGAGAGTGTAAACAGATCATGGAAATTAAAATCACCTGACATTTTAGCTTGTTGCTAATAGTACTCACGTTTGCATTCCATTCATATTTATGCATTTGGAAGATGCTCTTATCCTTTTAGTCACTAATCATGTTACAGATATAGGCAGTTGTAGCTTTAGGAGTCTTGCCCAAGGACTCCTATTGGTGTAGTGTGGTGCGGTTACCTCAGGAATCTAATTCTATCGTCCTGTTTGTAGGAGCATCAACAGCTAACGCCAGCTTAGCGTCATGAAGACACCTGTTTAATTTCCTTTTTTCAGTTCCGAGCTCTGATTTCTCACTTCAAAGTTACGTTAAATATAGCAATAAACTTCCACTGCCTCCTAAGTGCGTTAGCTTCCTAGCCCTTAGGCAAAATTAAAGGAGAAACTTTCCGACAAAAAAGTGGTGACTGTGTGTTTTTGTGATGAACTATCCCTTTAAAATGTTATGATTGCCCACAAATCAAAGAGAAGCTGTCTTACATTCCTTCCTAACCCAACACAGAAGATTGTTGAGTTTTTGGAATCCTACCCACATGGCTGGACCTCAACCTATATATATGATTTGATTAGATTTGCAGTGACACGAGGGCGAATGATGTTTGCCGGTAGGATTTACGATCTGTGCCGTTTTTACATAAGCCTTCGACACAAGCTCCATAAATACAGCCTCTAAACAACAAGTCATTTGTGGATCAGAAAAAAAGCTACAGCAGTCAAGCTTGGCTTTGTCTTTAAAGTAGCCATTGGAAGTTGTCCACAACGGCGGTGCTAATATTTAGTCTGGCCTTTCCAGCGTGTCTGTGTTTGCTGAGTCTTTATAAAGGAAAGGAACATGTCATCTTTCCCCCCATTCACAAGTGACTGGGTAAATAATCAACAGCAGCACTTATGTAATGTGTTTATGCCCCAACCTGAGGGGTCTCAGGGTTTCAGCCTGTATATGCATGTGTTTCCATATTGTGTGTGTGTGTGTGTGTGTAAATGTTTGTCAAACTATACATTTGTGTGTGAAATTGCCTACCCAATGCTTTATGACCTTTATGTGACTTCACTGTTGTGCGTGTCGATAGATACTTGGCTTGTGTGTGTTTGGGTGCTCTGAGAGTAGGTGCGTCTGAGGGATATTTGGAGAATTGTGGGATAAATACAGCTTTGTTTCTTCGCAGCACCAATGATGCTTTTTTTTTTTCAAAAGAGTGGGGTCAAAGCTCATTCCTTTCGCAATGGCCCCTCATTGAGTCTCTTCAGTCTCAGATTTTGGATGGCTGTCCAAGAAGACGTATCAAAAACACAAGATTGCTTGTACAGTGTGTGTGTGTATACACCTGCATTTGTTTTAGGGTGTGTATTTATGTAAGAGAGTGTCGTTTTGTTTCTATTGGTGTACACGTATTATAATTACATGTTGTTAACTCTTCCATCCCAGGTTTCAATTCCGTCAGTGTGACGTTCAAACCATTATCACCTTGTCACTGGATGAAAATACGGATGAAG
This sequence comes from Bryconaethiops microstoma, assembly GCA_037577275.1. NCBI lineage: Eukaryota > Metazoa > Chordata > Actinopteri > Characiformes > Alestidae > Bryconaethiops > Bryconaethiops microstoma. The sequence goes on from JBBJLS010000082.1 coordinate 10,579,865, forward strand.
GTTGCTGTCCACGTCTGCCCTGTTGTTGCACTGCGTTAGGGACAGGTGTGCACTGGACGGACTGGCTTACACTGGGGTGTGATTTTAGGCCTGTAATACCTCAGGCTGGACAGTCACACCTCAGCCTCCCTCCCTGATTGTATTATTTCAACATTCCACTGATTCTTCAACTGTACAGATGTTTACTTGGCAATTTAAAGAAGCGGATACACCCCTCCTTAAATCTTAAAAAGAAGCACGGTGTGTGAACGCATGAGGGTATTTCCAGAAGACTTGAGTCTGGAAGTCAACCCTGTGCAAAAGCAGGACAGCCAATAATACAGATGAAATCGTTTTATTTACGTAGCACCTTTCACAGTCACGAGCTAGAAGCATTTCCTTCCAATTGTATTTAAGACCTATTATTCAGCAATGAATATAAATTATCGGTAGTTACTACAAAACTATGTGAGAACTGAAGCCTAGAGTCACACAGTTCAGTGAGAAAGGCTTCCAGTGCGCTCTTACTGACTAAACAAATAAAGAAACACCACTATGTGTACACAACGCATCCTGTTTTCATTTCACGCGAAATTTTACCAACGTGAGAATATGAAAGGCCTTTGAGGTGAGCATACCTGAGGTTTCCCCTCCCATGAAGGTGTGTTGCGTTCGTTCTCACAGCCGCGGAATGTGGCGGCGGCGGTGTTAGGAATGCGTGAGGTGACGTTTTTGTTTTGCTTTCCCACACAGCCAATTACCTCTAATCTCCGCTCTCTTCCCACCCATAGTCCGCACCACAAAGAGACTTTCATCAGTCCCACGTTCAGGCCCGATGTCACACAACACATCTAAATATAAACGCTGCGTTCTGAAAACCACAGTTTCACACACTCGCTCTCTGCTCCCTGTCATTCTGTCATTCGAACAAAGTCCTACCGATGTTCCTCCAATGTTCTCTCCCTTTTTTTTTTCCAGTAGCGACATATCAGAGCAGATCATTTTCTACAAAGAATGAAAGAGGCTGAGACATGGTGTCTCTCTGGCACGTGTCCCACGGTAGAGAGTTAAACTACAGCAGAAAGAGCAGAAAGAGAAATGAGCTTAATCTCTAATTCATGAAGGGGAAAGGGAGATGGATGGCAGAGCAGGAGCTGGGCCCTCTGCCGCTCGACATGAGGGCACAGCAAGTGGATCAAAATAGCACTTTCCACAGCAACGGAATAGATTTAACAAGAAGGGTGTGTGCTCTTGTGTTGGCTGGGGTGAGGTGAGGGTTTATGGGGCCACGGTCAATTACACCTTCTGTAGTAGCCCTCGCCCGTGTTCCCCATATGTTTCTAATGTGAATAGGGATTCCTCTTGGGCCCCTTTCTGAAACGCATGTGCACATCTACTCAAGAGACCACCAGCACCGCCTGCAAATATTGCCTGTGGGTAGCTGCTATATTCTGGTTTATGATGCGCTCTGATATTAGGTCAGTTTTCTCATTTTTCTCTCTCTCTCTCTCTCACACACAATTCTAAAATAGATTAGAAATGGATGAAGTGGCCTTGTTTCGCTGTAGGATTCCACAGCGGGATTGAACCAGCTGATCTCTGGTATTTTTTATTGGGAAAAAGGACAAACCCACAGCCACAGTTTATGCAGGTAATAACAGTGCTGTCTTTCCAAAAGAATGCTGTGGAAAAAATTAACTATATACCCCATCAGTTTAAGACAGTGGTTCTTAGCAGGGAACAATAGTTGATTATGTTGGGGTTCATGGCGGGGCTACAATTGGAAGTTTTCGTGCCAGATCCTGGACCTCACTATGCTTTCCTGTGGTTGTCGGTTGGTTCTTCTCTGTAAGTTACAGCATCATGGTATATTGTGTGGAGAAGAAAGGCACTTTTCCATAGGTGTACACGAACCGTGATGCACCTAAACCACCCTGCAATGGCAGAAACAACTGTGTTTCTGACGCGTTAGCGGCGCAGTTCTCTCCCCACAGTTTATGGCCCGTCATCATCCCAAAACCACGTACATGGCGTCATACCAGCGGAAAGTATTTCTGTCAGTGCCGCTTTTCTTATTGTGGTCTTTATTTTTTATTGTCTTTTTTGAGCTTTGTTATTTTTTCTTGGCATTGTTTAGCAGGGCGATGAATACCTACCCCAACATGTTAGCGATGTCGTTCGCGTTTAACACATCATTAAGTTCCCAGTAGTTAGTTTGAATCTCCACTGTTGCTCATACAGTAAAAAAAAAAAAAAAGCCCAGTGTCCTCTTTCCATGTCCGTTTTTATGGCAACATATTGACCGATCAAAAAGCAGTGATGCAGTCAGCTCAGCTGCGGCCCAGTTTTGGCCATGCCGTCAAGGTGAACCATTGGACCTCATTGAAATCCTGGATAACTTTGAGCTTAGCTCTTGTATTTATGACTTTCAAACAATTTTACTTCTGTCCTCAGACTATGAGGTCATGCTAAACAGAACTCGTCCATCAGTGCTCCCTTCTTCCAACACGCCTCCACTCTCTCTGACAGTTCGATATTCACCCTGGCTTCTATGACAAGAGTAAAGGCTGCAGTTTGCTAAATTGAGCTTGAAAAACCAGCCTTCAGCTGGGCTTTTCCAGCCTTGGGCACACTGCACACATCAACCCTGTCCAATTTAGCTCCCCTGTCTTCTTTCTCTTCTGCTCACTCATTCTTTTCCTTTTCACATTTCTTTCTATCCCCTTTCTCACATGCTTATACTTCACGGTCTCGATTCTCCTGGTCTTGTGGAGACTGGGACCAGCACGTCTTGCCTTGCTGTTTGAAGCCGTATATTGATCGTTCCTCCTCTCCTCAGACCTTTAGGAATCAAAGAGATGCAGAGCTCTCTCAGCCAATAACACAAGTTGGACAAATGTTAGTATTCAGCTGCTGTATCTGGTTTCAGACGTCTGTAACCGTTCTCAACGTGCTTCAAAGGCCTTTGTTTCATCATTTAATCATCGAAGAAACAAAATGTAGCGCCTGTTAATAGTCAGACGTGACTCTTTGCATTCCACATTCCACGCTTTCTGCTAAGCGCATTGTCATAGAAAATTCAATTTGCCGGCACACATTCCCTGCCTCGGAGATGTCGGCTAGGCTAATTAGCATGGAATAGGCCCCGCGCACTGCTTGTAAATACTAGTAATTAAGACAGCTAATCAAGCACTTGAGCCCTTCATTCAGCACTAATTATTCTCAGACCCGGGCTCTTGCTGACCCCCCTTGGGTGAAACCCACCACAGCCCACTCTGCTCTTCCAGAGCAAAAGATGAACCCGAGGAGGGAGAGTGAAATGACATCTCATTAAGAGCAGAACAAAATGCTATATTATTACTGTAATACCGTACAGTTATGCAAAAATACAAATAAATAATTGAAGCGGAGCCTGAGGGTAATAAGCACACTTCCACAGTCAGTGATCAGTGCACAGATAATATGGGCAGGCAGGTTCAAGTAGCCACAGAATTACACGATCACATTTTGTTGCTAAAAAGCAAGCCCGATGAAAGACAAAATATATTTAATTGATGGGGAATTGTTGAATCAAGTGTAGCATGGTAGTTTCAGTGTGGTACAAGGTAAAGATCGCAAAAGCACTGTGACAGTTTTGACATCAGCATTAGCATTTGCGTGTGAGTTGACTGGTGGCAGGGTTAGCCTTGGAGCTACATAGCTGGTCATGCTGCAATCTTGAGGCCATTTGGATGGTTGTCAGGGTTAGCCTCAGAGCCAGATGACAGATGTTAGTGGTAGTATAGGGCACTGGTAATTGAGCTGCTTGTCCCCGAGCCATCGTACAAGCACTGCTGTCTGTCTGTCCTGTTCCGATGTGTGATCTCATTACACCCCAGAAAGCCGACGTGGCCAGTCGCTTCGGCTTAATTAAACGATAGCACGCGCGTGCGGCAGGATTATCTAAGTGCTGTCTAAACCTATGGTTTCCATTAGAACACAGTTTGTTTTACCAGTCTAAGATTAGGGTTTCGTCTTGCATTGTCCTAATTGGCTAATTTACTTCAATTCGTTCTTATTACAAAACTACGACTCAGTGTGTCTTGATTCAACGTGTGAGAGCCAGTGGGCGAATACCTCTGCTTTGCCCCAGTGCGTTTGCATCATGGCCATACGTCTGGCACGTTAGCTCACAGTCCACATGATCATGCATTATTGATGGGCTATAGCTTGAATGGAAATTTTGGTCTCTCTCTCTCTCCCTCTCTTTCATACTTTTCTCATAAAAAATTTAAATGGAGAAAATCGCTGTCTAAGGTATAGTGCAGCTGCCTTTGTGTAAAGATGTCTGGCACATTGCTCATGCTCGGGAGTTTAGACTCTTGTTTGTGAACAGACATAAACAGCGGTTGTGTCTGTGGGCATGAGTCAGATGTTTGCTCTTTGTGGGATCTGCATGTGTTTGCGTGTATGTATTTGTGAGTATTCATGTCGCTGAATCAAACAGACCCACAGTGTGCAGCACAAGCACTTCTACCACTGCCTTCTACAGCAGTCTTATAAGATCATTACAAATCACACAGTGTGACATGGATCTAATAAACTTGGGTACTATGTGTATGTAGATGTACAACTCTGTGTGTGAAGGTGTGTAGATGTACGATGTCGTGTATGAGGGTGTGAAGATGTACTCTGGTGTGTGTGAAGGTGTGTAGATGTACGATGGTCTGGATGAAGGTGTGTAAATGTACGATAGTGTGTGTGAAGGTGTGTAGATGTACGATGGTGTGTGTGAAGGTGTGTAAATGTATGATATTGTGTATAAGGGTGTGCAGATGTACATTGGTGTGCATGAGGGTGTATAGATGTACGATGGTGTGTGTGAAAGTGTGTAGATGTATGATGGTGTGTGTGAAGGTGTGTAGATGTATGATGGTGTGTGTGAAGGTGTGTAGATGTATGA
>JBBJLS010000082.1:10606820-10627264 GCA_037577275.1 Bryconaethiops microstoma
ACACATACACACACACACACACACACACACACACACACACACACACACACACACACACACACACACACACACACTTACCTTGCACTAGTTTAAAGAGTTCTGGACTGTCAGATGAGATTTAAATTCAAACTAGATTCAAACCGTCAAGTGAAAATATCTCAGAAAGTGCTAAAGTCTTTTCAAACCAAAAGTTGAAAAAAAAACCACACCTACCTTTATGGCATCACACGACTGGTGACTAAAACAGGGCTGATGCAGACAATGATGTAAGCAGAGAAATGTTTTAATCATTTAATGTAATATTAAGCCCTTAACCTGCGGGCTTATTATTGTCATTGGTCTTATCAAGCAGCTACGGTCATGTTTTAGGTTACTACTATGAAACTAATATTTTCTTAGAGTTATACCCTAAAGCTGATTGATTTTTGTTCCATTAAAAATGAAAACGATTGCTTTGTAATAATGACTTAACATGAGTTATGTTTATATTTTAGGACTTCTGTTTTTAAACAGTCATATAAATTTTTGTGGACATTTTAACAAAACGAACTCATTTGTATGTGCGTGCGTGATGTAGCCGAGTACAGTGTTTTTATTTTACCGTAATCAAGTGAACAGGGACCAGACCACGTTATCCGGATTTGCTCTTTGTGTCACCGTCTTTCCCTCCCTAAAGTTGAATCTATTCCGTCCTCCCGCTTTTGCTCGTTTTTTTGTGCGGAGTGATCTGAAACCAGGAGGGCTTCGTTTGCTCTTTGTGCTTTATAGTTTTGAGAACTAACTGAAGTATGGCAATTCACATACTGAAGCGTTCTCACGCCAAGTGTCCCATTTGTTGATGCCCCTGAAATTTGTTCAGATCTGCCCCCAGGGAAGGTACAGCATGTGCACACTAGACATGATGAAGCATAATAGAATTTGAGACTGAAAGCATTTGAGATTAAGATAAAGCTGATAAACCACATGTCTGAGGGACAGAACATACAGCGGCGTATTCGGCAAACATCCGACAGCGGCTGAACAGCCTTAACATACGTGAGATCATCAAGTGTCGCACCTCTAAGCTCATGTAATCATCTCATCGGCTCTTGCTACACCTCAGGTATGCACTTAAAAGCATGTAATTACAGTAATGGCCTTAATTCCAGGCCCTCTAATTCCGTTCTCAGAGCTTCAGCATGAGCAGCATCTTTGCTATTCCATTACAACATTCTCTATCAAGGCGTCAGGCAGCAGCCTCGACAGAAAACAACGTCACGTTGGTCTACAGTGTCACTCGAGGCCAGTGACCTGAAGAGGTGGAGAACTTTGCCTCAAAACCTGAGCTCATTTGGCGTATGTGTAAGATTATTGATTATTGTATTCAAAGTCATATTGCGCGCGGAAGTCTTTGCGTGGTTTGGGAGGGTGGCGGGGGGGGGTGCTAATATATATAGCTGCTAACTGCCTTGTAAAGCATTGTGAAGTCCTGCGCGTGTGTCTCGGGCCGTGAAGTAAGGGGGCACGGCGCACAGTATGAAGTTACTCAAATTAGGCATGCGTTTGCACTGTGAATACTGACAACTGCCACATACACCAATTTGTACTTGCGTACCACTTATATCAGTGCCTGTGTATTGTGTAAGCATGTATTACACAGTGCTGGAAGAGATACTCACAGATACTCAACCAGGAGCCTGACAGGTGGAAATGCAGGAGAAACCTCATGGTTAGTGAACTGAACTTGAAGAAGACTCCATGTATATATGCAGGGCCCTCAAAGGCAACTTAATACATGCATTGTGAGATCAGCTGTAGCTTTCATCTCGGGAAGCAATGCGCCTTCCCTGTTACATCACAGGGAACATGAAATATGAATATGAAATAAATTCTGTGTTTTGATGCGGACACCAGTCATTATGCAACCTCCGTGAGTAGGTGTGTGACAAAAGGCAGTACACGGTTTGATATTATGGGGTACCAAATGACACACACACACACACACACACACACACACACGCACACACGCAGACATTCACGCACTGGAACAAATACAAACATAACTCATTAGTTAAAGCCAGTCACTAAAGGATAGTTAATGTAATCATAATTAACATTTGCTGTGACTTACAGGAGTCGTATGAGTGATTGTGTCAGAGAATGAGACACACACACACACACACACACACACACACACACACACACACACACACACGCTCACACACACACTGAACAAGTGCTGGGGCGAAGCATTTACAGTAATTAAGTTTGTTACGGGATGTCCTCGGTCGTTTTAATGTGTATCATTAAGATCCATTTCAGATAATGCTGAAGTAATTACAATGACTTCGCTGCCTGTCACTGTACAATGGCAGCATTATTCAGAACGCGCGAGGCCTAGTTAACCCAATATTTCAACAAAATGAGACCTTTTTCATTTGAATTTTAAATATTTAGACAGTCAAGATTCATCTAAAACAACAGCACGAGAACAGTACAGACCATTCTAGTAATCAGAGGAAAACCTGTAGAACTGGGTAAGAGCAGGAATTTGGAACCGTTAGAAGTGTGTAAGAGGGTTTTGGCTCAAACTCCTCTTCCTGTACTTGGAAATGCTTGAAATTGTTTCTATTGAGGCTTAATAAATTAGCTCCAATGAGCTATTTTAATTTTTAATACATTTGACTTTTTGCGTCTTTCAACATTCACGACATGAGAAAACTATGATTGTATATAGATAACTAATATTAATCCAAGCTACGTCTGTCTACTGTGCTATTTTACCAAGTTCTGTTTATTTCGTTTTAGGGTAACAAGCATAACGGCTGTTTATTTTACCAAAAGCTGTTGTATAAATGCCTTATTGTGAACCCCGGTAACATTTTCCAGTGGACCTTCCTCTGCGTTCTATTGAGTAAGCACATATTTACTCTTGAATGTTTTCCATTATTCACTTGTATTCAAGTGAATCATCACTTCAGCAATGGCATTCTTACTTAAGCAGCGATTCTAGGTAGCTTCTCTTTGCACCTCTGGCCAAAAGTGGCACTTTCGTAGAGTCGAAAAGTGGCACTTTCATTGAAATCAATCATAGAGTCCAATCATAGAGTTCATTACAGTCTTTTGTCCCACAGTCAGCAAAGCTATTTCCCTTGGTGCATTCAGAGCATTCACAATGTAAACACTTCGGCTACTTGAAGGGAAGGTTGCGGAAAGCAAGAACGAAAACACGGCTGCACGTGAGTGTCAGGCCAAAAGATTTCCCTGAGTGTGTGTGTGTGTGTGTGTGTGTGTGTGTGTGGTATTTATCTTGATTTGTCGGTCTCCTTTTCTCCCGCTGGCACTGTCATTTAATCACAACTAAGAGAAGAGGCACAGCAGTAGCCCCCTGCTGCAAACAATATATAAATAAACAATATATCCAGACAGACAATGGCTATTAGCTTTGGGATTTTCCACTGGAAACAGGAAGAGGAGTCTGGTTGTACACACACATACACACACACATATGCACAGTTATTACCTAAATCTTTACCCATGCTTAGTACTGCCCAGGGCCTATTGTGGACAGTATAATAGATTTTATCACACACACGTCCAGTCATAGCCTCTGACTGATCAACAGATTCGACCCTAGGCATTATGCTATGCTAAGTATAACAGTAACTGTTTACAACACAGAACACTTGACATGTAAGTGTTGGATTTATAATATGGATTTGTTTTTTAAAGTCTTCAAATGACTTTAAAGCTGAATTATAGGTTTGCACTGAAGCCCTCACTGGAATGGCACAACATTACACTTCAAGTCAAAACAATCTATATATACATATATATATATATATATATATATATATAAACTAGATGTTGATCGAATAGAAGTAAAAATTCAGACCAAAGTATGCAGTACAGAAGAGGCTTTCTAAATTTTGGCTATACTTTTAACCATTTTTATACATAACAGTCTGTCATTCATAATCAAACCATGTAAGCAACATTGTTTGAACCTTCTGTGAGAAAAATGATATTCCAACACGTTGTCAAGCGTAACTATACCATATATGTACTTTGCAACAGGAAAGTGAAAAAGAGGACAATAGCAGAAGCTCCTGTTCCTCCAGGCCTCACTGTCAATTCAAAACTGTAAGCTACGTCCAGTGACTGGCACAGAAACACGGTGGTGTTTCCCCGAAGAGGCTTTTCGGTGGTGGGAGTGCTGGCGAGAAAGCCAACAGCAATAGTCCAATCTAAACTCAGCACCAAAAAATGTTGCCTGACAGCTTGAAGATGACACAGGATGCCCATTATGAAACAATTTCTATGTTTTTCTTCTATGTAAGTAACCAAGTCCCTGACAACATCGTAGGAAATGATGGTTCTGGCGAAACCTGTTGGCCGGTAATTCCCTTCCATAAATCTACTGGATGGACAGGTCAGACAAGCTTAATGGCCAAATCCGTTGCATAAACACTCATAACATAAGTGTTTGAGTAGATGATCTTGCTACTGAGCCAGATAGCTGCAGGTCAGAACAACCTGAAAAGAATGACCTGCATGTTTTTAACTGTGCAGCTCTACCATTTTACCATTTACCAGGGTTGGGTCGTTTATTACGTCCTGATGTTAATCAATGTCAGGATTCAACTTATCCCAATGCATCATTATATTGCAACTGGGTGTTGATGACAAATGCGTATATCTTGACTGGTCATACCTCCAGCATGGTGAAGGCGTATCGTGTGCCACGCAACGTACACTAGCCGATGAAGCAGCTTTATATGATTTGCTGGCCATTTGTTGCTTCTGACATTTATAGATCTTAAGTAGGTGCACACACTGACTGAACTACAGTGATGTAAATGATACAGATTCTACAGCAATGTTTCAAAGTATGGATGTGAAATTGTGAAAAACTGAATAGCAATTCGATGACGAATCAGGGAATCGGTGCAGATCCATCCTGATACGTGAGCAGAGCGAGTGGAAACTTTAAACCAGTCCATCTATCGATGTGATGACAGAAAGGGAAATACCAAATGTAGACCATATTCTTGATAACCATCATTTTGATAAGAAGAGGTGTGGTGAGGTGATGGCGTTTGTCTTTTCTTTTTTCACAAATGTGAAAGAGAAAGAGAACAAGTGCTTTCTTGGGACTGAAAGCATTTGTTTTTCTTCCTCATTCAATATACATCACTACCAAAAAGTGCTTGAAGTCCAGTATGTGTACAAAGTAATGACAGACTTTCTGTATCAACAGGTTAAAGACTGTACTTCTGATTCTGCTTCCTTTGTTTTGAAGTTAAAAAAAACAACAAAAAAGTGGAAAAAGTGTCATTTTAAGGGCTAGAATTAGGTATTTTAAAGTTAAAAGCAGGTTTGCGACACTTGTCTATGCGGCTGGATTGTGCACCGAACATGTTTGCAAGTTAAAATAATGACTGTGACATTTAGAGAAATGGCTGGAACGGCCCTTTACGCACTTAAGAAGCTTAACAGCGGAGAAACATCCCGTTAGTGGTTCTTCTTCTTCAGCAGGGAATCTAACTGATTCTGACCTCATGGCCCACCATGCAAATCTTCACATGCTAAACAAATGAGCCTGGCTACGCAAGCTTATGAATATTCAGGCCTGGTCGTATGTTATACATAGTTAAAGAGGTTACAAAGATGAGGCCTGAATATTTCAGCGGCCTTTTTCCCAGCACAATGCCGTGCTTTTGGTCCGTGCCGTGTCTTGCGCTCATGTCTTTTGTATCTGCTCGCTTTCTCGCTCCAAGACACACATACAGACCACACGCTATAACTGTCAAGTATTACGGCAAATGCACAGAGGGAGTCAAAGTCATTACCAAAGACATTGCGACAGCGGCGACGTTTCACATGCAAGTAGGTTAATGGAAGGTTAGGCCTCTAACATTCATTTAACACTTCTCTCTCTTTCTGCGTCTCTCACTAACCCTTTTTTTCCACACATACACACTAGCCTAGTCCCTCGGCACCTTCGAACACTTCTGAAGGTGATAATGGCCCGAGTGAAGTGGATTAAGAGGGATATTAGTCTAGTGTTTGCTTATTTGCAGATTGTACAAACAGATTCTGTGCACTTGAGAGTTGATCTCGGCACAGTTCACTAATACTGATTCATTCTGAGTATGGAATATAATGTAAATTTTGGATTCTTAACATCAGTATTATAACTGGGGGCTCCTGATAATTATTTAAGTCCTGTATTCACAATACCACAGCAAAGTATGGACAGAAATCCAAGACAATTAACCACACGTGCTGTACTTGGGTAGGATGGCGTTTCCTCTCCTCCCATTTCACTTGGCTATTAATGTTCTCATCCAAGCGTGTTGAGCTGTCCAGTAACTTGAAAGGACACAGTGGACCTTCACATGTCTCAGGGAAAGTTTGTGCTAGCCTTCATCCTCACAACTTGGTAAGTATCGTTAGGAGTCGTGTCATAACTTTTTTTATTTTTTATTTTTAACCAGCGACTAGTTCCATTGCATTAAAAAAAATCATGATGAATGGCTGTTTACACCTTGCGTTAGTGTGTTTTGTACCATACCTGGATATACATTGGCTAGGTGACATTTGTATTTTCACTAAAATGCTTCTATAGCGTGACCATTTTGCTGAAAGTGGTCAAGATCCAGCTCTGAGCACCTCCGGTTTCAAAGCTGTTTGAGTTATCCGGTCATAATCCGATCACGATGCGTCCTAAGTTTTTATACCTGACTATATATGCTCTAAAGTGAAACCCAAACATGAGGCAGTCCACCAGAAACATGAAGGGATATTGATGCAACAGCCTTAAAATGATCCAAAATTACTCCGAATAAAATGTCATTCCATAGAGTAACATTATTAAAGAGGGTTTCTTTTGACAACAGCAACGGACAGTTTCAAGACCACCCATTCTCTTTCTCTCGCTGGTTCTCTGGGGTGTCTCTGCAGTGCAGCAGCCTGGGGGGGAATGAACTAAAAGCTCTTCAGCAGAGCACAGTCATCCTCTCATCAGCTTAATTTAGCATTACACAATAGATAGAGGCACAATACGCAGCCCGAGTGCACGCGTTCCATTACTGAGCATGTGTGCCCGAGCACTTCCTTCCATACCACATTAATGACCATGCTTTTAAGTCCCGTCCATGGTTTGTTTGATCTCTTAGATACACAAATATATCAAACAGTCTGTTTAAGCCTCTGAGATTTACAGTTTGTGACAGTCGAGCAGCACTTAAGAGTTAGGGTACGCTAGTTTCATCCAACATATTTGGCTTAAGTCTTCATCAATCAATCACAGCTTAGTCACCGAGAGCACCGAGAACTGGGCATTCCTTGGTCAGTGAGTCATCTAGAGCCGCAGCCTGTACTGCTATTACATTATTGTTGAGGATTTCAAGGTGAGGTGCGGTAGATACTGATGACACCTAAATTAAAGGGAGTCCACAATGGCAACATAGCATTGTTTTGTTTATTCCTCTGTTCGTGTGTTTCGGTTTAAGCAAGACATAGACGTGACTAATTAAACAGACACGGTGTGTCCGTTTCCAGTTTATTTCAGTATTCCGAATCCTAAAAGTCCAATATTCATAACAAACTGTAAAAACAGGGGGGAAAGGTGCCGACTTAGTGAAAATCAGAAAAAATTGAAACTTTATTGCCCACCACATGCTGCACGGATCAAATATTATATCTCTGAAAGTGAGAATGTGAGAGCAACAATCAGTATAAAGATAAAAAAAGGTATAAGGCAGCAGCAAACAGAGCATAACCAGAAACACAAGCATGAAGCTGTAAGCCAACAGCTATACGAGTGACTGTAAAAGTGCTGTTTAAGAGTTTAACCCTGTTGCGTCTGTTGCTGATGTTTTAACCCTGTTGCGTCTGATTGGAATGTACTTTTCCAGCTTTCGTGTTCAGTGTGGTTCTCATGGATGTACCAATTCACAAAGCTGCAATGTGATTCTGATGATTACATTCTACATACATTGATCTTCCTTCAAAGAGCACCTCTGTGACTAACCATGTTTCATTTCGCTTTCTCTTATTTAAAAAATGAATAAATAAAAAAATTCTTTGACAGGTGTTGTTTAGGTGTCGTTTGTCAGGAGTTCAGGTGTACTGAGCACGCAGTGACTTGGTTGAACAATGGATGTGGACTTTAGTTAAGCTTTACAGGTTTAAGAAACAGATGTAGACGACTTAAGCACTGTTGTACGTCGCTCTGGATAAGAGCGTCAGCTAAATGCCGTAAATGTAAATGTAAATCTATACTGTTATTGTTACAATATGCAAAGAAGATGACTTTGCGATCTCCTCCTCATTGTTTTGCGCCATAGCTGCCATAATCATCCTGGGGATTTTATTAAAGTCGAAAGTAATAAACATTACTGTCTGCACCATTGTGGTGGGTTTCACCACATTGAATAGTTAATAATTAAAAATCAATATTGTGCCGTATCACTGGAACAGTTCGAATTTCACTCAAGTTTGGAATCAAAATAAATAGTCACGTTGTATCACAGTCATGTTTAAAATGGTGCCGTTGTATCTGTGTTTAAAAATTGGCTCGCTGTCGAAGGACTGTGAGTTTTACCCCTGGTTGTTTCACAGCCGCCCATCATCTATCAACACTGTGAGGGTGGAGGTATTGTTGCGTTGTTGCTGAGGTATCGTTTGTGCGCGTGTGGCCAGATTCCCAATGCCCCTGTTGCAGCCAGCCAAGGACAAGATTGAATCATTCTCGTGGCTTCAGCAAATTTCTGCCTTCCTCGCAAAAATGGCAAGTTATTAAAGATAAATGCAGGCATCAATATCTGGCAGAGCGCCCCGCGTCGGCATCGTCGGAGCCGCGTGTGTATCCAAGCTCAGCCTGGACAGTGAGGGAGAAATGAGAGAATGTTGGTTAGTTGCACTACTCATCTCTTAAAGAATGAGCTCTTCGCTCACGTAGTACCAGAAGAAACCTCTGCACAGAGTACAATACATACACAGTGTGACCGTAGGGTGCATTCTAGGCTTTAAGAAGTTCTATTTGATTCCTGTTTAAGATGACATATGCTTTTTAAATGAAGGAATGCACCCTAGGAAACAAAGTCAGCGGATAATTCAATTCGTGGGATATTGCAGGGAGAAAAATGGCTTTCTCGCTCCGTGAAATATGTAAAGACTGTGAGACGTGTATGTAAACACTGTGAAATATACCCCGTCCACACAGTCTGTATCTGTTAATAAAGCGGCAAAATCTTGACATAATTGCTTTTGTGAGGTCATTAAAAGCAACAGATTTGCATATATTCACCTTTCTCACCTGCAAAAGCTTAGCTCCATCCAATCACGCTGGCACTGCTTTTTGAGTGAGGCACCATGCAGGGCAGACAATCCAAACTACTGTCATTTACATATATTAGTCTTAAAGGCACAGTAACAAACGCAGGCCGTTTCATTTTATGGGCTAAAGAGAGATCGGTAAAAGGTCAGGGGAAAAACAAATGCTTTTATTGTATGTTTTTGGTATGGAAAACCACACGAGTGTTTTAAGTCGACCTTAGATGTAAACTAAAGAGAAAAATAGTCAATGCTTTTATTACATCATACAAAGAAAGAGTGAGCAAATACATGAAGCATGTGGGCAGAAAGAGAGATTCGCCGAGGCACAAGGTCATGCCTGCATCATCATCAAACATCACTCTAATACTGCAAACACATCGAAGTATTACATAACACACACACGCGCACGAACACACTCACACACACACACACACACACACACACGCCCATCCCGCAGCATCTCTTCATGCAGATCATGCTGGATGTTGTTCTTAGTAGACAATGCACAATGGGATTTAACTATAATACTCAAATCCCATTGTTCAGCCTCTAATGCCTTCAGATGAGTGGACGAATTTTCTGCCCCGCCCAAAGAGCAGGCGTGACAGGACTGGCTTAATCCCGTCACGCCTGCTCTGTGGGCGGGGCAGAAAATTCATCCGCTCATCTCAAGGCATAAATGCCAGTGGTAGAAGCGTTTAATAGTTTTATTTGAATAAAACTATTTACTGACTACAAAATCTGTCAAAAGTGTAGCTCCTAAACTTTAACTCCATACCACACTTTTGTTGGTTTGTAGACATTTTATTGTCATTTTACATCATTGTAGTACATTCAGTCTGGAAGAAGCATCCTTTTCCTCCTTTGTCACGCTTTCGTCAGTTGACATTGAAAGTAATGGGACAAAGTGACTCATTTGCATCTTTAAGTGTCAATAAGTTGAATGTAAATGCAATTCATTATATAACTAACAACATAATTAATCACGTAACTGTGTGAATGCATTTAAATAGCGGAGAGTAATGACGGTGGTGTATAAGATTCGTGCTTATTCAACCAACGGTCGTTCTTTCAGTTCGTTCCATCAAATCCACAGATTCCAAACAGTCAATCAGCAGCCAATGTGTGCTTGTAAGCAACAGAGGAGCTATTTTATTCTGATTTGTTTTCTCTTTTGTGGTGGGGAAAGAAATCGCTCTTGACATTTTTGCCATGTTTCTTGTCACGCACTGACATCCAAACAGACAGAAAAAGGAGGAAGTACAGACCTCTGAGAGTTCAGAACTCAGCTTCCTGTCGTCCCTTTGTTCTGACAGCTTTTTTCATTAAGTCGGTGTCTACTGACTCGAGGAACGACCCCGCAATATGGGCGGGTCGCTGTAGCGGCATAAGCCAAGTGCAAATATTTTCTTTGGTTTCATTTCAGCATCTTCAGTTCCCCAGTTACCACAACAGACAGCACTGAAAATGAAAAGCCAGCCATGTAGCTTCACGAGACGTTCAAAGGCAGCGCCAGTGGAATTTGCTCGACGAACGATGCGCATCCTCACTAGACGACATCATATATAAATGTCATAAAAATGATCTGAAATGCAGTGGCATTTAGACAGATTCTCCAGATTCAGTTTCTTTTCCAGGCCTTCAGATGCCCTTGATCGTGTGTTAATATCCAGCAACGGCAGTTGCTTGGACACCAGGGGTTTGTGGGTGGGGAGTGGGCTGGGAGGCTGAATCAAGCAACCTTGGAGCCTCCTCCCCCACTAGATCAGCACAGTCCATTTGAAAAAGTGAAGGGTAATGAAAGGGCTACACACATTTTCAGCATTTCCCTTTCATTTTTAAAACGGTTCATAATCATCGAAATCATCAAAGCTCCGAGCTCACACGGGCACCTTGATGCATAATGATGACGGCAGATGCAAATGAATGGCATGTCTTACGCAGCTCAGAACCTTGCAGGTTCGTTTTCCCCCCACTTTAAATTTCCATTTCTTTTACAGCTTTTTTCCATTTATATTTTGAGCATTTCTAACTCAATGGACTACTAGAAACCATCTAGATGGTCCTTTACATTTTCAAATGAGCACTTAAAAGCATGTCTTAAATAATGTAAATGTAAACCTCATTGCATTGACATACACTATGGTTAAGAGCTTCTTCTGTTAATCTGCCATTTGGGAACGAGAGGAACAAGGAAATGTGGAAATCTATGAACATCGAAAGCTAATAGGAATGATAACGCATGAAATTTCTCATTTTATCTTTCACAGTTTTCATCTGCAGTTTCATGGTGGCTGCGCCCATTTTCGGTTACCTTGGCGACCGATTTAACAGGAAGGTCATTCTGAGCTGCGGCATCTTCTTCTGGTCAGCTGTGACGCTGCTGAGCTCCTTCATCAGCCAAGAGGTAAGGGCCCGGCCTTCTCTGGATCACAGATAAATAACGCACCCAGGTTAAATAAAACCTATATGGACAAAAGTATTGCGACGCCTGGCCATTACACAAACAGGGACTTTAATGACACTGTATTCAAACACATAGACTTTAATATGGAGTTGTTCCATTTGCAGCTATAACAGCTTCCACTCTTCTTGAAAGGCTTTCCACAAGATTGAGGAGTTTCTGTGGGAATTTCTGTCCATTGATTCTGTAGAGCATTTATGCGGCAGGATGAGAAGGTCTGGCTCACAATCTCCATTCCAGTTCATCCCAAAGGTGTCGGATGGGCTTGAGGTTTGGGCTCTGTGAGGGCCAGTCAACCACACTGTACTCATCCAACCGTGTCTTGATGGAGTCATGCTGGAATAGTGTCCACAAAAGTTGGAAGCATGGTGTTGTCCAACATGTCTTGGTATACTGAAGCATTCACTGGAAGTAAGGGGCCTAGCCCAAACGCTGAAAAACAGGTCTGTCCCAATACTTTTGTCCATATAGTGGCTCAGAATCTGAGTTAGAGATGCAGTAGTGCCCCATTTATGATCTTCGTGGACGTCCAACGAAGATCATAAACCACCTCATTTAGGGCAACAGTAAAATGGCACTTAAAGTTAATGGCTAAGTGAAAAGCTAGCAGGGTGGATCTGAAACTCTGGAAAACAACCTGCCATCTGACCTCACATCTGACTTTAAAAACTCTGGCCTCTCCTTTGCTGTTTCACAATCAGGTATGTTTAGATATTTCATTAAGATGCTTCAGTCATGAAAGGCTCATATGACCGAAAAACAAAGTTTAATGTCGTTTTAAGACATAAAAAAATATGGAACCTAAACATTTATGGTTGTGATGTCACAACCATACCACTACCATGTTCACAAGTCATTCTAAAAAGCAGTCGCCTCTCTCTGAAACAGCAGCCTGCGATCAGTTATACGGCATGTCAGTCGAAACAAACCCACAGCTTGCAAGGCTGTAATTCACAGCAGTGCCGTCTTTCAGTGGAACCGATTTCTTCTTGTGTAGTATTTCCACAATAATAAGTATAATGCGTTTAGCAGAAAGACTCTTTTCGGTGCTCCTTTCCTGTCTGTTCATTACCGCCTCTGCATTTCAGGCACTGTCCTCAACCCCGTCAGTTGGTGCCCATTGCACAGACTAATGGATATATTAGTCGACTAGTCCATGCAGCTCCTGCCATGAACATATTTAAAAATAGCCTTAAGCAGTTTTTCCCTGCCCTTTGTGTCAGTGCGGTAAGGAGTGTCGTTATTCTTCTCATTCTTTCGTCAGATTGGAAACTGGAAATATAAAAAAATGAATAATGCATTTAGCTAATGTCGGTACATAAATGTAAAAACAAGTAAAACATAGAAATAAGGGCATTTAAAATGCGATTCTTTCTTTTTTTTGTGTGATCTACCACACAGCAGTCCCATCTTTTCTTCGTTTATTTTTTCCTCTCTGCATGTTAAAACCATGTCTAATAACCGTTTAGTTAGATCAGTCAAGCCAACTTTGTTGATATTACGCCATGATTAAAAGATGCAGCATAGAGTTTTGACACATGCTGCAGATCTCATTGTGTAAATGGAAGTGAAGGGGCATCCACTGCTTTACCAAAGATCAGACACGCTGCTACTAGCTCGCTAGACTTTTGCACAAAGGGGTGTATGAGTCAGCAGCGGACCGAATATGCAAGTGTTGACGTTATTTAAACCCTTTCGACATTCAGGCCCTGAGGGAACAGAAGCCAGCGGCCGGAGCTGAGATACTGGACGATTAATACCGTCTGGTTCATTACAGGCGCTTTCAGTGAAACTCAGACAATACTGAGCAAGCAGTGTGTGTGTGTGTGTGTGTGTGTGTGTGTGTGTGTGTGTGTGTGAGTGTGTGTTTGTGGTTCACCCAGTCTCCAGGGAGGGCACAGAGACAGTGATTCTGAGTGATTGCTAATTAAAAGGCCACATTAGTGAAGAGATGGCAGCAAAATGACAGTGCAGGAATGTTTGGTGTGGCCTGTAGGAAGAACAGAATCTTAATCTATTTTGTTGGACATGTGTGCGTGTTTGTGGATGTGCATTTGAACGTTTGCCAGCGGACTTCTTTAGTGTGTGTGTGTGTGTGTGTGTGTGTGTGTCTGCCTGTCTGTTTGTGTGTTTGTGTTGGTCAAAGCAGTCCCGTGCCTCAGGGCAAGAACCGAAGTAATTTGCCTGGATCCACAAAACTGAGTTGACACTGGCAGAAGAAGCCATTCTGCATCAGGCTAACGTCCCTGACGTGCCTCAGAGCACACACACTCACACATACACACTCACGAGTGTGAGGGACTGCAGATATTCTTGTATCTGTCAATGAGAACACACTACAACTATAGACTCTTATGCAACCGTATTAACAGAGCCTGATGTCGTGCTGTGTTATAAATGGAAAAAACGAACTGAGAATGCAACACAGCGCAAGACGTAGTTTTAGACAGCAAAGTCGACCGGATATCTCATTCTGAATCAAACTTACCGTTAAAAGCACGATGATGTTTAACGATTTACCAAAAATCAATCGGTAGGCATGGTCATATGTGCATAGATTCATTATTTTACCACGATTTCGAGATTGGAACCCGTTTTAAAAGAAGAAATTTGCACAGGCAAATTGAACAACTAATAATGTTGGTGCTGTGATAGAGCACGTTGGTTAATCGATCACAGAATAGTCAGTAGATTAATCGGTTAAAGAAATCGTTGTTAATTGTAGTCTTAGATCAGCGGTGTGAAAACAATACCTTACTGTATAGTGAAAATCATCACGCTGAGAAACTCACCTGAATGAATCTGGTTCGCCTGAGATGATACAGATGCTGTTCTTCCCTCCTGGGTCACTCAGTCTTTTAGTGTGAATATCTCTGACACATCTCTTTATTACTTTACACCGACCTCCTGCCCTACAGCTGATGAACTCATCTCCCCAAACTCCCTCAGATCTCCAGGAGCCGGACACTTTTAACAAGATTGTTCATGGCTGCGGAGATTCAATAGGGCGCTGTGGGCTGATGTGCCTGAAAGAGATTCCTGAATAAGAGGTACAATCCTGAAGGATTAGTAAGACAAAGGGTTTAGGGGAATTAAGCAGAAATCAGACAGCAATTAAAGCCATAGGCTGCTTGTCTACAAGTGCACAGTATGTGATATTCCCCCCGCTATGTTTACCATAATCCTGTCTCTTGCCTTTCGATGCGAGACTGAGTCTGGTGGCAGGGCCTGCGGTTCAGTCTGCATATAGTCAAGGGGAATACGTTTCGAAAACTCATGTTTATGCATGTGATTTTGAGGGATGCGGCTCAGCTTTTCTCCACCTCATGGATTTAATGTCGGAAGAGAGAAGACTGCATGCCCTGTTCCTCATGCCCTGACTCGACGGTTTAAAATAAATAAGCTCGACCTGACTGACTCATGAGAGCGGTCAAGTTAAAAATAAACGAGGCAGGTTTCATATGAAGGATTTAGGAACATAGCGTTTCGTCGGAAAATTGTGACGGACCAAAGCAATGTGACGGATTTGAAAATGTGACGGATTTGAAAAAAAAAAAAAAGGAGTGCTTTGAATCGCTTTGGCTCAAGCATTGGGCGCACTTTAATCATTTGTCCCACAGAGAAGAATATTACATTAATAGAGTTATTGCCAAAATGAAGAATCTGAAAGACAATAATGGATTGTAATAATGGATTGTAATAATGGATTGTATTGCAGTGTTAAATGCAATGCAGCCAGCTTGGCTACATTGAGGCCTAACATCGCATCCACCCACAACATTTAGTGTCGTTCTTATCACTCTGACCGACCACGTAGAGTCATACTTACCAGTAATTGCAAAATCCAAGCCTGGAAAATGGATTAAAGAGCCAGATTTGAAGGCCTCCAGTGTGTAAGGTGGCCATTTGTCGTACATAAACACACCACAGCACGAAAGTACCTTGCTCAAGGGTACCTCATTGGTGCCACTAGCTGTCCTGGGATTCGAACCCACAACCTTCTGGTCGCAGGGGCAACTCTCTAACCACTAGGCCACCAGATGTTTGACACATAGCGTATGTAACATAAAGCATCTATTCAGTACATTGGGTATACTTTAAAACATCCTTAGCATAAACAGTAGGTTATGCCTGTATAATATGTGGACGGTTTTCTTTCCTAAAACTTACTGGTGACCGTATATACTGCTCTTCCTCTTCCGTATTTCCATCTACACCTCCACCGCTCTGCACTGCAGGGCCTTCAGTAGCTCTCCAGCTGTCCGCTCCCTAACAGTTTTGCTGTCACATCCGACAGCAGCTTTAAAACTGTAGAGTATGGGAAGAGGGGATGTATGTGTGTGTATGTGCGGGGGGGACGTGCAGAGGAGGATTGCCCGGCTTTTCTCTCAGTGGCGATTCCTGTCACGTACTCCAGAGTAATTCCCCGTGCCTGCTGGGAATTATGTAACGCTTTACAATAAAGTGAGGTTTTTCCTCCACGTAGAACAGGACTGGCACACTTGAAGGCTGTCAGGTGGAGTGGAATGGAGAGATGAAAAAGGAACGAGAGAAAAGAAGGCTGTTTTTACTAATGGGATGGTACAGGGCACTGTGCCCGTTACTGTTCTTTGAAGAGTAGAGATATAGCACTAGGGTTGCAACAATACTGCTCAGTTTTAATTGTTTTTTCTCAACAAAAGCTCTTATAAAACAGTTCAGCTGAGTTAAACTGGTCATTGACAGCTGTTTCCATGAAAGAGAGCAAATGAGAGACCCTTGGATGCGACTAAGGGTCACATTAAGGACATGGTTTTAAATGACCGTGCACTGCTACAAATGTAATTTTTTTCCATTTTTGATACACTGTTAAAATCTTTAACAAGCACAAATGCAATGATCTCCCTGAGTCCACCTACAGTGCTTTTATGCCATAAATTGCTGTCGATAATGTTTCAGGCTACGCTTTAAGCTCTACATGTACTGGATCTGTCCTAATGCTGTATGGCATTGTAAATTAATACTGGATATACATTAACAAGGACACACAGTGCCACTGATAGACAGCACCACCGATGTGAAGAGTGAATAAGCGACTGACTGAGTGAATGAGTGACTACATTTCCAGTACAATGGGTTTCATTCCAAAATATATCCACTCTAAAACACATTTGGCCAGTTTCCTTTACTGAAAAATGTATTTGATAAATACATTCAGACACACTTTACAGATGCCACTGCAGTCCCTTCACTGATTGCTTTTCGGAGGTGTTTTTCTCTCTCCATCACACAAACACACACCTTTGAGCCTCACACATTAGCATCTACAGGAAGCAGCAGCTGGCATTGCAGGTAGCTACATCAACAACCCAGGAGACATTACAAAAACCAGGATGCAATGTTATACACACACACACACACACCACCTTACGCACACTCTCTCTCTCTCTTCCTCACACACTAATCTGATTATGTGTGATTCCTCTGGAGAATTTTCTATATTGGCAACATTCACTCACTACACACAAACTATAATAATCTAAAATGAGCATGAAGTACTGCAACCCAGGAAGCTTATGCATGTGAAAGAGGAGAAGTTTTTTGTTGTTTTCAAAGCAAGTGAAGCACGTTTTGGCTCCCGACTGCCTTGTGGCCATTTCCCATAGAATTATTCAAAATATATCTCTGCATCTGAGTAAAAAGACGATAAAGGGCGCTGGGCCATAGAATGTAGATAAATCTGTAACTAGTTTACTCCTCTCAAAGGATAAACAAATACTGACCCATGTTTTAGCCAGCACAAGCTCATATTCTGGCCCACGCATGCACGTTCTAACAATGTCTCCACATGGATGTACAGTATGTAACCCACCTAGTCTAGTTCCCTTTCTGGGAAGGGCAGTTTCAGCGTCCTTCCCTTTACTCGAACCATTAAACCAGCACTCCTGGGTCAGAGTGCATTGTCCACATGTTACCAGGGCTGTAAAGTAATTTCTTCTTTTCAAAGAGCAAAGCTAAAGACAAACATCAAGGCCTATTGTTATAAACTACATCCCCTATGAATATATATAGTGTCCTAATAGAAAGGTTGAGCATAAAGGTCGTCTTCCTTTCCTTCTGCATTCAGCCGTTTTTACTACTCGGTGCGTTCCTGGGAAATCCACACCCAGTAATGCTGTTACTTTGAGCAGAAGAGAACAGATTTATGAAGGGGTGTTGCTGAATAAGCGGATGGGTCTTCAGGGCAAGGGAGGGAGTCGTAATCTATTTTTGAAAAGAGGAAAAGCCTCTTTCTAGGTCAGCGCTTACTGGTGTGTCAAAATTAGCAAAATAAATGTATTTCAAAGAAGGTCAAATATTCCAAATTAGAACAAAGAGGTGCCACAAATCGGTAACGAGAGAAGTTTGATAACCCAAACCACCTGCTAGCTGGGTCTCCCATTATCACACAGAGCTACCAATCCGGGAGGGTGAAGGCTGGCAAGTGCTTCTTACCAGTAATGTGAAGCCTGCCAGTGTATATTTTCTAACTGTAGCTAACACGGCGTCATTGGACAGTTCATCACACTTGGTGGAGAACACTAACTGTCAATTCTGTCACATCAGCTAACAAGACACAGTAATGAATAGCTTTTGCATTGCCATGGTTGCGATGTTGGTCTATTTGTCATGATATTTGTCCACAGGAATTTTTTTTCAAATGGTCTTGAGGAAAAGATCCCAATTTCGTTACGAGGCTTGTAAGCTTCTACACGTTTCAGAATGCGATTGGTTAAAATAGCTGTCTAAATCCTTTTGCCAGTTTCTTCCACCTTTCCAATCATATAATCTCTCCATTCCCACAGTACTATTGGCTGTTTGTGCTGTCCAGAGGCCTGGTGGGCATCGGAGAGTCCAGCTACTCTTCCATCTCTCCCACTATCATCGGGGACCTGTTCACTAACAACAGCAGGACCGTGATGCTCTCCATCTTTTACCTGGCCATTCCACTGGGAAGGTAAGCTTCGTCTGTGTACGAATTGAGAAGAAAAAAAAAACGCGTGAAAACTGTTATGAACATTTCTTTCGTGCCTGGAACAGTTTGACAAAGCAGGCAATCCTGAAAGCAGTCAAACTGCAAATTGAGCCATTTGGCTGTTACATTACCTGCATCACCATCTCAGCCCGGTAAAGGTCAGATCCACAGAGGCGCAGGGACCTTTTTTGTACGGTCACCGCCCTGGACCAAATGGCAGAAAGATGCAAAATGGAGATCGACATCCAAAATGGACACACATGGATGGTTTCCACCCGTGGAAAGACTCGGAGCTCTAATTCTTAGTCATCAGTGAAAAGCTCTGTTTGCCGGGGCGGAAAAAGACAAGCGAGAAGAAGAAAGATGGGAAAACAAACACAGAAGGGGAGATAAAAAATGGATGCATGCCGTGGGAAGGTACACGGGGTGCGTCCTTATTTGCTGCGAAAACTCCCCACAGTGCATTGCGGCTGAGCTGTTTCCTGAGCCGTACCGGGTTGTTTTGTTCCGTGCCCAAAACCCGCAGGAGTGCGAAAGATAAGACGCACTAAATGACAAGCAGAGATACTGCAGTATTCATAGCGTCATTCTGTTCTTAGTCTTAGTCATTAAGTCAGAATATAGAGTCTGTGCCGTCATACATGCCACAGTTCAGGAAATAAAGTCAGACATTAAACCCCCTTTGGTGCTGGATTAGGTATAATTCTAATGGGTGGTTTAAGTGATTATGTATGAAAGTCATTATGAATCACAGTTTTAACGAGTCAGGCTGTAGGATTACAAAACAGTAAGAGCTGGATGGATTCTAACCGTGTATACCACCAATGATGAAAGCATCTAACCAGCCAGAAGTCATGTAATCACAATGAAAGCCAGTAGCCCTAAATGACAAGCAGTGTAGAAGCGTCCAAATGATCTGAGCAATGCAATGAAGTTGAGCTCAGCTTGATTTTGTCCAAGTGAGGAGTGACATGGGGCAGGAATAACCAATCGGCTTAGATGTTCTCGGTGGAACACTCTGATCTCGGTTCTTATGTGAGAATGTTATGAATTATAAATTCATTTTTCTTTGCTTGCCCATATGCAGAAATTGTTCTCTAATAGTAATATCATTGAACAAATATGGTCTTCATTGCTGTAAGTACTCATTTATGTTTGCCTCTATTTCTTTAAAAAAGTGGTTTGCGTGAGTCCACAATCTAAAACTTGTCTATTTTTGACTCAAAGCAATCACGAGCAGCAAATGAAGGCTGTACAAGCGACACTGAGCCCTGTTACCACCAGCAGTGTGCATGCAAGTTAAGGTTTAAGGTTGAATTTCACTGATTTTTATACATGGTTAAGATCATTCAGAACTGTTTTGTATGAAACTGTGTGATTTTAAAGTTTTTAGAGTATCAGAGTTTCAACTGTTTGCAGATGTCTAAGATAGTGTTTGCCAAAAAAATCTGAGATTTTGAAATAAAACAGATTTCTAATATACCATCATGGTGGAGAGAGGAATGCGGAACATTGCAATCGGATTGTATGCGGATAATTGCCTCTGGACCAAGTGGTCTTGGGTTTGAATCCTACCTTCAGCAAACCACCACTGGGTTCCTGAGCAAGACCCTGAACCCCAAGTTGCTCCAGGGAGACTGCCCCCTGTAGTTAGGGAATGGA
>JBBJLS010000082.1:10627364-10644089 GCA_037577275.1 Bryconaethiops microstoma
TATATATCTATAATATGTAATTTTTCAATTCAGACTTTTTTGAGAAATAATTCAACAAAATGTAAGGAGCCATTTCTCAGTGTATATACCACTGGGAACCAAGCAGCAATAGAAACACATGCTTGTAACCCACTCATGTACATTCCATCTTCTGGTAAAACATGCGGATAGTATCAGAATTACTCCAGTGATTCTAGGAATCACAGGGTCAATGATTAAACAGGCCCTGGGTCAGAAAATACTTAAATGGTGAGCCACTGCTTCCAGCCTGCTTTGCTCTGCTGGGCTGTTGTAGATGTATAACAGCACATTCAGACTTCATGTAGTGCTTGCCTCCAAAACAAGCCCAAAGGATGCTCTGAATTTATTTAGAAAAAGTGCATGCTGATGAAGCCGTCTGCTGATAGTGCCAGCTCACTGAGCAATTAGCTACAGAGCACGAAGGCTCTTATCAGAGCCCCAAAAGCATGCACTGGTTCCCTGTGGTAACAGGCTTTTAAGTGTGACAACAAACATTAAAATGGCCAAAAAAAACAAGGTAGAAAACATAGATCAGCCAAACCAAATATTTTGTTGTTTATGTACCCTTTGGTTCACAAAAGATTGGACTTGGGCCACTGAGTACCTCAGTTACATAATGTTACACAGAGACTGTCAAATTTCCTTTACTTTCTGAGTAGATTGATTATTCATTGTTAGCCCTTCAGCCATTAACCTGACAGCTCTGGACCCTAAAGTTCTGACTGGCCTGTCTGGTTGGATAGGTATGTTTTAGGCCTCCCATGTAAAGTCAATGGACAAGTTCAGTACGGATGCAGTCCCACCAAACGGATAGATTCCAACACGCTGTGCGAAACGTACCCACACTGTTGACGTTATATGAAAAGCACAGGATGCCATTGCCATTTGATGAAAGGCTTTGCGTCACATGTTTGTAGGCACAGGCTGTCACTCATCTGATGACCCAGCAAATGATGGTTAGTGAAAGCTCCCGGAAAATTCTCGCCTTTCTCTCAGATAAGGCCTAGGTCCGAGGCTTTGCACATAGCAGGTCTGTCTGGTCGGAGAGAAGCGTGCGTCAACCGTGACTCAACTCTTTCAAGCCAAAGGTCTAACAGCCTGGTGTGAGTGGAACAGTGACGCACAGAACACACAAATTGCTTACAAGTGCAAAATAAATCTAGGAAAATTGTGTTCTTTCAGAAAAAAAAGTACATTAGTGTGACATTTTCCTGATCTTCCCGATCTAATGATCTAATGGTCCTAGCAGCTCCTTGTACTCGAAGGCCCATTTTTCAGACTATTTCTGCTCAAGTACCTGTCGGTCGCCTTTAAAAACGTTTGTTGTTGCAGTCAGCCTTAATTTTAGAGAACCATGATGTCACAATTCATACAATGAGCACTGAAAAAATTAGATATGCAAATTCTGAACAACAAAAAAATTACTACCAGAAAATAGCTACGTGTTTAAATGGTGAAAGAAAGCTACTTGTGTGTGAAAATGTATTTTTGGCATAGTGGGTGACTATATAATCACGTCAGGAATAAGCTATCAGTGTTGATCTTGTGCAGAAGAAACATTATTCTGAAATGTAATTAGACACGCACTAGCTACATAATCTCAGCCTACTCTCCATTTTGACGGTAGAATTGGCTAAACGCTAATGTGATTTGGCAGCCTACCTGAGCCAGCTGCACACACACATACACACACACACACACACATACTTCCAAGTTCACATGCTAGACCTCACTTGTCAGCATGTACCAAGACCACAATCTCTCACTTTTTAGACTCAGCAGTCCTTCCCATCCTAAGGGAGACGTGCATTAGTGCTGATGCTAATACATTAGCAGGGCATAGCTGGCAAACTGCTTTTTCACTTTGGGTTTCTATGAGAGGATGCTTAGTTCGCTCCCTCAGCTTAATTTCTGTGGGATCAGTACGTGTACTGACACATGTGGACTATGTAACAAAGCATTCACCTCTTCCTGTGTTCCACAATATGCTACTACGCTAACGTGAGCCAAGGTATCTGCTAACTCGCATAAGCTTGTTGTCCTTTAAGATTTCAAGCCTTCAAAGACACACCATGGAGACTGAAAATGATCAAATTAAGCTTTAAAAGGAACCCCTCAGAAGCTAGTTCTTTTTCCACCTTTCTAAATGGTTCTTAGTAAAAATGGGAAGTCAATGTGAAACATCTTCCTTCTTTACTGTGATGTAAGTGAATCAGCTCAGTGAAACATGTTATCAGGGAGGCTCTCTAAGCTGGTCTTTTTTTAAACTGATGATTGTTGAGATTTTGCCAGGGGGAAGTGAAACATTAATATTATATGTTACTATTATTGTTCCCTGCTTGTTCATGCATGGTAATGTAATCAAAACAAAAGAGAGACGCACTACATCGCAGAAGGTGTGAACAAAAGTCAGACAGATATGAGTAAAAGACTTTTGACTAGTTTTGTTATTTTTCTTAAAATTTTTACAATTTTACATAACATCGCCAACATTGTTCTTTGGAGCCTCCTGTTTAAGCATGTTCCCATCATTGAGAGTTCAGTCCAATGCCGCAGCCATGGCTATGCTCCCTGTCCTTGCTTTCTATGAGTGGGCAGGATGACCCTCCCAATTCCGCCCACTCAGCACATTGCTAGCTTAGAACCGCAAGTCAGTATTCTCCTCCAATTCCAGGGATGATGCAGTGATTAACATGACCCGAAGGAAGCACATGCTAACACTCATAGGTGATGGGCGGAATTAGCCATGACTAAGATAAAGGGGAAAATAAGAGGAGAAATCAGTAAATAAATGAAAAAGGTTCTTCAAAAGGTTCTTTAGAGAACTAAAAAGTGGTAGTGATTTTTCAGCATCTCGAGAGAGAACCCCTTTGGTTACCGAGAGTGTAGTCTGAACAATACATGGGACGTAGAATAGGCTAGTACGCTAGCTAAACTGTTTATTCCTAAAGGGGCTTGCTCAATTCAATTTATTCAGTGTATTCTAACAGGGAGTCCATGTAGGCTCTAATCAATGACTCAATCATGCTGAAGTGACCTTGTTGATCAGGTGATGTGTTTGACATTATTTGCATTGTCCATTGCTTTAAGCCGCTATTGCACAAGGATCCTGCATTGACATTCTTAAGGAATTACCAACATAGCTCGGTCCTTGAAAACCATATTTGGTCACTGGCCTCACGGATGACTAGTCGCATGCTATGCCATTGTTTCCTAATGTGTGTGTGTGTGTGTGTGTGTGTGTGTGTGTGTGTGTGTGTGTATTTGTGTGTTTCTGCAGATATCAGACGGGCTGCAGAAGAGCTATGCTACGTCAGTACTGTGGCAGTTCCTGAGCTTAGGCTACGCCCTCATGCTCTGCCCCTTTGTCATCGTCCTTGGGGGGATGTTCTTCCTCGCCACCGCCCTCTTCTTCCTTGATGACCGCGACAAGGCAGATGAACAGTAAGTGGCTTTGCCAAGACTCACATTCTGAATGCATAATATAAATATTATTTTCATGAAAGCTGACACTTGCCCACATTTCTCCATCCCAGTGAGCCGCTATTGTGTCTAGGCAGTGCAAAACAGCGCTCTAATTTTTCATTTGCACTACATAAAGGGAGTCTAGAACAACGACTGTTGCTATGGCGATTGTGGCAACATTGGCAGCCATCGTGCCGAATGGCCTCAGGTGGAGCTAGCTAATCCACAAGGATGAAGGAGATTAAAATTCGCTTCTGTCCAAACAAAGATTCTGCATCACATGAATGATGGGTCTTGGGTAACACAGGATTATAACCTATAGCAGATATCAGATTTTCAATGAGGACAGAGAACGACTTCGGCGTCCGTGTAAGTGGCGGCAAAGGAGACTCCGAAAAGCAATTCTAGCGCGAATGCAAGACTGGAAATCTGGATAGTGCAACTTCTCATAACCACTTCAACAGGATGGGCAGACAAGTTCATGCCTCAGGAATTTCAGGGCGACGTTTTGTCTAGTAAAAACAAAACTCGTGGGCTAAGATCTGTCAGCAACACTCCACTGCTGACAAAGGCTGTTTTCACCAAACACACACACACGCACACACACACACACACACACACACACACGTATCGCATATCACATTACAATGCGTATTTAGCTGCTAACTTCTTATGAGTATACAGTATAGCTGAGTAATAGATACCCTGCAAAATGACAAGGAATAAAATCTTATGTTAAAGTATATTCAACTTTATAATGTTCCTTTTCTTACACACTTGCCATTTTAGAGATTTAATGACAGTGCGACCTTTTGTTTGCATATATATTTTTTTAATCATATATAAATACACACACACACACACACACACACATTAAAATGGGCCATTTTAAAATCACATGTCCCTCAGGACTAGAAGAATCCCTTAAAAGGCAAACCAAATGTCTGAACCTAGAGCTCAAAGACACAGTACTTCTATGCATTGTTTTATCGAGTGCTCTTCCTGTGTTTGCTTCCGTTCTAAAATCACTTCCTTCCACTTTGGTCGTAGACATTTTTAGGCAGGGTGGCAGTCCTAACGTCTACGGCCGTCTGCCGTCTGCGCGCTCCCTGAAGACCAGGGCTGCTTAATTTCCCACGATGAAATCTCACCAGCACTTGGCCCTAAACAAGGAATTCTAGAAGAACAAATCAGGCTGAAGAGAGGCATTCACTGAGAACTAATCAATGAGTTAACTAGGCATCCAGTCAGTCTGTAATTCTTAGAATTTTTGTTAATATTGAGAGTGCAGCATTGAAGGTTATTTCGATACGGAGCAGTGTGGTGGTTTAATAGGGGCAATCATTTTTCCCTTTCACCTAAAGAAGCCGTATTAACAAACAGTACCTTTACACTAAGGTCACACTAAATAAAAAGGTGATCTATGATTTCAAGTCTACATTGTATTGGAATTCATGTTTCCGAACACTCAGTTTAAATGACAGAAGTACTTATTACCTACTTGTTAGCTGTGTAACGTATTTCATTTACATTCCTTTTTAAGTTAGTTTCAATACTGAAAATTGCAAAAAAAAAAATCTATAGAAAAAATGGCAAAAATGTAAAGGCTGCCTTTTTTCTTTTTTTTCTTTTTTCTTTTCTTTTTTTTTTTTTTAAATTTTATATGCTTTTTTTATTACTCCTTCACATATACATATGCATCCAAACCAAACATCTATGGATATAAATATACAGATCAAAAATATATGCCGAATTCGTCGCTGCGGTATTCAACTAGTATCTAGAACAATGATGGAACAAAAATAAAACAAAAATAAAACAAAAATTAAACTGGGGAGAGTATTCTTAACACATGCTCAAAAAAGACAAGTCGTCCTGTATTTTGTATAAATATTTTGGCATTAATTCTGCATAGGGGGATGAATGGTGATCATGTTATTTATACAAAATCGGACCTTACTACTGATACATAGCGGAGCCAAATTGACCAATTTTTTTATTAAAAACAACATTAAAGATTTTCGTGTGAATGTAATTCTCTCCATTGTGTATATGTCAGAAATTAAATCAATCCGTTCATGTACCGTTGGCAAATCCTTCTTACCTCATTTCCTGGTCAAAGACTTTGTCCATCTAGGGTGCCTTTTTTCTTGTCCCAAAACATGACTGGGCACATAATATATAACCCAAGTTAAAAGTTTATAGGCTACTCCTCTGCTGAATTTCTCGCCTTTCAATGAGCTATGATTCTCAAAAAAATTAAATAAACTTGACACCTGTGATGACTGTGACTTCACCTAGTCATAAGCCAAAATTTCCAGTCAAATGATTTGTTTTCTTGTTACAAGAAAGTCCACCTCTCCTGCAGGAGACACAATCAAATATGACCTTTTTCCTGCATATTTAAGGACATGATTTCTATTTCTTTTAACATCCAAAACCATAAAATATAAAACGTGCCCGAACTTTTGCACAGGCTATTTTTGGATTTTGTTAAATATAGCACAGGAACTGTATTAAAATGGTGCATTAAAATGGAATACGGCAGGATGAACTCCCATGTGGACTCCGAGCTCCATGGAGCTCCTGTGGTTTGTGTTGCCACATTATTGCACTGTGTGGGTTAGCCGTGCCACTGTATTGCATCCTGTTTTATTAACCACATTAACCTTTGTCCCGTGCAAGCGGGAACAGATAGTGCCGCATGTCCGATACAGAGCCAGGGACACTTCCTCGGAACCTGCGTAACCTCCAAAGAGCTTTATCACATACAGCAGCACCGCCGTTCTCCGATAAAGTGTTACTAAGCTCGGCCTGCGCAGCGCTGACAGCGGCATTCATTATTCATCACTCATTTACTATCTTGCTTTGATACTTGCTTCAGAGAGTACACAAATACGTTAATTTACAAAGAAGTTTAAAAAACACAGTAGTGCCAGTGAAAAAAACCCCCCAAAAAAACTGCCTACCATCTTATGTAATTTTCTTCTTCCAGCATCTAAGAAAAAAGGAACCGCAACAACAGCAGATCAGAGACGGTCCAAAAATAGGACCCTTTTTTTCTTTTTCTTTTTCTTTTTTTGAGCTGTGCTTTTTTAAGCAGTGGAGCTCGCTCCCGATTGACAAATATCTCTAATAGGAATGAAAACACAGCCACCGTGTCCTCAGAGATCCCTCTCTATTTATAAAAGCCCAAGAAGCAGAATGAACAGCATTCGCACGCGTGATGTCGCCCATTCCTCGGGCCAGAAGAGAGACTTCTTAGTTCTAGGCTGTTAGCTTTTTTTGGCTCAGAAGAAGCCGTTTATAGAACAGGCCACGACACTGCGCACAGATGCGCTCACACTCGTGCGTGTGTTTGTGCAGCTCGTCTGTCTCATTGGCTTTGCCGAGCCAATGAGATGGACATCATTTGGCTTAGAGCCTGCAGGGGCACTCCAGTCTACATAAGTAAAGCTGAGTTACGGGCCAACGTGCTAGTGGGCTGCAGGGCAAGCGCAAGCAGACTGCAATGAAGTGTGCCTACCAACAACAGGGAGAGAACCTTGCATCGCAATTGTCTGATCATAGATGTTTATCTAATAAAAGAAATAAAAATCAAACATGTTTATGTTGACATCCCACATAAATGAAATGTATATCGTTCAGTGTGAATATACATTATAATCAAGAAATTATATATGTGTGTGTGTGTATATATATATACATATAAATTCACTGATCAGCCACTACATTAAAACCACTGACATGGATAATATTGGATAATATTATCTCGTTACAATCGTACCTGTCAAGGGCTGCATTGGGCAGCGAGAGAACAGTTCTTGAAGATGATGTGTGTGGAAAAACGGGCAAGAGAAAGGATCTGGCGGACTTTAACAAGGGGCAGAGCATCTGTAAAACAGTGGGTCTTTTGGGGTGTGTAGTGGGCGCAGTGTGCAGTGGTTAGTAGCTACCAAAAGTGGTCTAAGGAAAGAGATCTGGTGAAAAAGGTCATGAGTGCCCGAGGCTCCTTGAAGCACTTGGATAGAGAAGGCTAGCCCATCTGGTCCAATCCTACAGAAGAACTACAGTAGCACAAATTGCTGAAAAAGTTCATGCTGTCTGTGATGGAATAGTGTCAGATCACACAGTGCTGTATGTATACTTGTTTCTTGACGTAATTGGAACATCAGAAGTATATCAGGAAAATGAATGTGCTGTTTTATGTAAGAGACCAGCCTCTACTGTATGCTATTCATGCTTGAATCCAGTTTTCTGGTCCATGATAATCAGTGGTCATTTATGTCACAGACCATACATTATATAGTTAGCAGAACAATTTCAGACCTTTAAATGTTATTCCAGGGTTCATAATTGTTCCTCAAAGCACATGTTTTAGGCCGAATCTTCTAATCATAACTCTGATAGTGCAAACAGTTTCTGCCATAACTAAATTTTTTTTTTTTAATCTTTTTCCTTTTTCTCTCCCAAGGATGAAACAGCTTTCTCTAGCACCATCCACAGTAAAGGTAAGACTGATTCATATTGCATTTCAGTGAGTCACTGTTATCTCCTCAGTAAAAGCTCCATCCTAACAGTAATTTCCTAATACAGTCTGTAATTTCAGTGCCGTTCAGTCACAGAGAATTTGATGATTCATGCTTATTTTTGAGTCCTTGAGCACACAGAAAAAAAATGAGGGAAGGACTGATGACATCCTGCCTTTTGTATCTCTATAAGTGATCAAATTAAATTTCATTTGATTCTGCCATTTACTCACAGCATTTTGATTCCAATATGAAATCATCGTATTATCTCAATATCATCTCTTATGGTCAAGTTAGAGCTGGATATCTTCTGTTAGAATAGAATAGAATAGAATAGAATAGAATAGGAAAATCCGAATTTGAATCGTAACCTGTCTGTGAACTTTGGGACCTTTGGTATGCTTCATATCTGCTTTATTGCACTTATTCATGGCCCAGGGACCAGGCTGTGGTATAGGCCTCATTCTGATATCTGTTCCCTTTTAACAACACGTTCCTGCCCTTCTTCCTTCTCCTCTTATCAGCCTCACACACACTCACCCTTTGCTCGAGACTGTGCGTGTAATTACTAGAACTCTACTTGCCTCAAAAAAAAAGGATCAAGGAAAGAAAGGAGAAAGTAAAAAAAAACAAAAAAAAAAACATACTGCAGTCAGTGAACTGGCCACTCCAAGTTTTCCACCAACAAGCTTTCCACCGGCCGACGCTCACAATGGACTTTTGGGTGTACCCCGCTAAAAATAACAAGGCCAGAGCAGGCGGTTTCTCTTTATGCTCTTGTAGCGCCGCATTAAAAGGTTATCGAGCCAGAATGAGATTTTAGTGCTGCAGTCTACACGCCAGATATTGTAGACATTGATCAGTCAAGCTGGCCATGAAATATCAGAAGCTTTTCAGATACGCTATGTGACACACTCATATAAAAAAGTCCCACGAAAGGTTCTTCGCGTGAACCGGTACATTAATCATTTTTTGTAAATTAGATATATGAATGTCAAGAACCTCAAATTCTCCACATCTTCCTCTCGGATTCATTAATACAGGGATATGTCTGGCTATCTCAGGTGTAAGACACACACTGTATGGACAAAACGTACTTCCAGTGAAGGGCAATCTTAATGTTTCAGCAGAACAAGGCATTTTGGACAACGCTATGCTTCCAACTTTGTGGGCAAGGCCCTTTTCTATTCCAGCATGACTGTGCCTCATAAATGCTCTACAGAATGAATGGGCACAAATTCCCACAGAATCTCCCAAATCTTGTGGAAAGCCTTCCAAGAAGAGTGGAAGCTGTTATAGCTGCAAAGTGGGGACCAACTCCATATTAAAGGCTCTGCATTTGAATGCATTGACCTGAAAGTCATATAACATCATAGCATTTCAAAATCTTAGAGAAAAATCTTAAGCTACAGTCATTATACAGCAATTGACACTTGTCTATAGCTTTTGACTGTAACAAATTTAAAGCCAGCAGCTATTAGCTAGGATTGAACCCATGATCTCTTGAGTCCCTTCCAAATTAGCAGAGCATATCTCAACATGAACTCGTCCAGCTGTGGGCAAGAGAAATATTTTGCAGCAATTCTTGCCGGCAGTATCCCATTCATAATGCATATGTCTCCTACTATTCAGTCTTCCGCTTCTTATTAGTAAGATTACGATTCTGATTCGAAGCCAGGCTGACTGTGGGGCTAAACTGCATCGCTGATCATGAGGGCAGTAGTAAAACAAGTGCAGACTCAGCCCATGAAGTCCAACACGACCTTCCCCTGCCGCCATTCATGAGGAAATCAATCAGCGGTCACTGGTTGGACAGGGCCTGAAGCTTGGCCAACCAGAGGGAGTTATTAGCATATGGAACATAATGCGTTTGCATTACATAAATTGATTATTTTTTTAATTAATGGGTTCCTTAGGGGTCAAAACCTTCAGTGAAGACAGCAGGGTTATTACACAACCGACGGCAACTCACACACTGATCATTTCAGATGACAATGTAATGAGAAGCAAGAATGTAAGGCATGTCCAGAAGAAGGAAAAATGAAACATAGTTAAAGTAAATGTAAGTGGCAGCTGGAAGGGTGCACTATCACTAAAATCTTGCTGCATCACGATCCATTAGTCTTTTCTGGTGCAGTCCTAGACAGAGATCAGATAAACCCAGATCCAATTAAATGGCTGTACGGAGCTCTGTTCCTAAAAAGACATGGAACTGCCTACTGTCAGAGCCTGCCTTGTAAAAAGCAGTATGTTGTATGTTTTGGCATATGCATTTAAGGTCTGTTGAGCTTATTTGTAATCTTAACTTCTGAAAAATTGGTTTCATTGAGTGTGCGTATATAGTCTGAATGAATAAATAGTTAGTAGCTCATAATAATAGCTGTGTTTAATAGTTGTATTAAACTAGATAAATCACATTACAGTGGTTTGACTGTAATTCCTGTTTATGACCTATAAGGCTGAGAACAAAAATACTGTTTTAATTAATCACATAAACACATTTTTTTAAAATGTGTGTATATTTTTGAGGATGTCGCTAAACAGAAAGCAATAAACCTAACCTACTGCTGCCCCGCCAGCTCAGTGAAGTTTGTAATATAGTTAAGGACAAATGAAGCCCTGACAGGGCCAGGAAGGTTCAGCAATTGAATCTTTTGCAGCAAACATCATCACAGTTTGAAGGCACCTTCAGCTACGGGGTCAAATGTATCCTGTATTCACATCTCTGCCTGAAATTGCTAATTGCAATACAGAGATTAAAATATAATACAAGGCGAAATGCTGGGTTTGTGTGTGATTAGAAGGAATGTACTGGGGGGGCGGGGGGTAGGGGGGAGCCCTGTGTGCATATATTGTCAGTGTAACCCCCAAGCAACAGCAGACAGTTTGCACAGTGGCTTCTAAGTGATAATTACAAGGGAACATCCTGATGGGAAGCCGTTCACTCACTCTCTCTTGCTCTTCGTCTCCTCTTTCTTGTTCTCTCTCATAGGTCACCAAGTGAGAGGAGTACTGGAGTGGCTGGACTGAAGAGCAAACCGTAGGACTTGGATAAAGAGAGGGAGGAAGAAGAATAAAAAAAATAATAAAAACTTTAGCGGACCCACTGGACACCCATGTTGCACACGGCCAACATCATAATCACGCATCATCTTCACTGCTGCCATTCTCATCCATCTGCGATGTGGAGGCTGACCTGAACTTGAGCCAATGAGACGCCTCGCTCGCCCAGGAATGATCAAGTCCCACCAATGAAGTGAAGCAGTATGGGAAAGGCAGCCAGTCATCAGCTGGTGGGCAGCTCAAAAATATAAAATACAAAGAAAAGGGGTTTGAAGGGTATCTGGGGGGCTTGGGGTAGGGGGTCCATAACCTCCTTAGTGCCATACTACTGAAGACGGACAAACACTGTCCTGTCACGCTGCCTGTCAAGATGCACTAAGTGCCATAGCATCACATTCCTATACGGGTCCAGTCCACACCTACAGCTGAAAGGAGTTCACTGAAAGGTCACAGTTGTGTAAATATGGCAATGAAGGAATCGTTGACCTCTCAGATGTCTCACTAAAGACCAGCTGTAGGGTAAGCCTGTTTTAATCATGCTAGCACAGGCGAACGTTCGGCCCCCACTCATTTTCCTTCCCCGTGTCTTCTCTTTGCTTTTGTTTCGTCTTAGCACTTATTAATTTAATGCAGTGCCAGTTAAAGCATGCAGTCAGCCAACATAACCTGCTCGAATCTCATACTTTTGTGCCACACTTGTCCGATCGTGTTTGAAATATGAAACCTGAGGTGTTTACCTATGATTGTTTCAGAGGGGTCGCTGGATAAAAAAAACGGAATAGAACGTAGAGAATCACTGGAGTGTAAATACTAACTGTTCTTTTTTTCAACTTTGTAAATGCATTTTTCCAAACTTTCTACCAAATTTACACGAATGATGAATCACTGCTCACAAGGTTAGAATGAATGGGATGTAGGCACCTGGGATAATATGCCTAGGAGGAAGGGAGGGAAAGAGAATTACTTTAAACAAGTGGGAAACGTCCACTGGATGCTGTAGTGGCCTACCTTGTGATAGAGTTTAACCCAACAACAGTTAGACCGCCCATGTAAGAAAAACACAGATCTCCATTTAATGGAAGATAAGATTCACAAGCGCCAGTCTAAAAGAATGGTCATCTTTGTGCATTGGGCTTCTATACTCGTTCAGTCGTAGATATCCCCTTTCTGAAAGGGAGCAAGAGAGCGAGCCTGGATGGAGATAAGAATCTGGCTCAGTCACAAGCTCCCGAAAACTAATTCTGAGGTTAATCTGAATCTGTTTTTATTAAGGGAAGGATATTACATTTGGGCTGCATTACATTTGGGCTGCATTTGGGTTATATTACCCAAATGTAGGTATAATCAAGCACGCTTATGAAAAAAAAAAAAAGAAAAAAAAAAGGTCAACAGATCTAGAAAATAACCACTTTTGGCTACATATGGAGAAGAAAATATTTCTTCACGAAATTTCGTAATAAAACTAGCCCACCCTACGGGATGTTTCCCATTTTCCCAATTGAAATATGCAATTTCCACAGATTCAGTGATACATTCTGATGTTTCCAAAATTATAGAGCAGACGTGAATAACAAAATCGGAAAACTATCCAAAGCACTTTGCTTTTAAAGGGGAAATAGGAGAAAAATATGGACAAATAGGGAAAGCTCACTAGAGAAGGCCATGTTTACTGTTTTTTATTGTGACAATACATATTATTTCCGGTTCTCGGATCCTTTGTAAATGGAATTTGGTACATGCAATTTAATAGGCATCATTTGCAGAAATGAAAAGCTTTGATAAAGGCAGTAATTTATATATTTTCACGGTCAGTTAGAGCCACAGTGATTAGATGTTAACCTTTTTTTGTTTTGTTTTGTTTTAAACTTTGGTGCATATCAGTCACATTTTGAGACCTTCTCCTTTTACCAAATGAAAATGATAGATCTTTAGCCGTCGTATTGCGTAGACGTCCTCTCAGAGACGAGCAGAGGTTCCACCTTTTTTCACATTGAAAAAAAAAAGCACCTTGAATATGGATCGAGGCGTTGTTTGTTCCGGAAGAGATCGAAAAAAAAGAAAAACAAAGCTTTGACATCATCCGTATTGTGAAGGTGTGACTCATCAGGGGGTTCTGGGGGGGGGGATTGGGGGTACCGTCCTTATTTGCCAGTTAAATTCTCAGAGCTTTCATCATGCCAAGTGAAAAGCTATCTGAATGTGATCCTGTCCAATGTGTTTACACATGCAAATTCATTTTAATTAAGCTTGTTTTTGTATCATCTGTTTTTAAATGTCTTTATTCCTTTCTTTTTACAAATATTAGTTTTATATATATTGATCCTATAAAGACGGACAATTCTATTATGCAGCGATTTTAATATATTGTAAACTACAGCTTGGATGCAATGTATTTATTTCTTATTTGTTACCATTATGAAGATTTTAGAAAGGGAAAAAAAAACAATGTTCTGAATATTATGAATATTCTGTTTTCTTTTGTGGGAATTTGAAATGAATCTCCATGTATCGTTTTATCAGTGAAGAATCCTGGATAGTTATATCATCTCACAGAATTATGCTTGTTCATACACACACACACACACACACACACACACGCACACACGCACACACATATGCATACAAACACCAAACGACAGCACAGCACAGATTTACAGTACACTCAAGTAATCCTTTGAGAAAATTTCTAGACCAATGAAATGTTACTTTTTTTTATTTGTGTTTTGCACAAGCAGAGGGTTTGTGTCATATTCAGGGGTTGTTTTTTTCTTTTTTTCAGTCTGATAGTTGTACACTGGCGTTTATTTTTTTTTGTAAGTGCTAAAGGGACTGTACCTGTCTAAGTCACGTTTCTCACTCATGCAACATGCTGGCTGTAGTTAAGTCTTGGACGTTCTCTGTGATCCTGTCTTTGAAACCGCAGGCCTGAGACTCAACGCCAAATTCCAGTCTCCATCAATGTCACCTGTTTTTTTTTTTTTTTTTACAAGACTATTTTAATGGAAGATTCATGGGGTTGATGGTGTGTATTAAGAATGTGTTCTTTCTTGTCATACAAGAGTCCTGTATAAAAACAAAAAAGTAGAAAAAAAAACAAACATTGTTTCTGATGTTGCGCAGAAACTAAAAAGGGGATTTTATTTTTCAGAGCAAGCGTGAAGAAAGAGAACAAATAGGTCGAATAAAATAAACCATTATTATTGCTATCTAGGAAGTTACTGTGATGCTCCGACTGGGAGTAATATGAGATGTAAACATATATGTCGAAGATCAAAATAAACTTATTTAATCAAAGCAAAGAGTTGTGCGTCTCTCCTTTTTTTTTTTTTTTTTAAAGTGTACTTATTTCCTTCGACTTGTTACAAAACAACAGAAACCAAAACTGTGATACGCCGCCCATTACAGTATGGTATTATAATAAACATTGGCCTGGCCCAAACAGCTTTTTACAGAGAGCTCAAATCAGTACTCGAATACTTAGAACTACCTTTAAAATCAGGTCATTTCGTAACATAATTTTAGCCATTTTTAAGATCAGGACGTTCCAGTTTAAACATCCCTTTTATGATGGACAGTCCACAGATAAGACAGAAGTGTGACGACGTGTCAGATAAGGAGACAAATGAGTGACTGCACACGTGCTTCCCTAGATGTCAGCAATAATACAAAATGAGATCAAAGCGCAAACCTCGCAACCTTTATTTGTTGATTTCTAACTCAGTGGAAGTCTGATTCCATTTCCATCAGTGAAA
Organism: Bryconaethiops microstoma; assembly: GCA_037577275.1. NCBI lineage: Eukaryota > Metazoa > Chordata > Actinopteri > Characiformes > Alestidae > Bryconaethiops > Bryconaethiops microstoma. The sequence continues at coordinate 10,642,195 of JBBJLS010000082.1, forward strand.
TACTTACGATAGATGATCATAAATCTACAGATGTCGAATTGTTTTAAACCAAACCTGTATATATTTTAGTCCCGCAGGAATGTGCTAAACTTACCTTACCTTAGTGCCTGTTAGTCTCTGTCTCTCAGTTCTAGGGGATGAATGAGGACGTGTTCACCTGAATATCATTTAGTGGTCCCAACTAGAGCCAAATGAATGTGTATTAGTCTGTTTGTCTTTCCTGTTATATTATCTTTCACTGACTTTTTTTTCCTTCAACCTTTTAAATAAAAGGAGATGTGAAATTGTAGGACTAGAGTTGTATGACATGACTTTTTTTATAGCCAATATCATGTTCATTGTTACATAATTGCAATTTATATCCTGGTTTTGTGATAAAATGATGAATACGCCTCTAACATGGAAACCAGTCAGGACCACAGATACCTGAATACCAACAGAACCACGGACGGATGGATGGATGGATGGATGGATGGATGGATGGACGGATGGACGGATGGACGGATTTCATTTCACTTTGTACTGTATACGGCTGAAATGACAAACAATAAACTTGATGCTTGATGCTGAATGACATTTCAATTCAATTTTAAATTAAAATAGATTTGTTTATGGGTTTTATTCTGTTTCCTACAGATTAGTTGAAACTTGAAGAGGCATACAACTGGCTTCATAATATATATTTCACACGTGGATCTGCAAAAAAACATTTGAATTCATTTATAAATGTATTATTATCTCCAAAAGCTATTAAAATATTACTACAAGCATTGAGCAGTGGTGTATATGAGCAGTGATACACTTCTCTCCAGTGGGCACACGAGCCTTTCTCAAACGCATTCCAAGCTTTCTTTAACCTCCAACGGCTTTCTAGTTAACTAAGGCTGACACATTATCATCCTTCCTGCCTGCCGAGGATCACCGACATAAACTCGGTCACATTTAGAAAGTTACTAAACATAACCCGTAATGCAGTCATTCAGTCGTTTGCGGCAGGACACCCTATCTGGGGTCTAGACAGAGAAGGTACACGCATGAATGGCCTCTAATGTGGAGAGGTCTGTTGCGAATACCTGAGGAGGCAGAATGGAGACTTTCATACACTGTGGACAGAAAAGACTTTCTCTTCTTCCCTTTTTTCCAGAAGAGGGAGGAGGGAGCAGCTGAGGATTGAGTTTGCATCAGGCAGTGGAAGAGGCAGTCCTGCTTTAGATGCCTGAATGAAGTCCTGTGTGGTTCAGAATGGAGCACAGTTTCTGTTAACCCAGAGGAGAAGTGTGAGCTAATTACCTGTAAAGGTCACTAGTGTGAAACACACACACACAAACACAAACACAAAGTCACACACACAATGAGTTTTTATACAATGTCAAAATGAGGGGTTGCACATATGCCCCTTGTACACTGTACATTTATATATATATATATAATTACAAGCTCTCTGCTGAATTAATCAAAATTAATTGCACGCATTTTAGCCGTAAAAGTATTTTTAAAAGTTTATGAATTTTGGCCTTTTTTATTTAATAACGGTTTTTACAGTGTTCATGTTCAGTAACGGTCACAGCAATCAAAAAATATGACTTAATACACTGAGGGAAAAACTGCTTCAGTAAGAACAATGATAGAACTAAGTCCATCTATAAGGTGCAGTTTAAGACAATGTACACACAAGCACAGGTGTTCTGACAAATTATGCTGCCTTTTTGAAAAATGCTGCCGTAGCGCAAATCGACAGCTAGTGTCAATCCATTCATGCTGCCAAAATGTTTTTTAAACATGTTCATTTTTCTGTGATTAATTGATCGTAATTAACGCAATTCGACACCCCTAATATATATATATATATATATATATATATATATGTGTGTGTGTGTGTGTGTGTGTGTGTGTGT
>JBBJLS010000082.1:10648577-10661145 GCA_037577275.1 Bryconaethiops microstoma
TTATTTGCACTGTTCCATATGTCGCACAAGGGCTTATGTCTATTGAACTGTGTGCACGCTGTAGAACCTGAGCTTCGCCATTTCATCTCTCTGTATACTTGTATATGGTTGAGATGACAAAGTTCACTTTTACTTTTTTTTTACACGTAACCAAGATGAAGTTGTTCAAAGAAGACATCTTTGATGTCCAAATTTTGCTGCTTTGGTTTGGCACAGGAGCTACGAGGCTAATGACACACCAGACCTCAACAGTCACCTAAATAGCCCAAACTGTTTCTGTGAAAATACATCACCAAAACGTCTCTCAACGTGCTTAATCTGTATCCTGATCTCCATTATGGTTTTGCAGACCTGGTTTAAAAGTCATTTATAACCGCTTTGGAAATACCAGCCCTGGTGGTGTCCCAAATGTTGTCTGTAGCTGTGGTTATTTTTATAGATCACAGTAAGTCATACCATGTCCTAAACCACGTCGATAAATCTGCGCCATCTTAATGAAGAGCTGGATGTGGGTTGAGCAGTTTTGGGGATGTAGTTTTACAGAAACAATGTGGTCTATTTGGGTGACTATTGAGTTCTAGTGTTTATTTGCAGTTATAATCAGAAGAAGCAGCATTTGGAAACAAAAATGTCTCTGCTGATTGACAACACCTAGCTTAAGTGGGGAAATGTGTAAATCAGGTTTTTCACCAAACTGTTCCTCAAACAATATGCCTTTTCATATGGAATATGAAATCATGGGATCATTTTTGTTTTTTTTTTTAACCTGTCGTGTCCTTTTCACCAGTTTTATCATTATCAATGTCCAGGCATGTCGTGCTATTATTCTAGCAGGTGAATTAGTCTTATCCTCTAAGCCCCAAACCTATTGTTCATTCCAACGACGTAGGAGCCCTCATGATCACCTGTTTGCAGTCTAAATTATTAAACAGATGGAATCTTTTGTATTCCTGCTAATTTGGAATGAAAACCTGAACTTTTGCTCTGAGCATTTTGCTCTTATACTTGCAAAGGCGGGACCAGCTCCATATTAAAGTCTATGTAATTAAATGCAATGCTATTGAAGTCCCTGTTGGTGTAATTGTGAGGCACCCCTGACTTTTGTCCATATATTGTAGCTTGAAGGTTTGAGAAGCTGCCTGAAGGTGTTTTGCATTGTGCATGATAATTCTTAGCCTGTATGGATAGGACAGTGATACAAATTGGGGCAGCAGGTGGTCTAGCGGTTAGTGCATTCGCCCTGCGATCAGAAAGTCGTGGACTCGAATCCCAAGACTGCTAGTGGCACCACTGAGGTACCCTTGAGTAAGGTACTGTCCCCACACACTCGCCACTGGGTGCTGTGTCTCTGGCTGCCCGCTGCTTCACTTGGTGAATGGGTTAAATACAGAGAAGGAATTTTGTGCTGTTCACATATGACAGAATGGTAACTTTACACTTTTTGGCATAGACACACTTACACAAAGCCAAAATAATAGAACTGAATAGATCCTTGCGAGAATCTCTCGTCTCCATCATCTAATCTGAATGTTTTCACCCCACAGACAGAGAGGCAGAAAGGAGCTTAATGCTTTGTAGTATTAAACTTTAGGAAAGGGAAGAAATGGACTGTTAGCTTGACATTAACATCACGTGAACAAAGCTAATGGATATGAACAATGTATTACCTGATGAACAGGGCTACCATTATGACTTAGTGATTTTATATAGTGATCTCCAGTTCGTTGTTCTGGATCCTTTCTTCTTAGATCTTCGCTGTATGACGCCAGCAATGCTTGTGACCTGCCTTCTGTTCTTGTCCCCAGTAGTTCTAATACATTTCTAACAACCCACACGACGTCAAATCTAGAGATGGCGTGATATACATTTTTCCTTTCTAATACCAATATTGAACTCCTGATATACCAGCCAATACCGATACAATACGAGAACTGTTATGTAAGCTTTAAAATTAGCTCTTTTTAATCGAAGCCCTACACCAGAAGTATATCCTCCTGTCCTAATAACACGACATCGCACAATGTGAGTGTGTGTCATTTCAAGCTAGATTTGTTACAGGATTGGGTTCATAGTTCTCTTTTGTCCTCCAATATATGATCCTACATTCTATACTGATACCAGCCCGAAACCTAAATCCGGTATCTAATCGGTGTCATCTCTATTCAGCCCCATTGATGTCCCCGTTAACAAGCACGTTTATTGGCCTTACAGCTTCATTCACTGGTTCAGGACCACGTCAGAGCGGGTGGTGTTGCATATCAGTAGTCCTGTGACATTGAAACACAAGTCCAAAGTCCACTTATTTATCTGTAAGACTAATACTGTGAGGTTGACCCATGCTTTCATGACCAGACCACTGAAATCCGCCTTTTTCCTCAATCCAAATGGCTATATCTCAGGGGCATTCACTTTACAAGACTGTTAACAGAGATAATGGAGATAAAGAGCTCATTTTCTCAATCAATTGATTTTTAAAATCATATACAGGACACTAAAACAGGTGCTGGAGCCACCTGGAGCCATAAGCAAAGTCTTCAGACAATTCTGTGACAAAAAGTTACAGGCAGAAACCATTTGCTTTTTCCAATGTCATTTCACAGGATATTGTCACACGCCTGCTCAGCAACCGCATGAGACAAGTTCGACCAGCTTCAGGTCGGATATGACTCAAACTCCCTGCCTAAAATTCATCGAGTGATACTGTTTATTTAGTTTAATGAGAACAACCACACCCCCTTTGTTTGTTCAAGGAAAAAATGCTTTCAGGGTTCGATACGAGGTTTTGTGAACACTGGATACCACAGACTCCGGCAGACATAATCCTTGAGTTTGGGATGAAAATAGCAATTCTCTTGGAGTGGGGTGTGTTTAATAGACCTATTTAGCCCAATTCAGTGAAATTACATTACATGCATTTTGTATTGTGACTAGGCTGTAGTTTTGTAACATTTTTTTGACAGAGGATCTAATAAACACATTTTTAGAGGACAGCTGTGAAAAAAAAAAAAATAATAAATCAGTGTTTGAGGTGCTACAAACATGGGCATATCAAAGTCACTGATTAAACTAATGCAAGTCATGGTAAATGAGTAACAGCTGTGGTTGGTGTCAGATTCCTAAAAGTGTCCTTTGGCTCCCAGGTCAGCTATGGAAAGTGAAAACAGCTAACCTTCCAAAGCTAGCAATGTTTGTATTTGTGTCTTCATTTAAGGCACTCAAGGTTTTTTTTCCTCGGGTTTCCCCTGTGGTACAATTCACTCATTCTCACCAGCCCTGCCCTTTTTTCTACACTCCGCCCTCCAGCTCTCCCACACTCTCTCTCTCTTAAGGCTCGGGCAGTCCTTGCTCAACTTGTTTGTCCGAACCTGAACGAGGCTGTGCTCTCTCGCTCTCTCTCTCTCTCTCTCTCTCTACCTCTCCCTGCAGGAAGAGGAGGGCTTCATCTGCTTTCAATCAATAACCTGTGGAATTCAGAAGTACAAGCAGGTCCTGTCTCCGGCTGTCCCGCTCCCCCGGTCGTCCTGCTTCACTGACTACAAGCCTCCAGGATTTTTTTTTGCCTTCCCCTGTGCCCCTGTCTTGCAAACAGGTGCTTCCACCTTTTCATTGGACAGGTGTTTGGAGCCTCTTGGGTTTGCGTGTGCTCACCAAAAGGTAACCATGGCTGAGCCCTTGTCCCCGGACTACTTCAGCTGCCACCTGTGTGCCAGTCTTCTGAGGGATCCTGTGGCCATCCCCTGTGGCCACAGCTTCTGCATGGACTGCATCAGTGGCTACTGGAATGAGGCAGACTACACTGGCATCTACATCTGCCCGCAGTGCAGGATCACTTTCACACAGAGGCCCGTGCTCCGGCCCAATGCCACCCTGACCAAGGTGGCCGAGAAGATCAAGAAGACAGGCCTGAACCTTAACCTGCCTACTGTATCCCCAAGCAATGGAAGCTTCGCCGGCCCCTCTGATGTCCCGTGCGACTTCTGCACAGGCAAGAAGCTCAAAGCAGTCAAGTCATGCCTCAACTGCCTGGCCTCTTACTGCGAGAAGCACCTGAAGCCCCACTACGAGTCAGCTACTTTCAAGAGGCACAAGCTGGTGGACGAGCTGGGCAACCTGGACAGGAAGATTTGCCCACAGCACCAAAAGAGCCTGGAGCTCTTCTGCCGCACCGACCAGATGTGTATCTGTGCCATCTGCACTGTCAGCGAGCACAAAGGACATGATATAGTGTCTGCTGAAGCAGAGAGGAGCGAGAAACAGGTGAGGAATGCAGAGTGAAACTCAGGGATTCAGGCATAAAATACCGGGAAGCGCAGGATTAATAGTAAATAAGTACTAGTTTATTTACTAATCACAACTATTAAGGTGTGACTATGGGCTTAACCTCTGAAACTGTAGGCTCATCATTCAGTTATTAATCGTAAGACGTATTATTCGGTTTCTAGTGCGAACTGCTATGTTCCTGTACTGAGACGTAAGTTACAAGTATGTAAGTTATATATGGTTATAAGAATCCTTTCAAAATCGGGGGTAAAAGGTTACGAGAGGTTTATCATGTCTATTAAGTTTTGTTAACGTATCCTACATTTATCTAAGGCTTGTCTTAAATTTAGCCTTTTTGTGTAAAGGTTGGACGACACAGTGACTATTTGGTCAAACCAGTCCGATGGTATCCAAAGCATGTACAATCGAGTACAATTGTTCAGAAAAAATGCTCAAAATGTAGCTAGGTGGGAGAAGGAGATGATGAAACCAGATGTACAGTCGAAAGGCTGAACTACTGGACCAAAAGTCACAGAAACTCACCAACAAATAAAGTGATCACACCCTGGTGGTCAGCCTGAAACCACACAGGGAGTGTCCTTACAGAAAGTCAAGTGTCTGAACTGAGTGTGTTCTGCTCTGGAAAGGTTTTGTGCTTCTTCTTTTCCGAGAAGAATAGTTTTGGAAATGAGTAATATGGGATAGGAAAGGGATTGTCAATGAGAGGTAAAGGGAGAGGCAGATCCCACAGATAAAGGAATGCGAGTTTGAGGGGATCAGGCGGGAGCTTACACACCCCACCAACCCCCCCCAACGCTATCAGAGAGATTATTTTGTACTTTGACCCCCTGCGGGACAGCGAAAGCCAGCAACCACCTCCGCAGCCACGCACCACCGGGAGATGTGCGAATTGCGGACGACCGCCTCCCTTCGCTGAAATCTTATTCCATTAACTGTGGTGGCCTACAAAGTAGCTATGGGTGGGAACCATGGGGACCGTTGAAGAGAGTAAAAACTATGAATAGGCTAACTTAGGACATTTTCAAAAGGTCAGCTCTTCATTAGGATAAGAAACATGAAGACTTGATATGTTTTCGTTATCAGTCTTTGATGCTGTAATAATATTTTCTAGAATTACATTATCAAAGGCTGGCAATCGGGGCAGCGTTGTTCTGATAAATCATGAGGAAACTGTAAAGCCCAGTATGATCCTGTGCCAGAGCGGGAACCAGCAGGTACTAACTCCAAATGGTTTGTTTATTCTGCCGGGACCAGGGGGACCTTATCCCAGATTTAAGACCCTCTGTTTTTCATCTCTCTTACACACACACACACACACACACACACACACACACCCCGACACCACACACTCCCTTTATTCACCCCCTTCCCAGATTCTCTGCATTCCTTCAAGCTTATCTTGAAGAATGGTTCGGTGGGCTTTTGCTGAAACGTTGCCCTAAAGGCCCCTCTTCATTCTCCAAGGGGCCAGGCCATGTGCACCTTGAAATGCCTCTCCACAAGGCAGGCCTGGCCAGTTTCGCATTCCTGGCGTGGTTGGCATTCCCACACTCTCTTTTCTTCCCTCTGTCTTCGCAGATAAAGGCGCCTATATTAAGCAGGTTCTCCAAATAACATGATTACTAATGAAGTATAAATACTCCCAAGTGTGATGTGTGTCCACCTCACTAATTTATTCAGCAAAAGAGATACACGTGATGAAAGACAAGTGATGTACTTGGAGAAGTAGGCGTGACCCATCTAGGTACGGCTCCATCAGCTTCGCAATTACAAGTGTGATCGAGTTCTGTCTGTTGTGCCTTTTCCTCCTGATAGAAACTTCTCGGAGTTGCCCAGGCTGAGATCAAACAAAAATGCCAGCAGAGGACCAAAGAGCTGGAGGAACTGAAGACGGCGGTGGACTCGCTGAAAGTAGGCCGTGATTTCAATGTATTATTCCAGAACAAAACACAGTTGCTTAAATCAAAAGCGAAGTGTGACATATCAGACCAGGCCAAAAAAAAAAAAAAAAAAAAAAAAAGCCCAAGGCCATAGCTTTACACAGCCACGAATGCGGGTGACCTGGGGCCGAACTCCTATCTGTTTAGTAACTCTATAACTCCCCTGTGCAGGGAAAAACAAATAAACCTTGAGACTTGGCCATAATTGTCCTTTTGTTTGATAAAATAGAAACCAGTTGTTGACACATTGTGCCTGAAACTCTTGGTTTAATGCGTTGGGTTGTGGTGTTGAAGGTCAGCAATGGAAAACCAATCCAAGTTCAGAGGTTAAAAACAAAACATGTAACAAGATTGTGATTTGGAGCCTCCATTATTGTGGCATGGTCTAGCTCAGAGCTAGTAGTCCATGGTTATGTGTTTTATTGTTTTTGCTAAAATGGTTCATAAATGTGTCTTAGAGCTCAGCTCAGAGGGCCATGGCAGAGAGCAAGAAGATGTTTGATGAGATGATCACCTCCATCGAGAGAATGAGGTCGGAAGTCACCAAGCTGATTAACATCAATGAGAAGGCAGCATTCAGCCAGGCGGAGGGCCTGATGGAACGTCTGGACCAGGAGATCGAGGAGCTCAAGAAGAAGGAGACAGGCCTCAAGCAGCTCTACAGCACTGAGGACCACATTCACTTCTTACAGGTATGAAGAGTCCACTGTCGCGGCCTCGATTCTGGGATTTGACCAGTGTTTTTTTGCTGAAGACAATGAGACGCCCTGCTCTGACAAACTGATCATTTTCGAACGGTTCTACCAATGCTCTGACACGTTTTTCCACTCGTTTTTAGAATTTCAACTATCTCTGCACCCCGACTGATGACGGATTCATTCCCAAAGTCTCTCTGAACCCGGACTTCTCGTTTAGTGCCGCCAGGAAAGCTGTAGCTGAGATCAAAGAGAAGCTCGAGGAGATGGGCAGAGAGGAACTGCTGAAGGTTTCAAAGTCAGGTCAGAATACACCTGTAACAACATTTCTGCAACCATATGTTTGTTGCAAAAACTCAACATGTGCTGAGCAGTGTAGCATTTCCAGTACACAGGGGTGTTATACCCGGTTATACCCTGCACCACGGTCCTGGATTCATTTCACTGTACTGTGTATATGGCTGAAATAACAATAAACCTACTTGACTAGAAACTCTCTATAGGCAGTAAGTCAAGCAGATAAATAGTTTAAATGGCCATTTTTGAACTTTTCGGACCTTCTGCCTCAGATTTTTTTGTTGTTGTTTTTTTTTGAGAGGCATCTGGTATGAAAAGGACACCTAATTTTGCCACATAGTGCAACTGCAGCCAATGCAGAGCAATCATGTGATTGAGCTGAAATAGCACTTTTGGAAGCATGGCTAGGAACCGCTAGTCTGGGTAAAGCAAACAGTTTGCAAACATGCTTAGTCCCAGGAGAGGTGTTATGTAATGAGATTTGAGCTGCTGATTAGGCAGCTTTGCAGGCGTAATTCCTTATTGCATTTCGCATTCAATAAACAAATCGACCGTAAAGTTGTTGTTTTTTTTCTTTCCTGGTGGGTTCCAGTGAACGAAGTGCCCGTTTACACACTGGAGAACCGAACGGTCCGAGAGAAAAGCAGCCGAGGTGAGGCATCAGAATAAAGCTTCCAACTATTTTTGAATGATTCAAAGACATGGTAACGTGAAACCCAGCAAAAGATGAGATGATAACTAGTATGAAAGAAGAGACACCGCGCTTACTATGTTTTCCTTTCTGTATCTAGTTAAAGAGGTCCATGCAGTGGACAGCGCCCCTCCTTCAAACCCCAGAAGCCGGTCTGAGTTTCTGAAATGTAAGTAAGGCGTTGTGCGACATCAGTGAATGCTTTCTTTAAGCAGAATGATTTGTTCTCAGATGGCATACTACCTCTTGTAGCTCACAATGGTTCTTGGTTGACTTCCTTTGACACAATAGATACACAGCAGGCCTGGCTGGTATACTTCACTCCTACAAATAAAAGCGCCAAAAAGGATTTCGTTCAAATGAAACCACAGAAGAACTACATTTGGGTTCTTAAAGGGTCTTTCAGTAGATGGTGCATAAAATAGCCAAGAATGAAGAAGCTTAGTTTAAGCAACCTCTACAATCAGGGCCTCACAGAGAGCCAATTATATCGTCATCAGTGAAAATACTGCGAATAACATCTTGATAATTGGTCAATTTTTTGGTCACAGCATTGAAAAAAAACATGATGTTGGTACAACAAAAACATAATAAAATGTATATTTGTCTGACCTTTAGCATGATCACACTATAAAAAAAATGAAGAAAAATGATTTAAAGAGGTTTAACAGAACCCACAACTGCGAATTATTGGTAGGCTCAGTGCTGTGGTTTAAAATGGAGTTTCTCTTATTTGCAGATAAGAATAACGATAAACATAAGGATGAGGATCAGGAAGTTTTTTCTGTCTTTACAAAACAGGTTATACATGAAAAGGAACAAAATGAGGGACTCAGGTCCCAGTTCAGGCAACAACAGTAATTCACTTGAGTTTAGACAGTTAAACTGAATTATATCTGTCAGCTCTGTTTAACTAAATGTACAGGAGCATAACATTTTAATCTAAATATAATAAGGACACTTATTTTTACTCTTTAAAATCTGCATCAGTAATGCCACAAAAAACAACCAAAAAACCCCCATTGTTTTTGCCCTACTCTACATAATGTACTGTAGCCAGGTTTTAAGAATAAGCCCAAAAACTATTTAAAAACTTTTATTTATAAGCACTGTAAGTGAATGAATTTACTTGTCCTCGCTTGCAGATTTTTGTCAGCTCCGCCTGGACCCCAGCACGGCCTATAAAGAGCTCTACCTGTCTGATGGCAACAGGAAGGTGACGCGAACCCGCAACCTGCAGCCCTATTCTGATAATGCAGAGCGCTTTGACACCTTCGCCCAGGTGCTGTGTCGCGAGGCTCTGTCAGGCGGGCGCTTCTACTGGGAGATTGAGTGGAGCGGGGAGTTCTCTGTGGGAGTGGCCTATCGGGGCATTAGCCGTAAAGGAAAAGGTTCCCTGTGCTTGCTGGGGTACAACGACAAATCCTGGAGCCTCCTCTGCTCCGACTCGGGCTACTCAGCTTGGCACAACAGGGTGGACAAGCCCATCAGCGCCCCCCACTCTCCAAGAATAGGGGTCTACTTGGACCACAGCGCAGGGCTGCTGGCCTTCTACAGCATCGGTGAGACCATGACATGTCTGCATCGCTTCGAAACCACTTTCACTGAGCCCCTCTACGCCGGATTTGGAGTTGGAACGTCGGTCAAAATCTGCCAGTTGAAATGAAAACAAGGATTGGCTCTTTTTTTTTTTTTTTTTTGGAAAGAGTCCCATACGAAGGACTGAATATTTTTAGAAGTGCTTTTGTTTTCCATTTGCTTTTTTTTAAAAAATTTTTTATACACACCGTTTTATGTTTTTATGTCATTTATTATTGAAGCCATTATTATTTTTTTTTTTTAGCAAAAAAGAAAAGAAGAAAAAGAAAACTATTGTTTTAAAGAACAACGTGATTTGCAAATTGCAACTGTTGGCGTAGTCTAAAAGAGAAATCGCAAAAATGTTACTCAAACATGCCATGTTATGCCTTTCTTTTGTCTATTAATATTGTTTTAAAAACTAAACCTTGTATTTATCCGAACACCAAGTGCCACAGATCTGTTTGTGATAAAAGGCTACATTATTCATTGACCGTATGATATTCCAATTAAAGTTTTTTTTTTAATGAAGTGTCAAACACGTGTTTGTATTTTGTGAATGCTACTTTTTAAAATCAATGGACACTCGAGCTCATAACCTCATATCAAAAGGCTAGTGGTAACTAAATTACTGCTATTACAGAGCGGCAGTTGGAATTTTCTACACAGCCTAAACATGAAAGCTGTATGTCAGATTTGTGTTGTCTTGCCACAAAGGCTTCTAGATTTAAGTTTCCAAATGGTTCCTTTGTGAATGAAAATTGCAAAACTGTTTGTCAGATCTAGACAAAGCATTTACATCTGGCTCTTAGCCACTGACTGTTCTTCCAGTCTGCACTGTCTATGAATTTTAGGAAGGAAACACGCTCCCAAGCCCTTCCTTTAGCATGGGGCTGACAAACCTCTCAAGCAAAAGTGCTTTTTGAATCGCCTTTTTTTCTGAACAGCTGCCGCAGCTGCAGCATTTCTCTTTGCAGACACGCCAGTGGTTCTCAATCTCAGATTCCATGCAGTCCAGACTTCAACGCATCTAATCAGACTGGGGGGCGGGAAAAAGCACAAAAATAAACACACATGAGCCCTGGGACTGGCACACACACCAACATTGTTTCTACACACACGGCCTTATCTTCCTTCCAAGCCAAAACTGAACTTTCGGACTTTAACACCTTTGGAGGCTGGACTGGATAGACATACAACAGTGACAGGATATTAAAGTGGACTGTACCACAGCAGTTGTAAAGGGAAGTCAAAAGGTCTCTACCGCCCCCTAGCAGTGGGCTGCAGGACATTTTGTACCCCTGCCAAGTCAGTTCAATATCCAGTTTATTTTTTCAGTTCTATACCTACACTTTTTCAGTTGTATTGCGAGTTCTACAAGCTCTCACAATGCTCGTATGTGCTGAAATAATGTTCATTTGTCGAAGTACATTGGTGGGATGTGTAGGATACGTGGCAGAAGAGTGACTGGCATCTATAGGCCAAGTGGAGGAGCAGCTTGGGGACACGCAGGCACTGGCGGTGTCCAAATGAATGAAACTACAGTAATGTAAAAATAAAAACATTTTAAAAAGTAGGACACCCCATTAAGTATTCCAGTCTTTATTAATAAATGTTCACATAACGTCTAATCTTGTTTATAGCTCTGGAAAAGAAAGCAATGTAATTTGCAGGTGAACAACAAAAATGAATCTTGTTTTGCTCAAGACAAAAAATGAACAAAAATGTGTATTCTAACTAAGGAAAAAGTTAGGACACCCTAATAGCTAGTGTTACCTGCTTTGGCTGAAATAACTGCAGTGGGATTCATTTTTGTTGTTTATCTGCAATTAAATCGCCGTCTTTTCCAGAGATAAATAAAAGCAAGATTAGACATTGACATGTGAACATTTCTTAATAAAGAACTGCATACTTAATGGATTGTCCTCTTTTTTTTCGCACGACTGTAGCTTCATTCATTTGGCAGCGTTGTGTGCCTGTGCGTCCACAACGCTGCTCATCCACTCTGCCCTTAGCTGACAGTCACTCTTCTGCCACGCCCCTTTACAGGTTTGGTGGCGGCCTAGTGGGTAGGACACTTGCCTCAGGACCAAGAGGTCATGGGTTTGAATCCTACCTTCAGCAAACCACCACTGGGCCCCTGAGCAAGACCCTTAACCCCAAGTCGCTTTGGATTAAAGCATCTGCTAAATGGCGTAAATGTAATTGCGAGATGCTTCTTGTAGCCACCTACCAGTCTGAGCAACATTTGCCCTTCTCCTCAATGCAGAATTCTGTCAGCTGAGAGATATTCCAGGGATTTAACTTTCTTACAGATTGTCTCACATGTTCCTCAAGCACCCTCTGATACATGATAGAATTCATTGTGGATTCTATGATGGTGAGCTGGCCTGGTCCTGCTTCGGCACAGCATCCCCAAACCATGACACTCCCACCTCCATGCTTCACAGTTGGTATGAGGTTCTTTTCCTGGAATGCTGTATTTGGTTTACACCAAACATGTCCTCTGTTCTGGTGTCCAAGAACTTCAATTTTAGACTCACCAGTCCAAAGAACATTATTCCAGAACTCCTGGTCTACATTCTCTCTGGCAAACTTCAATCTGGCCTTCATGCTTCTCTTAGAGAGTTTCCTCCTTGCACACCTCCCATACAAGTTAAACTTGTTCTCTTTCTGATTGTAGAGGCAGGCACTTTCAGATCAACAGTGGCAAGAGCTTGCTGTCCAGTGATGACATTTTATAGTTTTTGGAGACTTCTTCTCTCGGGGTAAGCTTGCTTGGACGGCCAGACCTGGGTGTGTTGGCAGTTGTTTTGAAACTTCTCCACTTGTAGACAGTGGAATGGCTGATTTTTTAGATCATTTTAAATCCCTTACCAGACTCATATGCAGCTACAATCTTCTTTCTGAATGCAACTGACAGCTCTTTCAATCTCACCATGGTGTTCACGCTCACTTCAACAGTCAGGAGCACACCAAACTAAATGTCTGAGGTTTAAATAGAGCAAAAACACAAAAACACATAGACTGTCATAGGGTGTCCTCCTTTTTTCACATGACTGTATACACTTTCCTTGATTTTGCAT
>JBBJLS010000082.1:10661245-10674806 GCA_037577275.1 Bryconaethiops microstoma
ATTAATGCTTGGCAATGAGTACATTTTTAATCACGATTAATCGCATAGTTTTCTGAGATTAATCATGAATAATCGCATTGTTATACGCAAAATTAAATAATTAATGCAAAGTAGTGATTTGTGCACATTTGTTTTAAAAATAGTGCTATATGAACAAAGGTGCAATAATATTTGGTTTGCAAACACTTTAAACAAATAAGGAGCTTTTTAATAGCAGTGCTGCCTTTAAACAGTTACACAGTTGCAGTTCAAATATTTCTGCATATCTAAACCAAAGCTATTTGCCCCTGCCAGGGCATTCTTGTTTTATCTAGTTTGTTATAGAAAAACAAATTACCCTTTTCTAGTATGTTATAGAAAAACAAGTTAACAGCATAATAGCAGCTGCAAAGAGGGAACAACTCCACATGAAAGTCTGTGTATCTGAATGTATTGTCATTAAAGTCCCTGTTGGTGTAATGATCAGGCGTCCCAATATTTTTTTCCATATAATATGGACAAAAGTAATGGGACGCCAGACCCCCGTGAACACCAGCCGAGACGCAGAGTTGCGTGCTGCGCCCACTCACAAACCCAAAACAGCAACGAACATTCAAAATAAAAAGATTTTAAAAACGGTGTTAACGTACGATAAAATAATTGTCAAATTGTCAGCGTTGTGTGCCTAGCCCTAACATGTGTGTGTATATATATATATATATATATATATATAAAATACACATATACGTTAAGAAATACATATACATATACGTTAAGAAATAAATTGCATTCCAGTGTCCTATTGCCCACTTTTAAGCATTATTATACTTCTGTACCTGAGTTACCATGAATTACCACTAGGGGTCTCTGTCACAGCAAAAACCTCATCCAGTTTAGTTCAGACATCCTTGTGTGATCTTGTGTACAATATACAAGAGGAAAATCGTCTTAAGAAACACGTATATATTATATAGAATGGCAAAAAATGTAGGATGACCTGGGAGCCTGAGTTTTCTTTGTACTATTACAGATAAAAGTGTTTTACTTAACTATTTGGTGTGGTTTGAGTAAAGTGTGAGAGGATTGAGGCATGCAGTTTGCAGTTTGCACAGTCCAATCCACACACGGAGCTCCTGCTCAGAGACAGAAAACGGTTGTAGGTAATATATAAATGCATTTATTATAATCGTTTTAACACAGTCCAGTACACATATCTTGCATTTCTGATGGGACAGACGTAATAGAGTAAAACAAAGACAAATGATTGGGAGAGAAATGTGAGAATTCCTGACTTGAGTGCACGTCATTCTGCACATCTGATGTGCAAGACGTTCGACACCAAAACAGCGCGCATCCACAGAAAATCAAACTGCAGTTTGGTTATTTTCAGCAGAAAGCAGCATAACTTTATCTAATTTAAGAGACATTTTTGAAGACGTATTTTTAAGGCATGCATGCTGCATTTGCAGATGAAGTGAGGTGGCATCAGTGCAGAACAAAAAATGCCACATAGAAATCAATGCTTCAATCAATAAATCTAGTCATAAGGGAAATTAAATGCTGTGTTGGCTTAATCTCTCATAATGGACATGAGACTGCACACATGGTTAATCACACACAGTATGAAATTGCAGAGCCTGGAATACAGTGTTGCCATTCCGAAAAGACTGACAATTATTAGAAATACAATGGATAAGAGAATAAGAGAAGATAACACGCGCTAGGCACAGAACAATACTATTGCTATTAGAAACAGGTATTAACCAACTCTCTGCTCTAGACATTTTATAACATAACACGTTCATTTATCACTTTAACCTGTGCAAGACGACATTTCTGATTACAAATGATTTCCAACACTCTACCCCTGATCAAGAACACTAAAGAATAGGGTTAACAGTAGTAATCTGGTAGCTGAGAAGTACCCCTACAGTAACAGTAATAATGTACTGCATGATGAAATTTCACGGCTAAAACATTGTTATTATAGGCATCCAAAGAGTGATTCCAATTCCAAAGCATTATCCTGATTCTAAAAGAAGATCTTAAAAATAAAGGAACCACAAAAGGGTTACTGAGTGGTGCTATAGAAGAACTCATTTAGGTTCTGGCAGGAACCATGATTAAAAAAATTAAATTTCTTCGATGTCAAGTTCTTTAAGTTTTAAAAAGCTCACAAGGTTCTAGCCACATTTTTCATTGACAAAATCTCATGGTGTAGCTCGAAGAACCCTTCATAAGACGTCTCTGAATGCTGGATTCATAAACCTGCATTACATGTACATAAACCTTCCGTGACAACTGACATAAACCTGCATAACAGCTTAAACACCGCCTTATCTAACGCGAGTCAGTTCTGATAATATTTTCTGGAGTCAACATGGACTAAAGCGACTTTCAGGACAAATGACACTTGTTGGAATAAGCCTTTTGAAATGGTTGTGTACAATTGCATCAGCTGTCACGAAAACCTTATGTGTCATGAAGCCCTATGAATGCCGGCCTTCAGTGAAGTGCTATGAAGGGTTCTTCGAGTGATACCACAATAGAGTTTCGTCAATGAGATACGTGCCTGTAAAGACGAAGACACAAATAAATCTTGCTCAGGTTTACAGCATTTAGCACATGCTTTTATCCAAAGCGACTTCCATTCCCTAACTACAGGGGACAGTCTCCCTGGAGCCTTGCTCAGGAACCCAGTGGTGGTCTGCTTAAGGTAGGATTCAAACCTCTTAGTCTAGAGGCAAGTATCCTACCCACTAGGTGACCACCACCTCACTCACTCACTCACTCACTTTCTATAACCACACATTCCTCACTAGGGTTGCAGGTTCCCTGTGCCTATCCCGGGGTCTACAGGTGCAAGGCAGGGACTCAACCTGTGCGGGACACCAGCCCATAACAGGGTGCACACGCCATTCACTGACACACTCACACCTACGGTCAATTAGGAATCTGTGGACTGTGAGAGAAACTGGAGACCTCAGAGGAAACCCACACCACCACAAGGAGAACATGCAAACTCCACTCACCCAGGACCCGGCTTTGAACCCCCAACCCTGGAGGGCTGAGGGAAACGGCACTACCCACTGCACCACCGTGGGGCCCACGCAGAAATCTCAGTGAGCAACCATGGCTCTTTAGGAAAACAACAGTGGTTTCTCTCTACCACCATTTAAAGAACCCTTTGTGGAGCCTTTATTTTTAAGATCTGCCTGGGCACGAAAACCGGATCAACATCCTCACAATGTGTCCTACCCTGAATCCATTAGGATACATTCATCTCTCTCCGCACTCATTTATTGCACACTGGCCCTCAGGGACGATCCTTAAAGCTCTGTGGGAGGCAGCAGCAGAATAAGATTGTTCTAGAATAGGAGCAATCACGATTTTACAGCAACGTGTTGGTCCAGCTG
Organism: Bryconaethiops microstoma; assembly: GCA_037577275.1. NCBI lineage: Eukaryota > Metazoa > Chordata > Actinopteri > Characiformes > Alestidae > Bryconaethiops > Bryconaethiops microstoma. The sequence continues at coordinate 10,664,641 of JBBJLS010000082.1, forward strand.
AATACACAGCAGAGATGTGTTGCTTCAGTTGAACTAAATCCTAGCTGTTAGTCCAGTTCAATTCATCACTTGTAATGTGTTACTTTAAATGAACTCAGTGCTAGCTGGGTTTGTCCAGTTCGATTCAGTGTTAGCTGTAAATGTGTTACTTCAGTTGAACTGAATGCTGTCAGTAATGTGTTGGTCTGGTAATAGCATAACCAAATCCAGAACTAGCAGCAATGTGTTAGTGCAGTTAAACGTAACGCCAGCAGTGACGTGTCAGTCCAAATAAACCCAGTGCTAGCACTGTGTAAGTCTAGAATAATCTAACACAGTGGTCACCAACCCTGGTCCCTGAGATCTACCTTCCTAAGTCAACAAAAGTCTACACTGGCTAATGAACTTCTTCAGAAGTCTCTGTTTGACTGGAGTGTTAAGTAAGAGGAAGGGGGCAATATATTAGATCTCCAGGTGGAGGGTCTGTGACCACTGGTCTAGCAGAACCCAATGCTAGCAGTACTGTGTTATTCCAGTTAAACTCAATTATAACAGTAACTAAATTCTAGCAGCAATGTGTTGGTCCAGTTAAACACAATGGGAGTAGTAATGTGTTAAGCCAACTGAACGCCAAGCTAGCTTTAATGGAGAAACTGTTTCACTCTCATTCTCTGCTTTTGGTATCTAAAACCTTTTATTTTAAAGAGATGGGGATATTTTTATTTTTTTTGCCTGATTAGGATAAAGCTAAAGCAACACACAGCGAAACTTGAATATCTAGTAAGGAAATGAAATAAAGCTGGAAAGAGTATATACTCTTAGAGTAATTCATGAGAAACATGAATTCCTACACACCTTTTTTTTTTTTTTTTTTTTTTTTTTTGATTCCAGAATCACCATGCGAGTTACATTTACACTTCCGTTTCTAGCATTGCACACCATATTCATATAAAAATAAAACTAAATACAAACAAATCTCAAAAAAGGTCATTTCTGCGTACAGCATTGCACAACTACCTTCGTTGGGTATATACTTGGGTTATTATAATTCAGTATATGAGCAGACATACCACGTGGCAGGAATCGAAAAACATTTTCAGAGTAACATCGAGTCCGTCATAAAGTAAAATGTATGCATTGCATTGCAGTATTAAAGACGCTGACTAACATGTAAAAGCAGTTAATAATTAAGTGAACAGGGAGGTGCTCATAATAAGCATGGATGTCCATCAAGGAGTTTACAATAAACTATACAATTAAGGAGGCACATAATGTCCTTCCAGTGTTTCAGGTGTCCGGCAACAGGGGTTTCAGATAGTCCAGGTCGCCCCACAGTTCAGCGAATAACAGGGTTGACTGCAAAAAGTATGCAGACTAGATTGCATGAGCTCCATTTTAGCGAGGGGAGGTGAAACAGTCTGAAACGAAGCGAAGAGGTGCAGACCCAGAAGAGTCCCAGTTACAAACGGACATACATTTATTCACACACTATGGGAAGGACTAAGATTGCACTTCTTCCTTCTCCAAACACGAAAGCTTAGCTGACAGCAGACGTTCCTAATACTGGAGGTTAAGGTCAAGAAGGTTCCACTGACATCTTGTTTTTTCTCAACACTGAATGAAAGGAAACTCGTATCTCCTAACATCTTGTCCACTGTAGGCAGCCAGTAATTTCTTTGCATACTTAGATAGTATAATACTTTGCTGTCCAGTGATCCATCCAGCTATAAAAAAAAAAAATCACGAGATCACTGAATCGCCTTCACGCTCTCCAAAACAAAAGTCGGATGAATTCAAAGAGTGGCAGTCGACAAAATACAAGGTGACAGCACAGATATAATCATTGCTGATGTTGCTGTTCATCTAAAAGAGTTCACCCAGCAACCTACACCCCATTTCGTCCATGAGTGGATAAAGAGATTACAGGCAGCTCAGATCAAGAGCACTTGATGCAGTTCCTTGTCTTATATGTAAGCCATGGAAGGAAACCGATGTAGATCCCTTGTCCAGAGTAGACAGACTTGTGATGAGGGGGAGTGTCCATACAGTAGATCAAGGTGAGAAAAGTAGTGTAAAAACATACGCGATTGCTTCATCTGTAGATGCTTGATGGGTCCTAGGAAGACTACATTGGTGAAAAGATGGAACTGCAGAAATGCTGGTTAGACTTTTCTCACAGTCTGTGATATCCAGACGAAGGACGATGCGTTGCAGGGCAACTGTGCCTGTGTGTGTAACCTGAAATCAGAGTCCCCCCGCAAGTCCTTAGTTTCCCCCAGCGTTTCGAAAATGCTGGAAACTGAGCCAAGAGGGCTCAGAATGGAATGGTTTTGAGGGACCTTTTTTCGTTTGGCTGTTTGACAGGCACTAATTCTGTCTGGAGTTACCTTAGGCGGTCCACATTAGGACAGTCCGTATATTATACAGGGCTAGTGAGGGATTGTCGGTTTGCGCAGCTTCGCTGAGCTCCATTCAGATCCATCATGCTAGTTACAGTAGGACTTTGGACATCATTTTACAGTTAAACCTCACAATAACACTTCATGGAATAAGTCTAAAAACGTAAAGAAAAATGAACATGAACAGACTTGGAAAAAAGATCTCAGATTTGAATGGCAGCTATTGACCCTCCGCTCTTACGCCTGGAGATTGCTCTCACATTTGTTCGAAATGAACCAAAGTTGTGATTCTTCAAGTAATCAAAACCTAAGAGGAATGGTCATGTGCAAAACAACACAAAATCAATTTGCATTGATTTGAGAGGTCGGTGAACGGGTTTGCCTCCACTGCGTAAGTACTTAGATTTAAGTTTGCCTATGTGTGTTTGTGCAAGCTAAAACAAGTATGGTGGTTGTAGTTTGTAGTGGTGTGGTAGTTGACTTTGAGCCCCTAACGTTCCGACTTGACTTTGTAGCGCAAAACTAGATAGGTGGCGAGCCGGAGGATCAAGAAGAAGACCCCTAGCACCATAAAGTCCACATAGAGCTTTGCGTCCTCCACATCCAGCAGCTGCAGCACCTCTTCAGGCTTCTGGAACTTACACACCATGCCTGGGCACTCCAGCTCAGATCGGTTCATGCCGTAGATGGACAGAATGACACCCTCAAACCCATACCTGTGGAAACCAGGGAAAATAGTGTTAGTGTTTTGGAGTCACTACTGATGTTTAGAATGGGAAAATAATGGCTAACAAGGTTAAGGCCCCATTCAGTATGACTGAGAGTCAATCAAGATTTTGAACCCTCCAAAGGTTTCAGGTGGTTTTGAAGCTGCTAGGAATTACGATTTTGATGTTTTTAATGGTGGACTTGTACCCGAAGCATCTCAGTAAGATTATGGATTTCACAATTCTATTCCTAGAAGCCAATTTTTATCAGATGGATTGTGCAGGTTGTGCAGTTTACAAGTGATTTAAAAAGGCTATGTGATGGGTTTTTTTTATAAAAAAGCTCGATGTGGGACTTCTGAGTGTAGCAACTGTCTATTTGTTGGTCCTATCTTTAGAAGATCACAGTTTCAATCCCTGGTGATGGGATCCCTGGTGATCCAAGAGAGCACCATTGGCGCCTCTCTCTCTCTCTCTCTCTCTCTCTCTCTCTCTCTCTCTCTCAGCACAAAGACAGACATCACATGTGTCTGATAACTGTCAGAATTGGTGGTTAGCGTTCTTTTCTAAGTGTTATAAGTTGTCCAATGATGTTGCATTAGAGGTGGTTTGAAAAGACGCAGTGGAGCTTCACGTGATTTAGAGGAAACGCGAGCTAGCCTCCACCCTCCCAGTGTTGGTGCTGTCGTGTTTTTGGGTACAACTGAACATGATAAAATTGGGGAGAACATCAAGGAAAACCCCTTAAATCTTTACATATATAGATGTATAATACAGAATTAGATTCATGTCAAACATTTTGAACGCAATTTTATTTAAACAAAAATGAATAAACGAAAGAAAAAAAAAAGCTCAAAAACAAAAGCTGGGAACGTGTTTCCAAATAAATGCCCCTCTTTGTTTACAGTATTCTTAGTTTTGATTTAGCAGATCTGGAATTACTTGAGCTGAAACCATGCTTTGCTTGCTTGCCTGCTTTATTTTACAAATGGGATCTGTGAGAGGGGCTTATTGTGGCTTGTCCTCACTGGCTACTAAGACTTATAGCGAAAGCCAGTTTGCCCACAGGTAACAGTTTCCAAATTCTCACTACAGCTGCTATATGAAGACTAAGCCACAGAATCAGCCTGTTTTGAATTCATCATGGGTGTGAACTCATACAGCTTTTAGCTCACAATTTACACTGACATGATAATAAGTGTTGTCACTGCAGATAGTCGGTAGCACATTTACTGGAGTGGAAGATGTGGGGGAACTGATTAATTGTTCTGCTGTTTCTGGCTGTCACAAAGCCTCCTAATGAACCAGACATCTGATCAGAGCAGTTACATGGAGCAGTTATAACAGAAGTCATTTCTATAAATTTCAGAAAGAAATAAAATGAGATAACATGAGGATTTTGAAACCTTGTGTAAAATTGGAACTTACTGTTTTTGGTACATAAAATCACACAAAAGTTATATATGAATGTCAAAGGAAACAATAAATGAGGAAAATTGTACATTTTACTGTACAAACCCATCACAAGTGGGATTTTATGTTGACACTAGTGTCATTGCAAAGTCTGCTGCTGACCTGACGTAGGAGACATAGGAGCTCCACTGCAGGTATTTGGGGATGGTGTCAAAGTTGACGAAGAATCCCGAAAATAAGAGGACTGGAATGGCTGTGACTGGGCCTACAAACGTGGCTACCTAGGGAGATGCAGGGGAGGAAAATGCAGAGCTCAGGAAACATGACCCAGAGTGACAAAGTAGATGGGACAGGAAAGAGCTGAGACTGTTTATTAATTCATGATAAGCAGTGACAATGGGGAGTGCAAGAGAAATGTGCACATTACTAATACTACGATTACTATGCAATACTACGATTACTATGGCTATCATAGTACCTAGGAGTAGTAATGTACTATTACTATAGAAATTTATATACAATGGAAGCATGTGAAGTTGCAAATATGTGAAGTTGCAAATAAGATAAACTTTCATTTTTATGAATCTTCAACCAAATTGTTTTCCAAGCTTCACAATCCCACAATTGTTAAGGATGTATTTGTGATATACCTGTAGCGAGGTTGAAGCAGCTCCAATGAGAAGCCCCAGAGACTGTGCCACCAGGGCGGTAGAGGTGGACAAAGCCATGAAGAGCAGATACCTGCCTGCTTCAGGAGGCTGCTCTGTCATCCAGTACACTATACTACAGTACATTATAGGACATATGATCTGAAAATGAGAAAAGGAAACAGAATATTTTTATTTCCACTTCCTTTCATATTGATATGAAAGGAATAGCTCAGCCAAAAAATAAATGATAATAAATGATTCCCTTAAACGGTCAATCAACATACATTTGGTGTCCGAAGTTTGCCTCTTCACTTTTACACTGGAGCTATGAAGCTAGTGTCATTTAGAAGGTACCCCACCAATTAGCAGGGCGCTACCTGGAGGCCTATACCAACACACACTTGCCTCAAAGTGTGTTCAGTACTCACACACCGACTTGGAGTCTAAAAATTGTTTCTTTACAGTTTTACACCATGGTGTATACCGTTATGAGTTATGAGGCTATTGTAATCAACATTATTATTAACCTTTAGAACACGAGTGGCATGAATCCATGTTGGAAGCACATAAAGTGGTAAATTGATGTCATATGGCAAAACAACTCCTTGTAATTCCCCCATTAAAAAGACGTAAAAATTATAACAAGTACTGGGCTTGTAAAATTAACGTCACATGCAAATGTCCATGAAAAACAAAAATGTCCAAAGTTTTTTTATTTTAGGTCTTAGAATGAACAGAACAAAACACAAGATCTTTGAATCCGGGAGAACTTTCAGGATAGTCTCCAAGCGAAAGAGCAGCAAACAGCGAGCGTGTAGGAGAACAAACACCAGTTTTAGACTGTTTTACACCGTTTTTATTCATTGAAATGAGATTTTACTAATGTGCTGAGATCTAAAGGTTTTTTCATCACCTTAAATATCAAACTATTAACAAGCAAACTATTTGGCAAGCATAACTGTTCACATTCATCTACACTGTTAAATCTCAGCTCTTGCAGGTTACTGATATTACTTTGTCTTCTCCATCAGTTTGTCCTAATTACTTTTAAATCATACATAAACTTGTCATTAGGGGAGCATTTCGTGCAACGAGTGGTTAAAGCTTATATCCACTAATCAGCATCGTGGAAACTGCAAGTGGAAAACAACCCACGCTTGCCAATTTGTTACGAAATCTCAAATAAAATTGCTTCGGACATTCCGTGGCATACTGTCGTCTATAAAACTGAAAAACCCTAAAAGCTAAAATAGTAGCAATGTTCATCCTGAATTCTGACCTTTGTGAATAGAAGTACACTATGTGGACAAAAGTAATGAGACACACACCTGTGTTTCAGGGTTTGGGTTTGGCCCCTTACTTTCAGTGAAGGGCAATCTTAATGCCATGCTTCCTGGAGTGGCATAGTGGTTAGGGTGTTGCCCCTGCAATCAGAAGGGTGTGGGTTTGAATCCCAATACTGCTAGTGTCATCACTGATGCACCTTTGAACAAGGTACTGTCCCCACACACTGCTCCCTGGGTGCTGCATCACTGGCTACCCACTGCTTCACTTGGTGAATGGGTTAAATGCAGAGAAAGAATTTCACACTGTTCACACTGTGTGCTGTGCTGAGCCGGGCCTTCTCATCCAACATCAGTGCCTGACCTCATAAATGCTGTACAGAATGAATGGGTGCAAATTCCCACAGAAACTCCAAAGTATTGTGAAAACCCTTCCAGAAAGAGTGGAAGCTGTTATAGCTGCAAATGGTGGACCAACTCCATATTAAAGTCTATGTATTTGAATACAATGTCATTAAAGTCTCTGTTGGTGTAATGGTCAGGCGTCCCAATACTTTTGTCCATATAGTGTATGTTTGAAACCACCTAAGTCTATTCGAGATCACATAACAAATTTTGCAAGCTGGATTTTTCGACAAGCAATTCTTTTCAGTGTACCTCAAATGTAGCAACCAATTTAAAATCTGAAACAGTTAATATTATTACCACCATACCTGAAATGGAATGTCAGCCATGGTCTTGGCTAAGTAGTAAGCCTTCAAGCTGTACCAGTAGTTCAGATGCTCCCTCATAAACACTGACATCTCCAGAGGAACTGGGAAAGTAGCACAACATTGCTCTACTGATCAAATTCTTGTACTATTTTTAAAAACACAATTTAACCTACTGTTGTTCTTGAAGTCTCAAACGATTCAGTTATATTATCATCACAAACACACAAAAACACAAGCTCTAACACACAAACTGTGCAGAACAAATAAGCAGTTCTTTTCAAAACAAGTATTTTTTCCTTCAATGGTACACGCAGTCTCTTACATGTGAGGACGGTGGGCATGAGTGCAGCAAACATGAGAAACAGCATGGAGAAGAAGAGGAAGCCAGTGTTGTTGAAAACTTTGCTGGCATCGTTCCCGATGTTCAGGTACAGCAGTCCAATCAGAACGCCAATACATAGATGCGACATTACCCTCAGGTGGGTCAACACCTGCGCACACACAAATGTAAATCCTCAAACACAGCATCAGTCACCTCTTTTCTTCAACTGGCTGCGAGTCCCCATATAACCCTGTACATTTTTAGAATTGGACATTTTTTCTTTAGTACACTTGAGGTCATTTAAATCATTAACAAATTTACAAATTTCAGTGTTATTTTTAGGCCCTAGAAATTAATTAATGGTCGCCTCTATATAGTTACGTTAATCGAGGATGCAAAGGTTTATGAATGTACATAATTGGGTGACGCCAGTTAATGCAATAGTGCAAAAAGAAATAATGTTAACTGGAGACACTGATGTGATCTCCTGCCCTCTAAACTCCCTTTCAACTCCATAACCCTTGATGCTAAAAAAACGAGTCAGTGTTTGGAAATACTGTACATCTTCTTATCCGTTAGTGAGATTTTTAGACAATTCCTCAATAAATGCTGTAAGAAAAAAGTTCAAAAATAGTAGCGGTCTCAATTTTTGGCATAGAGACTCCAAATTCTGGATCTTTTCTGAAGATTTCACACTGCAAAAAACCGAACGGCAGTGAATGGCCAACCAGTACATGTAGGACAAACTTGTATTTTGTCTTTTGTATTCTTCCTGCAATATGACTTCTCTGATTGAGTCATATCACGGCCTACCGAGGGCACATTGATTGTATAGCCTGCTGCTCCGCCTATTTTTTTTTTTTTTTTACCAGACTGAGCGGTGAGGGGAGAGCAAGTAGAGGCTTAGGGCAGCCTGAGCATCAGCATTTTCTCACTCCAAGATCGATCTGATACGGCTCCATCTCACAGGCGTCAGCTCAGTTACTGACACGATCGAGACATTTGCACTGTATTGCAAGAAAACACAACTATAGACAATCTCTTAAGGAGGTTCATATGATTGCAGGGAAATGGTTCTGCAGAGACATTGTTTTAATCAAGAGCCAAGACCCTCCCACAAGAGGAGACAGAAATCCTTGTACTAAAATGCATAATGGGCTGTAACCAGAGCCCCGATTGGCTGAAGGTAAGTAATAATCTTTCACTTGAGTACTGAGAAAAAAACCCTTTTTCAGTGGAAAATAGCATCCTTAGGCAATTAAAATTGAACCACCATAACAAAAAACTCACCATATCTCTGCATATAGTGATGAAGGTTCTTTCGAAGAGGATGCAGAACTGCGTAAGGGTGCTAGTGGTAAAAGTGTGTTTCTCAACGTATCCTGTATCCTGCGCAAAACACAAAATAAAAAAAGTTCAGAGGTGGCTAAGAGAGTCAGATGCATGCGTGTTTGCTAGATTTGCTGCGTTTGTGCACATGTTAAGTTCGACAACAAATGCAGGATCACTTAATACCAAAACAACATCCCGTACAACATAACCTCTCTGAGTTTCCTATTACATTTCTTTACTATCATTTTTAACATTCATCAGAATTTAAGTAAATTAAATCATTCAAATGACAAAATTTCAGTACGGCTTTATTCTATATGGAGGACCAAGCATGCCACATTACATTTACAGCATTTAGCAGACGCTTTTATCCAAAGCGACCTCCATTCGCTAACTACAGGGGACAGTCTCCCTGGAGCAACTTGGGGTTAAGGGTCTAGCTCAGGAACCCAGTGGTGGCGTGCTAAAGGTAGGATTCGAACCCACGCCCTCTTGGTCCAGAGGTAAGTATCCTACCCACTAGGCCACCACCACAAACAAACACACAATCAAACACACAATCAAATAAATAAAACACACAAAATATTCGCAAAATAACTGCTGTGTAGAATAATAAGTAAATAGACAGTGCATGTAAAATATGTGCTTTATATTTTCTAAACATTACAAAACTCTTGGGTGTAACTTTCGGATCCACCATCCATAAAGTCACAAGTGTTACTGAGTGAAACTCATCAACTTTGTACACCCATAGGCAGGGCACGTCAACTTTTGTAGCTTTTTAAATCATGAACTGAAAATAGCGAGCATTGCAGTACTATTTACCGCACTTCAAAGCGTCATGCGTCAGTAGTGTGTTTGCCACTCACATTGCTACACTGAGTGGGGCAAGATGACGTGGGGTCACTTTTGTCACTAGAGTTCTTCTTATCCCCTTCTGAACACAGGCCACCTTGCACGGCCTCAAACAGCACAGGGTTCAAGTCTCCATACTCTCCTGATGCCACCTCGATTACTGCAAGACGGCAAAAAGAACATAAGCTGCTGTTCTTTGTTGTGTCTACACAGCCGTTATACAGCCTCGTAGAAACAACATAAAAACAGACAGTACAGATTAACCAATCAATATTAATTGCAGATATTTTCGCTCTGCAACACCCATGTGGTGTGGTATTTTTAGAACTTTGTATTCATTATTTCCGTATGCATTTTTCAGATAAGCAAATAAGCAAATATCCATTCCTTTACATCAGTATAACCCAAAGGACTCTGCAAAGGCTGTTTTTCAGGTTTTAATTTCTCTCTCTCTCTCTCTCTCTCTCTCTCTCACACACACACACACACACACACACACACACACAGAAGCAC
>JBBJLS010000082.1:10679387-10689624 GCA_037577275.1 Bryconaethiops microstoma
AAGTTATTTCTGTGACCATTGTGAGTTTTTCTTTCATTGACTGAAGGGTACCAACAATTTTGTCCACGTGTGTGTGTGTGTGTGTGTGTGTGTGTGTGTGTGTGTATATATATATACATACATATAGCACATAATATAAGTGCTATCTTCATAACCATTTCAAATAACATTTTCACCACTGTGAAAAATGAGTCAATGACTTTGTCTACAATGGAGCATTTCACATCAGACTGCTCTGAATGACTTCGCATCTTAATCATTTATTGTGCATATATTTTTAAATTAGTGTAATTCCCCTTTAAAAACTAGGACAGATTAGACATATTTTCACAAAGCCTTGTACTGAAGTAACGCTAAATGAAGTCTTAGGGATGGTTAGTTAGAAAACTGCATTTGTAGTTTACCCAACTGGAATAATTATTTGATAAACTTTTGACCATGCAATCTACATTCCCATTTGATCCCATGCTCGTTTGGCTCACTAATAAGAACGGGGTGAGCAGTTAAGAGAGCTCTTACCGTGATTTCTCATGTGGTCCCTCAATAGCCTTTCGGTGGCAAAGCGTTTCGAGCAGTGCGAGCACTGAAATCTTTGACCTACAAAGAGACCAACACAGAGATGAGACACAGCAGTGTAGTAATATTTTTCAGTTCAGAAATTCAGTGAGCATTAAGGCCCACCAACACAACATAATTCGGAGAGTAAAGGTCAAGAGAGAGACAGAAACACAGATAGAGAAGCCAGAAAAAAAGCCAGTCTCAGTAAAAGTCACTTACTGAAGCACCACCCTAAGACATTATTATCTAGAACTGAAAATCACTGTCTCATGAAACTTTGAGAGTGAATTCTCTAAAACAAAAAGCACAAAGAAAATTGTGTGCAATCAAGGGGAAAAAAATCAAAACACAGATATCCCCATTAAAACTAGGTAGAAAATTATATTGTTATTGCGCATTTTTGTTGTATGATACACAAGACTAGTATCTCGCATGCAGATTTCTGCCAAAAATGAAAAAGGCCAAAACTAAAAAAAAAGCATCAACAAATCCAAGCACTGAATATGTAGCACCACAACAGTCCCTAAACAGAACCCTATCATGGACCCTAAATAGTGGGTATAACAGAGTCTTCACCATCAGAGATCCACTGCAGAGACAGATCCTGACCAAACTTTGTATGCTTTGTCAATATTTTACTTTATGACAATAAAAGATACACATGCCGAGAGAGAGAGAGAGAGAGAGAGTTAGAGAGAGAGAGAGAAAGCAAATAAAATATCAATAAATACCATGCAAAAGCTAATTAAGCAACTACATCTGTCGATATTTCATGCATATTATATTGTCCTCACCCTCAATAGAGGTCTGCCGTCGTATATGGTCGAAGAATTTGGTGTTGTTGGCAAACATTCCACCACAGGTTGGACATGCCACCAGCTTCTCCTGAGTGTGACTGCGCATGTGTTCCCGTAGCTTAAACCGTCCCTTAAATGAGGCCTCACAGTCTGATGGATTATAAAGACACAGAAGTTTTTTTTGGTTACACTAAAATATTTTAACAGGTTCAGTCCAGAAGTCAATACAAAGGTTAAGACACACTGAATTCATGTGATTGATTACTGTGTACCTTTCCAACCACAAAACAGTATGTTCTCCTCATTGGCTTCCAGACAATGTGCATGCATCTCCACATGCCTGTAGAACCACTCTGGGTTGTCCATGTTTGTCTGTGAAAAACAACACATGTTTTTAAAGGACATTCAAAAAGTGTCCCCTCATCACTGCTAGCCAGCTGTCAGAACAGTAGGCACCCTCTTCCAGTCGGGTTATGCTGTACAATGACGCTGTGGAAGTTTGATAAGATGCAAAATCTCTCTTGAATCTCCCTCACCTCACAGTGTTCCCACAGGCAGAGAAAGCTGTCCTGGACCTCAGGCACAATGTTGCGGTTTTGGAGCCCCACTGAACAGGTGCCCATGTCCGGATGGCGCTTGAGGACGGCTGAACCCCACTGCTTCAGCTTGGCATGGTAGCAGTGAAAAAACATGTGCCTCAGCAACTCTCCATCCAACTCCACAGAGCAGAAGCCACAGTCCTGCCACAGACAGCTGTGCACCTCATCTATAAAACTCACAAAAAAAACACCTGAGTTATAACCATGCAACTTGGAAACGATTTGTCAAAAATCTGAACTGTACAGTTGCTCAAAATTAGATCCATGTTTTGCTGGACAGCCAGTCCCACAGACACACATCTGCAATGTAAAAAAATAACAATAACAACAACAACAAAACAGTTTTCACATATGTAGGTATGTATGGGGCAGTTTTTGGCCTAGTGGTTAGTGAGTTGCCCCTGTGATTGGAAGGTTGTGGGTTTGAATCCCAGGACTGCCAGATGCACCACTGAGGTACTCTTGAGCTGGCTGCTCACTGCTTTACTTGGTAAATGGGTTAAACGCAGAGAAAGAATTTCACACTGTTTACACTGTGTGCTGTGCTGTGTTCACGAGTGACTATAAGGGGCCACTTTACTTTACTCTTTATATAAGGGGCCACTTTACTTTATTGTCTTTTGTTGGTCTGTTTATCTGTCTGTTGTCTATTTCACTGTAGGCCATGTCCAACTGTGCATCTAGAGAAGGAGAATTCAATTGAAAGGGAAAGCTGTCACTTTAACTAATCAAATTAAATACAAAAATAACTATGCTAAGAACTAGATGTAAATGTGTAAAGTAGACTTGAGAAAAGGTCACTTAATGCTTTAGAAGTAAAAGCATTACCATTTAAAATACTTAGAAAGGTACAAACCCATTCAAATTACACTTGACACTGAATGTACAGTGAATGTAATCAGTTAATGACTTGACTACAAGAAAGCATTATCACCTGGCACATCAGAGCTGTCCCTCTCCACGACTTTGTAATGTTTTTCCACATGTTGACAAAACTCTTCCATTCCAGAAAAAGCCTCCTGGCATGTGCCCCACTCACATGCGAGCTCCAATGTGAACTCCTCACGGCGCGCCGCACGTTTGCCCGAAGGGGCCATAACGCACGTCTAACTGAACGTTAAACTTGGCCAAATATCTGAAACACACAAATGCAACAGTATGATTATCTACTGTTGATTATCTTCAAAATGTTTGGTTAAATCCATTAACCTAAACAGTGTGTAGACACCTAAAAGTGTGTAGATACCTAAAAGTGTGTAGACATATGCTTGTCCAATGTTTTTTTTTTTTTTTAATCTAAAATCAAGAGCATTAATAAGGAGACTGTCCATACAATTGCTGCTGTAACAGCCTCTACTCTTCAGATATGGCTCATCAAGGGTAGTGTATGGAGCGCCATCACTTTAGAGAGGAAGTGCTCGGGAGCTTTTACCCTTCTAGCCGACACTTTGCATTAAACAGCGTAACCTTAGTCTCTGGAGGCTGCTGCAGAACATCCCATTCTATCTGCGATGCTTTTCTACTCAGAAGTTGAATTCACTCATTATACAGGATTTCTGGAAGCTTTTGAGCATGCAGTGTATGCACTAAATAACCTGAGTATCAAATGTCTTTAATGCTTTCTTTAACAAATAAGTGCTTTCCTAGTATTGATTAATCAGTGATTCCATACTATTCCTATAACTGATTTAGCCAAGCCCCATCAGAGAGAGATGCTTTTTTAAAATTTTATCTAGGACACGAGTTTGGTACCTGTGTTCATCCCCAGAGAGAAAAGCGAACACATGGATTTACTATGGGTGAGATGATTCTCCGCCTTAAGCATTCCTGAATAATAAAAAAAAATATCTGATGCTAGCGACCGCTCACCACGACTAGAAAGTTTTCTTATGCACTTTTGGAGTCACATGCCTGAGTGGCTGTTATAAATCAGAAAATTTTGCCAGCATTGAGGCATGAAAGCATGAAAAGGATTTACTACACAGCAGCAGCCTAAATGTGACGACCTGCAGCGACTATCCTGTGAGCGCACTATATGGACAAAAGTATTAGGACGCTTGACCATTACACCAACAGGGACTTTAATTACATTGCATTCAAATACAGACTTCAACACGGAAGCGTAGCGTTGTCCAAAATGTCTTGATATGCTGAAGCATTAAGATTGCTCTTCACAGGAAATAAGAGGCCTAGCCCAAACTCTGAATTGAGAGATGTGTCCCAATAATTTTGTCCATATAGTGTACATGAGGCTAGAGATGTCTCAGTTGGTACGAGGTACAGTAATCTAAATGAACACAATACTTAATTAACAAACCATTATCGATAACGCTTCGCGTTTCTTCAGCATTTATGTAAACAGCTGAATAGACATAATATACCGAACTAATTTCTGGTAGAAAAAAAACTACCCTTGCTCACATTAGAATGTTTTCTCAATATCAGGTCAATTTGCCTGATAGCCAGTTAGCATGAGCATGACAACTTCAGGATGGTATTTGGTGCAGCTTTTAGGTGTTAATTGTATGACTTTTTGGCAGTACACTCCACTGTAGTGTGTTTTTAAATAGTTACCTGTCGAAATGTGTTCCAACATGACAAAAAAGGACCCACCTTGTGCCTCTGTTGTTGACATTTCTTCGGTTTCTTCTGTTTCCCACAAAAACAAACGAATTGCCCAAGCTCCGCCCCTCCGGTCCCGCAGCCAATTAAAACACGCCTCACTCTTTCCGTCTGAAACAGTCTTCCTCCGGACATTCACCTCATCTAAACGGTTCCTATTTCTGTGCTAGCCATTAGCATCAGCGCCACTGCATGGACAAAAGTATTGGGACGCCTGCCCATTACACCAACATGAACTCTACTGACACTGCGTTCAAATACATATACTTTAATATGGAGTTAGTCCCCGCTTTGCAGCTATAACAGCTTCCACTCTTCCTGGAAGGCTTTCCACAAGATTTGTGAGTTTCTGTGGGAATTTGTGCCCATTCATGAGGTCAGGCACTGATGTTGGACGAGAAGGCCTGGATCACAATCTCTGTGCCTGTTCATCCTAAAAGCGCAGGATGGAGTTGAGGTCAGGGCTCTGTGTGTGCCAGTCAAGTTCTTCCACACAGAACACATCCAGCCAGGTCTTTATGGAGCTTGCTTTGTGCACTGGGACACAGTCATGCTGGAATAGAAAAGGTTCTTCCTCAAACGTGTCCAAAATGTCTTGGTATGGTGAAGCATTAAGACAGCCCTTCACTGGAAGTAAGGGGCCTAACCCATACCCTGAAAAACAGTTGTGCCCAATACTTTTGTCCATATATTGTATCATCCCGTTTCATCGGTCTTTCAGCTAAAACAGACTTCAGGTAATTCAGAATTCAGCAACTTAGGTGGTTACATACAAAAAAGTCTGAACACATCTTTTTAGTCTTTTGGCCCTGCTTATCAGTTGCTTTACGTGTTAATTACACAACATGGGGTGTATCTGGTCTGAAAAAAGATGCAGGTGGTATGATGTGTCAAAGTAAGAACCACATAAATGCCAGGACCCAAGGTTTCCAGGCAGAACACTACCCAGAGGATCACACGGCCTCTGCTGGCTTCCTTTTTCCTCACAGAACACTCCCATCTCTTCTCCAACCCACACACACGATGGACAACACAAGTACTTAATACACTGGTGGCTCATCAGTTTACTTGTTTAGCTTTAATTTCTGATACCAAGAAACTGGTTTATAAACTAAAAAAGCTTGCCATAAACATCATCCGGTTGAAGTGCATTCAAGTAATTCAGGCAATCCCCTCTGGAGTTTTCTACCAAGCACATTCATCTGTAATATGTCTTTCTTTGCAGTTCAGAAAGATGAGGCTGTAAGGTTTATACATTCGAACTGTCATAGATTGACCTTCTGAAATTACATTTAAGTAGACCAACTGAGAAACAGTAACAACAGTAACTACTACAAACACAACAAAAAAGATTAAATAAATGATAACAATAACTACAGTTCAAAATCTTTAATTACAACCCAAGCTCTCTATTTGAAGAGTAAACAGTTTTTTGACACGTATTTGGTCACAGTGTCAAACTGATGAATGTCGAACAAAGGCTCAGTGTTACATTGAATGAACAGAAAAAAAAATACATACTTCTATGCACATCATTGAATCTCTAGTCATTTGCTTGAAAATTCTGCCAGTAACTTCTTCAATGAACAACAAAAATATTTTGCTCTGTGCAGCCCAGCATTCAGGCTACTATGTGTCTCGAAAAACCCAGACCCTAAAACCAGAACCCATGAACACCCGCATTTCCAAACTACATTCCGTCAAACCATAATTTAGAGATGGGAAGTAATCATTTACATGTACTTTATATATTCTTTATATATTCATTTTGTACTTAAATACACATTAGATATTGCAATTGAAACTCTTCTTCAGATTAAGTGAAAGAAATCACTGAGGGCATAAAAACCTAAAGCAGTACTTCAGTGGTCCGACCTTTTTATTTACTCATTCAAAGAGTTACGTTCACGAAGCTGTGTCTCTCTGAAATAACAATAGTTTTGGTTGTGATGTTCATTTCTTCCACTGTACCAAATTAGAATCGGTACATTTTAGGTTTTTTTTTTTCCAGTCCTGCCCTTCTGGCCCGGGGAGACAGCAAATCTCAAGAGAACCACTGTCACTGAAAGCCTTGTGCATGCCCCTCCTCATATGGAGGTATTAATACACAGTAGCTGAATCATATGGTATGGTAAACAGATCATTATGTAAGGGGCAAAGGAAAGGCAGACTTGCAATCATTCAGAATCGCTCTTAATCAGTTGTCACAGGTACAGTAACGGCATGTCACCGGGCAAGTTGAGGTCCCTGTTGTTCCTGTTGTGCATTCAGTGTACTGAGGCCTAGACATCATAGAAGAGTCGAACTAGATGATACCGAATTCCGAAAGCCATCACACTTCCCAAGACCTGTGCGAGACAGGGAAACGTTTAAATTACAGATAACACAGCATGAAGATGAAAAAGCTTGAAAGCAAATGCCATGCCTTAAACAGTGAAAATGTATAAGGCTATAAGCTTTGTTGCTGCATTTAGAGCATTTACACCACAATGACTGAGAAGCCATTCCTGACAGCTGCGAACACACTGTACAGTAACTGCCCTCTATGTGGGGAGAGAGGACTCCTCATATTGGGACTTTATCAACTACACTCATCACTTACTACTGTGCATACTGTATCACATGTATACAATATGGACAAATGTACTGAGACGCCAGAACTTGAATTTGACACTGCATTCACATACATAGAGTTTAATATGGAGTTGGTTTCCCCTTTGCAGCTCTAACAGCTTCCACTGTTCTTGGAAGGCTTTCCATAAGAGTTTCTGTGAGAATTTGTGCCCATTCATTCTGTAGAGCATTTATAAGCTCAGGCACTGATGTTGGACAAGAAGGTCTGCCTCGCAATCTCCATTCCAGTTCATCCCGAAGGTGTTGGATGGGGTTGAGGTCAGGGCTCTGTGTGGGCCAGTCAAGTTCTTCCACATCAAACTCGTCCAGCCACGTCTTTATGGAGCTTGTTTTGTGCCCCAGAGCACAGTTATGCTGGAATAGAAAAGGGCCTTCCCTAAACACTATGTCCACAAAGTTGGAAGCGTGGCGCTATCCAAAATGTCTTAATAAACAGGTGTGTCCCAATACTTTTGTCCATATAGTGTGCATACATGGTGTAATTTTTCCTCACACAATGACCGACTTTATTTATTATTCTCAAACTTACAACACAGCAAACCCTACAATAACCGTGCCTTTATTTATTCTAATATTTAGAATCTTTAACATTATTTTTATATTTAGTGGTGTCATTTATCTGTTTTAACCACAACTAAACTTGGTGAAATGGCATTTAGCCACTTTACTGCTTGCTGCTGGAACAAACTGCCCATCTTTTAAATATCAGCGCTTCTAAATGTAGTTTAAATTTTCTTTAATTGATTTTCTATGTATTCTTTTATGTCTTCTATTATTTTATTTTACTCTATTCCCGTAAAGCACACTGAATGACCTTTCGCGTAATGTGATAATGTGCTACATGAATTAAACGTAATTTTTCGCCCCATCCCACACTGTGTCTGTATTATATTCAGTGGCTCCTGCAACACCACAGTTTCCCTTGGGATTAATAAAGCACAAACAGTCAGAGACTGTTTGCTCTGGAAGTTGGTTGAAAATTAGTCAGCTCTTTATTTTTGGAGTAAAACGGCTAAGCAGGCTGTCTTTTGTAGTATTTGTAGCTGCTGGGATATGCAGGATGTGGTGTGGGATGGTCACTAATACACAATACAGAGATTTCATATTGTATCCTCACCTGTATTGAGAGCATAATGGTTGTCAGGTTCCTCTCATGTGTGGGCCCTAGTATCTTCAACACCAGGTTAATTAGGGTCATGTTATTACACTCAATAAACTCGTCGTCTCCCTCCTGACCCCTGCGTACGTCCAGCAGCCATAACGACTCTGCCACCTGTAGGACAAGGACATAAATGGATCCTGTTGTTCAACTACTCCCACACGGTCTCCTATCAAATGTTTACCTTAAGGTTTCTCAAATAAAAATGAGTTTATATTTCAAGCGAATACTTCTTAAAGGGTACCGAACGTACCTTCAGTACGAGCTGTCCCAAATGGCCAAGGTCCTTCTGTTTGAACTTTGAGTAGCTCATGCCAAGCTTTCCAGTGTCTGGCTGCAATCTACAGACAGATGTCACATTTACATATCAAAAATCAGGTTCATTATTAAATAAAAACTATGTCCACTTCATTAAATCACGTACAAAAATAACTTGGTTCTTATCCTAACGGACATTTACATTTTTTTACATTTTCAGATGATCGGGAGGTCTGGTCTAATATCTCTTTTACACAAACCCTAAAATATCGTGTATTAGCATCTTTTATTATAATATAAATGTTATTTTTTTTAATTAATCGAATAATTTCCACAAGATTTCAGGAAAAGCAAACTGTTTTTTGTTCTCAAGATGAGAAAATATTGCTCCAGTAAATGTGCAATATGTGTGTGATTTTCCACCAGATCGGATCAGGACATCACTAATGGCGTTATGTATTGTGTGCTACGAACTAAATCCCCCCACTTGTGGAATAATAAAAAGTGAACTTACTGAAGGCAGAAGAAAATAATGGAATGGAATAGAACAGAATTGAACGCGAGGAGCTATCCAATGGCTACTGTGTGGCGATTTGCATTTTCAGTAATTAACAACAAATGTAGTGCTAATGTAAAACAAACACCTGGGCAAACGATGTCTAGGACACGGTACTACATGGAACAGCTGAGGCAGAGAATATATGAAGTTTATGACTTGGGGTATGAAGAAAAGCAGCATGGTCTTGCTGAAATGGCCGAGAATGCCCACCACAGCGAACGTCATCCCAGCAAAGTAACAGAATGTGTCGCCCACAAACACTGAAGATGGGTACCTGAGGGACAAAAGAAAGCATTTAAGCACTAAAGTCACTGAATAAGTTTATAATCTATTTTGTACTGTTTTGTGTTGCATTTTCTAAAATAAACAGGGATGCATACATGTTTCATATTGTGGTCATTTTAATGATGTTAGTATAATGAAAAATCTCAATGGTCATGTGCAGCAAAGACATAAAACCAACCAGTTGTGGTAGAAGAGGGCCAGTGTGGTGAAAAAGAAAGGAATCATGAAGTACAACGAAAAAACATGGTCATCTCTGTAGTCTCCTGCAATGGAGAAGTGGATGTTAGTTGAATCTGTAAAAATGTTTTTAATTTAGTTCACAATGGCCATTAATGATTATAAGAGCATATATCCTCTACAGCATTACACTGATGAAAAGATGCTTTTCCCATTGCAGGAGAGCTTGTGCACGAAAGCTAATTCTAGTACGTGATCTGTCACTAGGCAGTGCTACACAGGATTGCAGTGAGCTTAAAATATGAGTTTTTGTGCCCTCCTAAAATATTTAAGATTTTTTATATATACAGCTCCAAAAAAAAAAAAAAAAAAAAAAAAACTGCAAAAATGTTCAGTACTCAGGTTTTATCTTTTATAGGTGGAAGTATTCGACTGAACAGCTTTGCCTTAGTTTTTAAGAACTGCTGACAATATTTCTCCTAATTTACAAACAAAAATATTGTTCTTTAAAACATCATTTTAAAGGAAATGACAAAACATCAAAATAAGAGAAATGATGCAGTGTTTACAGAACCTGAATAATTCAAAG
>JBBJLS010000082.1:10702011-10712380 GCA_037577275.1 Bryconaethiops microstoma
ACATTTTATATATATATATATATATATATATATATATATATAGTGTGTGTATATTATATAGGAACACATGTGCGTATGTAAAGGACGTTTTAGTCTTGTTTTAAAAACAAGCAGTGAAGTTCTGTTTTCGGGGCAAAAAATGCACTGCTCTCTACACAGCCATCTTTCATTCTCAATAAAAACTTGACATGGATTGCTAGATAATTTATTGATGCCTCTTGACATATAAGTCCTTTAATCACCATTTAGCAAAACTGTCCACAGCCATTTAGAATATCAGGCTTGATGGTAATATTACTGCTACGTTACCAACACTACAATTCTCTTTCTGGAGATGCAGCTGGGAGTATTGCCTTTTTGTATCATTTTATCCCTTAGTAATAAAATAATCCCTAAAGATTATAAACTCCAATTATTTTGTTAACTTTATTTGACTGGTTAGCAGTGGTTGTCAAGGCTGTTTTTATTTTTAAAGATAGTCTAAAGATAGTTCTCTATAGCAGGCAGCATTGCCCAGCAAATACCTCTAGCCCAAAGTTTACTCAAAAACTAGCAACGATGAAGTGAACCTGTTCATTTTCTCTTCCGACAGCATTTTCAAACTAGCGCAACTTGACAGAAAACCTCGAAGCTGGCAACCCTGAGAAGGAGTGCTTGTGTCGTACCTAATTTAAAGTTCATGATTCTGCATAACCACGTGCTGTTCTCTCATAACTTGTCCCATGTTGTGTAAATATTGTGTATGGGTAGAAAATATCAATAAAGGACATTTTAAGAGATGCGAAGAGGGTTTTACAAGAGAGAGGGTTTTTGTATTTTTGGGGGGTTGGGGGATTACGTCCCATCTCCCTTCAAATTGAGTGCTGAGTATATGTGTGTACATACTTTTGACTGGTGCTACTAATAGTGGGAGCACAGTGCAACTAATCACTGTACAAGACACATCTAAGTATACATGTGGTACCGAAAATATGTGTATTACAGTTTCCCGTAAAAACTTAATGGCAGCCCATTAAGTATTGTGTATGTATTTGTTTGTGTTTGTTTAAGCATTCACTTTCTGACTTAGACTTTGGGTTTCAGTGGGCTTCCTCCGCAGCGGAACAAAACTGCTGTTCCGCAGAAGGCACCGGCAGAAGGACCCCAGCTTCAGCCAGTCCCACGAGGACGTCTGCAACTTAGGCAATGACTCGTCCACGGCCTCCTGCTCCTCCAGCAGCCGGAAGAAGTCTGGGAGCTTCTCGCGCCGCCTCATCAAGCGCTTCTCCTTCCGTTCATCTAAGTCCAAGGGTAAAAGTAGTGCCGCCAATGGAGGGGCCAGTATGGGTGACAACTGAGGCACAAACGGAGAGAGAAAAAGAAAGAGAGGAACTGGAGAGACATGGTGCGGGCACCAGTCAAACAAGTGAAGGGGCAGCTAGAGCGTTTGAAACAGTTGCAGGAACAGAAAAGAGTGTATGCTTCTGTCTCCAAGACTTTCTGAGAGAGGATAATTGGTGGCACTCTCCTCGTCCACTGCGTTTTACCCAAACCATCTTTGCTTCATGATGATGGGAGGAGGACATATGCCTCAGACGAGGCTTACGTCATGTTCAGGGCAGAAATCTCGAAGAAACGTCTGAAAAACAAAGGGATTTGTCTTCTGAAATACCTGTCGATTGTCAAACTGTTTAATAAGGAAAAATAAGGCTGCTTTAGTGAAGGATAAAGGAGGAACACAATGGGTTGAGAAAATAGGACGGGAGCGAAATGCTGTAAGGTGTGTTCAGCACAAGGGGGCGACATAAACCAACACTTATCAAAGCCTCTCGCATTTTGTTGCAATGTTGTTTTTATTATTTATTTCATTTTCATCAGTTGCACTTTGAACCTTTCTCTGATTGTTTACAATGCTGGGGGAGCTTTTCTTCATCAGTTTTCTTATTTTGTGTATTGTTTACTGTCACTGACACTAAGTTATTACTCCTTATGGCATAAGGAGTCTTAAATGGGTAAATTATGGTGAGGCTTATGCTGTGCGCTTTGTTGTTTTGCTGTAGTTAATAGCAACTTAGACCGACAAATATTAAGCCCTGTTTTTGTTTTTTGTTCTTCAAATAGTGGTACTACTTCGACTTTCATCGTTGCACCTTCTTTTTAATGTTTATTTGTGTAAAAAATAAAGTAGTATGCATATCTCACAGTTCTGTTTAAGAGAATTTTAGTTGTAAATGGATGAACCCATAGGAATGGAAATAAGCAAGACAAATTTAACTCTGTTTATTCTTAAGTGTGTATGATAATGAACAAATCGTTCAATTTATAAAGATAAATTTACAATAAGTTATGGTAAGTCTTTCAGGTTGCAAAAATGAATAAAACAAAACCTCAGGGGATATAAAGAAACGGTTTCCATGAATTGTGTTCAGTCTTTGAGACTACTCGTTGTTCATAAGAAAAACCTAGCCTGGACAGTTACGCTCCAAAATAAGACAAACAATCCCTTGAAGGACTTAAATCCTTATTTCTTTAGCTGCAATGAACTTAGAAGTGGGGTCTCCTGCATGCAAGGCATAGCCAACTTGACCTAAACGTGTGTAAATAGCGATATTTTTGGAAAGGTGGAGTTTCGTCGGAGGAGATCAAGTCTCTTTTTCACCTTCAAATCTACATAACGGCTCCAGGGACTTTTACCAGCAAGTTGTCAACTTAATTCAGCTTCTGATGGCTTTAGCTATTCAAATGGATGTAAGACCATCAAGGTACTTTGCAGGACAATAGCAGGACTTTTCTATTAATTGTAGGCCTGTGGCCTTTGATGGTTAAATGCAAATGTGATCCATCTCTCAACCTGGTCAGCGAAGTCATTATTGTCTTCTTTCTACCCTTCCTCTAATTTTCTTGACAGTGACTTAAGGCACCCAATTCCAAATACATAATTTGCAGAGATTATCCCAAATTATTAACATTTGTATCTGGGACACCTGATAGAAGTCATACAATAACAATGTTTTCCACGGTTTATGTATGTATGAACTCCTTCGCCCCTTCTCTGGTCTGTTATGCTCTTTCCTGCCAAAAAAAGAAGCTTGAATAAAGACCCCAATGTTAGACTATCATTAGGCCCAGAATGCCATTCTCTATAATAGTGAGTCGCCTAAAGAGAAGGAATGTCTCTCAGATATTTGGAGCTTTATATTACTGTGTGGCTACTTCAATGTTTAATTTATTCGGAATAAATTATTTTTGAAAATGCATTCTTCTCCATTCTCTTCTTTTCAAATCTTTAACTAGTGGCTGGTTTGCATTATTTAAAGAACTAGAACACTAATGTGATTGTGGAAAAGTCTACGTTATTTCCTACTATCAAAAACACAGCGTTGGAAATGACACTAGTAGTTTTATTTTCAGTCAGCACATACTCAATTTTTTTTCTAGAAGACACTTGATGTGACACATTTAGATAGAGATGTAGGAGTCCTCATTTTAATCCTTTTTTTAATTATCCATACAAATATGAGTTTAAATATAACAGCATATGTAATTTTACTTAGGCTAACTAGCTATTTTCATTTCTTTGTCTGAATATTTCAAAGTCCTTCCCGCCAAAAAAAAAAAAACTTCAATGGACTTAAAATTCAGAGGGAACATACTTAATTGGTTTAAATTTTCCGCCCAAGTTTGACAGGCACAGGACTAGACCAATGGTAGAAGAGCTACACTCTGTCACCCAATCAACACGTAGTGTGTATACGCGAGCTCTAATTGGGTGTTTCAGTTTGCGCTGTTTATGCACATCATCCCGCAGTCAATGAGAAGTCGGGAGTTTGTCAAAAGAGCCAATGAAAAGCTTCTCGGCGTCGAAGTGGCCAATAGGTGTGAGGGGGGGCGGGACGAAGAGCCTGGCCTTAAATACTGCAGTAAGTTCATTGAAAGCATTGGTTTTTCTTCAGCTCGAAGAAGGTTACGAAGGAAATCGCGAGAATGTCAGGAAGAGGCAAGACTGGAGGAAAAGCTCGGGCCAAGGCCAAGACACGGAGCTCTAGAGCTGGTCTGCAGTTCCCCGTGGGCCGTGTCCATCGTCTACTGCGGAAAGGAAACTATGCGGAGCGTGTGGGGGCCGGTGCTCCCGTTTACCTGGCTGCCGTGCTCGAGTACCTCACGGCTGAGATCCTGGAATTGGCGGGCAACGCCGCAAGGGACAATAAGAAGACCCGTATCATCCCCCGACACCTCCAGCTGGCCGTCCGCAACGACGAGGAGCTCAACAAGCTGCTCGGTGGGGTGACCATCGCTCAGGGAGGAGTCCTGCCCAACATACAGGCCGTGCTCCTGCCGAAGAAGACCGGCCAGGCCGCTCCCAGCTCCGGCAAGGGTGGAAAGAAAGGCTCTTCTCAGTCCCAGGAGTACTGAACACCACCAGCCCACACTCGCTAGAAAACTTACCAACCAAAGGCCCTTTTAAGGGCCACCCAGCTCCTCCTGAAAAGGAGCAATTTCCACTGTTTCGATGCCTGTCTCGCTGTGCTTTTTCTACAATTGCAAATAAACGTGTACCTTAAACATAATTACGGATTTTTTTATTTGGTCTAGGCTCCACTGTGGCTCCAACCATGTGCACTAGGTATGAATAACTACACTTTCTGGCACTGCGAGTTAATTGGATAGGTAATGGTTTAGTGTTAACTAAAACTTGCCGTCTCACGATGCTTTATACTGGCTAAAGTGCTGCTACGATATTTCACCTAAAATCTTCATAAGATCGAAGATATTCAGTTTCAACTTTGTGCTTAGCAAAGGCAGTTAAGCTAAAAATATAAAATCTCACTTCAATAGCTGCTTAAAATACCGAATTTCACTAAACAGGCACTCAGGAGTCTCATGATCCTTCACACTACCAAGTGCTCCTAAGATCTAAGATATTCATCCTTTAATATTGTGTTTAGACTGGTTAAGATTAACATACCAATGCTTTACTTTTATAGCTGCCTAAACAAGAACTGTATTGCAAACTCATGGTGATATAGTGTAGTCACATGTCCAGGCAAAAGTCATTGGGTGGCCATACTGGATAAATAGCTCCTGCTTAAGATGAACATATGAAGCTTCGGTTCAGGAGCTGCCTAAACTACTGAATTTCCCTAAATTAAAAGTGCACCCATCAGTCTCATACTTCTGTATACTGGCTGAAGTACTAAGAAACTTTGTGCTTAGTAATACTAGTTATGATAAACACCCAAAAGCTTTACTTCAGCAGCTGCCTGAACTACTGGATGACAAACTCCCTGTGATCTAGTGTAGTCAAGAATCAGCCAGAAAATTGATAGAAAATTTTAATTTAAGGTCAAATTAAGATTGCATTTACACAGTAAGGCACATCTCAAGGTAAGGATCAGCATACAGGTGTAATGAATTAGCCTACAGGCTACTGACAAACACTTGGGCCCCCATATGATATCCAGTATGCCAGTTAGATCTGACAGCCACCTATTCTGGGAGAACGTTTCGGGTCATGTTTGCCCTCTAAACAATAACGGGCGGTTTCCTGAACACAAATTAGGCCAAGTCCTGAATTTACACAGCTACTGATGGTTCACCACTAAAAAAAACCCAAAAACTTTTTTTTAGTCCTCCACTTGCCCTAATGTGTGTCAGGGCTTGGCAGTGGATAATACATAGGTATGCAAGTCCAAGTCCACTAAAACAAAAGTAGCACCTGGTGTAAAAGATACTATAGATTTAGGCTAAAGCATTTGAGAGTAAATGCGGCTGCAGGTTTACCAGATGGTAAAATGTCCCACATCACTAAAAATAACCAGCAGAGTTCGTGGGATCTGTTGTTTCAGTAGAAAACATTGAGGTTACGGTAGTGGATGAAAGTCCATCACACCTGACGAGCTGAAACTGTTCTATGAGAATGAAACCACCTTCTACTCATGAGGTTACACGTAATTTGCCATCATATTTGAGAGGTTTGTGTTTATAGTCAGCTCCAAATGAGCAGTTTCTTGGCTGAGGTTCACAGTGTGGTCAAGGTACAAACATCAGTGTCTTGCTAGAAGACTAATCCGTGGTCATATTGGTAAAAAGCGGCAGAGAATCACTGTTACTTCCAGTTGAATGGCACTGTAGCCGTCCTGCTCAGCCATTAGGTATAACTTACACGTTTATAGATACAATTACAATCTGGCTACATGAAATGACCATTACTCTGAATGTGGCAGGTGTCTGCATGAAGTTTCAAGTGGACAGTGTTAAAAGTCTGTAGTGTGGGTCGGTGGTCTCCCAGAGGACCTCCACACCGCAGTGGCTGCAAAGAGCCGTTATTGGGTGTCGTTAAGCTGCCTGGCCGTGGTGAGGATGTCCTTGGCTCCTTTAGAGAGCAGAAGGTTGGCCAGGTCCATGCCCAGCTTCTCCGCAGCATCCAGAGCCGTCGGAGAGATGTTATTAGCTGTGATTCCGACATGGATGTGCTCTTCTGTGTCCTCGTGCACCTGAAACACACACATTAGAGTTTCTGCCTGGAAAGTACAGTCCACACTTCTCCAGCTACATGAGACACGCTTTAGAAGCCTATAAACGATACCACGAAACCACTCTAGAACAAAGGTTGGTGAATAACGAATTCACATGTATGCGACTAAAACGTCAAAAGGTTTTATTTTTACTTATTTCACAATGGCTTCCTTTCTTTCAGTCAATCTCCGTTAAATGTTATGGTTACGGACAAGGTTATTTTGCTACTGGCCTTGTCAGCTTTAAGGAATTCTACAATACTACATTTCTCAGCCTAATCACGATCTGCCTCATCTGTAGCCTACGACTGAGTACGGCAGACAAATACATTTGCCTGTACTTGGTCAAAGAATAATTGAAACACACTTGGGGCAGCTGGTGGACTGGTGGTTAGGGAGTTGACCCTGTGATCAGAAGGTCGTGGGCTGGAATCCCAAGACTGCTAGCGGCACCTCTGAGGTACTCTTGAGCAAGATACCGTCCCCACACACTGCTCCCCGGGTACTGTGTCGCTGGCCGCCCGCTTCTTCACTTGGTGAATGGATTAAATACAGAGAAAGAAGTTCACACTGTGTGCTGTACTGTGGTGGGTTCACGCATGACTATAAGGGGACACTTCGCTTTACACTTATAACAGGCCAGGGGGCCCCATGAGTGGTGTAAACCTCAGTTTTTTTGGTCATATTGTCCAAAAAAAAAAATTGCGGTGATCCATTGTGAAGCTACATAGACGGCTAGGAGTCCAAACAAGTGTAAGCGGCCTCACTCTCTCTGGACAAATGGGCTGGCCTTTGTTCTCACAATCACTCAGCAGTGTGAGTGTCTATTATCTGATGTAAGAGAATTAGCAGCCAGCCTTCTCCTCCAAGTGTGTGAAGCTGCCTAGGGGTGACTAAGGGTGACACACTTCTTTCTGTCTGATACCGCAACCTGCCGATGACAATTTTCTCTGGGATCAAAAAAGTTTTCTGATTCTGATCCGATCCGATCATTCTTCCCTTTCCTAAACAACTAAGTTGTTAATAACACATTTGTTTGGATGCACTTTGAATCTGAAATTGCTCCTTACTTCTTCTATAGTGTGCCATACAAGTTATACAATTTGAGTTTCTACATCCATATAGTGCACGGTTTGCCCGTTATGCAATTCTGCATACACGGCTGAAACCCCAGTGGCTTTTGTTGGGTATATTATACACTATTTGGGTGCAGGAGCCTGTCTTTAATTCCTACACACTGAACTATGTACGGAGCAGAGAGGCATTTGAGATCCTCAACGATGCTGCATTAGTGTCAGTTTGAAACAACATGGTGGCATTTCATATGACTTGAAGGAAGCCTGTCCTAGTCTTCACCCACCTAGCTTGGTAGCACTGCATGATCGGGGAGACCTAGCCAGCCAGCAAAGACAAACTAGTGGAGAAAAGTTACGTAAAAAAAAAAAAAAAAAAAAAAAAAAAAAAACAGGCTTGTTAATGATCTAATTCGTTTTGGACTGGCTGGTGTGTTGTAACAGAGATCATATCTAAAATGTCATGAGTACAAGATCTCCAGGATCAGGTTGGAGTACCACTGCTGTAAAGAAACAAAAGCAAGACACAAATGCCCTGGAAATGTTCTGCATTACGTTTGTTGTTAATCGATTGGTTGATCTGTTTACATTTACAGCATTTATCAGACGCTTTTATCCAAAGCGACTTCCATTCCCTAACTACAGGGGACAGTCTCCCTGGAGCAACTTGGGGTTAAGAGTCTTGCTCAGAAACCCAGTGGTGATGTGTTGAAGGTAGGATTCAAACCCATCTTGGTCCATAGGCATGTATCCTACCCACTAGGACACCACCCCCACCTCCACCAGGCTGCAAGGGTAAAAAAGCTCAAATGTATTGTTACAACTGCACTAGATAATTCCTGTCAATCCCGGCATTGCTGTGGGATGCAGCCTGTCTCAGTGAGGGCAGCTTTAAATCTCCTTCTGCTTTCCTACCTCTTCTCTTTCGACATGTTTCATATGAGGAAATGTGTCAATTTTCTGCCACACTTAACCTTGATTCCTGATAAATCACCAAACTTCTAAACAGTAAATATATTTACATGTTCCTAATGTCACACTCCATGATCAGTTTTTGTATTGATTTCAAACTGCACTATCGGATTCAGCCTTTCTCCTTATATAAAAGTGCGAGCATGGGAATCTGTACAATGTGGACAGGGACCGAACTGTGACGGCTAGTCGACTGGACCAAAGCATCTCAGGAACAGCAGGTTTTGTGGATTGTTCCTGGTCCAAAGAACAACAAATGGTGAACCAATGACAGGGTAATGGACACTCAAGGCTCACGGATGCACGGAGGGAGCAAAGAGCTACTGTAGCACAAACTGGTGAAAAAGTTAATGCTGTCTATGACAGAAAGGTGTATAATACATATTCATCACAGCTTGCTGTGCATTGGGCTGCATGGCTGCAGACTGGTCAGAGTGCCCATGCTGGTCCCTGTCTGCTGCTGAAAGTGCCTACAATTTGCAAATGAGCATCAGAACTGGACCACGGAGGAATGGAAGAAGGCGGCCTGGTCTGACGAATTACATTTCTATTACATGTGATGCTCTGGGCAGTGTTCTGCTGGGAAACTTTGGGATCTGGCATTCACATGGATGTCACTCTGACGGTATTTCCTAATGGCAGCGGCCTCTTTCAGCAACACGTGCCCTGCCACACTGGAAAAATGTTCAGGAATGATTTGAGGAACATAGTGTTAGGGTGTTAACTTGGCCGCAAAATTCCCCAAAATCTCAATCCGATCGAGCATCAGTAGGATGGGATTTGGAATTATTCTATAAATTGTGTCATTGGCTTAATATATGTTGGTTGGCAAAAAAAAACAAACAAAAAAACAAAACAAAAAAAAAAAACCTACAAAAAAATCTGAAAACCATTTTGAATATTTGGATTAAGCCAGTTTGGCTAATGAAAAATATTGCCAAGATGATGGCTGGCAGGATTAAGGCAATGAGAAACAGAAACAATGAGTATGCATGTATGTATGCATGTCTATGTACATGTGGGACTGCGCTCCAACCTTGTTATCTAGCTCTATGTTGGTCTGCATGGTGTCCTTCAAGCAGTCAGCACCATCTAGACTGTAAACTGCACCGGTCAGACAGAGCTGTAACCAGAAAGAAAAGGTTTATTTCAGCCCAGGTATATGCTCAGGTATAAAACACACAATCAAATAAATACATCTGACTTAAATGATCAGCAGTTCTCATGCTTTATCTGCCTTAAAAGTAAGTTAATTGAGTTTTACTTACCAAAGAGTTTTTCACTTCTGTATAGACAGCGACTGGCACACTACAGCCTCCTTCCTAAGAGAAGTGCAGAGACAACCAGATTTACAATGCAATTATAATTTCATTGTTTACAACAGTCAAAACTATTTAACTGTAGCAAACTGTTGCTGGTTCAAGGCTATCTGCGTTACTTAACCAGTACAAAGACAGTCATAACAACAATTTAGCACTGAGAGATATTTACGAATGATTTTTGAACGACTTTCCCACAAAATCTAAAAAAAGTAGCTGAGTAAAAAAAAAAAAAAAAAAAAAAGTGCTAAAAATGTCTACATTCAAAGTGTTTTTGAAAAAAGCCTGCCACCTGAAGCAGACCATTCAGTTCAAATGAGAATGTACAGTATCATGCAAAAGTTTTAGGCACCTGGGAAAGTTATACTTTAAAAAAAATAAATAAACCTGTTTACTACTGGACAGTAGTGTTAAGTTAGTGTTAAACCATTAATGTTACAATAAATACAATTAACATTATTACAGTAAAGAGTGGTTTTATGTGTGGCAAAGTGTTCTCCTAACCATTTCC
>JBBJLS010000082.1:10731994-10742793 GCA_037577275.1 Bryconaethiops microstoma
AAACTTTTGACCGGTAGTGTATATGTGTGTGTGTGTGTGTGTGTGTGTGTGTGTGTGTGTGTGTGTGTGTGTGTGTGTGTTTGGACTGACTTTTTATTTTTATTTTTTGGGGTAAA
Organism: Bryconaethiops microstoma; assembly: GCA_037577275.1. Lineage (NCBI taxonomy): Eukaryota > Metazoa > Chordata > Actinopteri > Characiformes > Alestidae > Bryconaethiops > Bryconaethiops microstoma. Next base: position 10,732,111 of record JBBJLS010000082.1, read on the forward strand.
TTCTTATTTGTAATTTTAAACATTTTGTACATCATGAGACACTATGTTTTTTTATCTGTACTGTTCAAATCAACTGATGACTGCAACTTGCATAAACACTAGACCTTAACCTGCAATGCACCTCTCACACCGACCCTGGAGGTGTTTGTCCCATGTGTGTGCCCGTGTGTACCGCTGTTACTGTAATCCATAGAAATGACTATGTGATGTCTAGTAATATAAAGACTTAAGTGCTGTCAGTCTAAAATAACTGTTTTGGAAGTTTTTGAAGTGGATGCTGTGTGTGTGTGTGTGTGTGTGTGTGTGTGTGTGTGTGTGTGTGTAAAGAGTGTGCTGTTGGTCAATGTTTAAATGTTTAGAAGGTAAGGCAGAGTTTTTAGTGCTCTGTGGTTGGTTTGGTGGTGGGTGGCCATGAGGGGTTTTTAGCTAAGGCGTAGACAAGAGGAACACATTGGTGTAAATTCCTGAGGGGCTTGTAAAGACAGAGGGCGTGCCTATATGAATGCTATGTTTACCCGAGATGGTCTTGAGGCCTGGAAGTGCTTACAAACACACACACACACACACACACACACACACACACACATACACACAAACACACCCCCTCATCAAACTGCTTCCACACACTCACCCCATTAGTAACCCTGTAATTTTATGTACATACCTTGATGTCCCTTCAATTCCAAAGTCAGTCTGGCCACAAAACACCTACTCTACATTCATTCTTCAATTCATGAGCATTATCTCCTCATTACACATTGATGGCTGTTCTACCTGTCTTTTAAGTCTGTACAGGTTCGGATGTCAACAATTCTGTATGTACAGAACCCATGTGCCTCTTAGTGAGCATGCAAGCGTAAGTACACACACACACACACACACACACACACACACACACACACACACACACACACACACACACACACACACACACACAGCCCTAATTATGTACAGTCTAGCAGCTGTCGCAGCAGAGACACATTCCTCTTATTCCCCTCAGAAGAGCTATTTAAGGATCTGAGTCCTTCAGGACAACAGTAAAATTAATACAAGCAGGATGTAATGTTCCATGAAAAAAATGATCATTCGTTTGAAAGCAGCCTAGAAGCCACTGTAGTCCTCGGTTGTTACAGTAATGTTTTGAAGCAATACAACACAGAGGATTGACTTTAAGCACGGAAGTGTAGTTTGACCAGAACCCACCTCATTTTCCCACTACACCAAATGTGCTCGGTGTCCAAAGTTTGATTAGTTTTGCACTAGAGCCGCAAGGTTAATGTACCTAATGGAACTCTATGTAAACAAGTTAGCATCATGTAAACAGCATGTCAAAATCATCTACATGCCTGTCACTACTGGTTGTAATACATCAGTACAGGATTCCACTTTTCAAACACTGCACTGTGCAGATAGATGGCACTAGTTTAATTTGTAGATGGTCTTATTATTTCTTACCTATAAGTGGCAGTTGGTATCCTAGTGGTTAGGGAGTTGCCCCTGCGATCAGAGGGTCGTGGGCTTGAATCCCAGGGCTCACAGTGACACCACTGAGGAACCTTTGGTCAATGTACCAACACACTGCTCTTCGGGCGCTGTGTTCCTAGCTGCCCGCTGCTTCACTTGGTAAATTGGTTAAATGGAGAGGAAGAAATACATGCTGCTCACACTGTGTGCTGTGCTGTGTTAATGTATGATTAAGGACACATGAGTAAATGTTTGTTTGGCGGCACATTTAAAAAGATTTCAGATTTTCTGCTGACATCGTCCAGTTATAGAATACGTTTGTGTCCCATTTATCTTATATCAGATCTGATGTCCTGACCCACAGAGTGTGGAGCGTAAGCCAGTTGTGGGATTAAAGGGACGGAATGGCTAAGAAAGAGAGATAGAAGAAGAGACCCAAATAAAGCAATTTGTCAAATCATGGCTGCACTGCTTTGGTGTTGTTTAATTCAAAAGTTGCAGCTGGTGCGAGTGGTTAGGGAGTTGCCCCTGCGCTCAGAAAGTCGTGGGTTCAAATCTCAAGATTTGCTAGTTGCTAGTTGCACCACTGAGGAGAGAAAGTATGTTCACACTGTTCACACTGTGTGCTGTGCTATGTTCGCGTATGACAAACGGACACTTTACACTTACACACTGATTACGGATAACAATTGAAGTCAGTGATGTGCCATTTACTAGAAAACAAAAGTCCATTATATGTTCTATATAAGTGTTACTTCTATGTTTGGCCACAAGCCTCCAGTGGACCATTCTGGTACTGCTGCTGGCCGGCGTTTATTTACTTTTTTAGCCAAAATTCTTACAGTTTAACAGTGTAAATATGGTATTTTTTTAAACGATGATTGTTTTTTGTTGTATTATTTGCAATTGATCCCATTGATTGGTCTGGCAAATTGTAGCTTGGTGCTAGTCAACACGTTTCTCTTGATCACATAGGGTTCATCTAGCACTGCAACAACGAACTGATTCAGTTCATTAAAACTGATTATAAAAATAGCTTTCATTATGGTTAGCTGGGTGTCTATTGTGGCATGCTGTGTTGAATCATGACATGGCAGAGAAAGCAATTGGATCAACCCATCTACGGTACAGTATGGGAGCACTTCACGTTAGATCCCAGTAGAAAGTGTGTTAGCTGCAAACTAACCGAAGAAGGGGCACGAGAAGATGTGGAGAGACTGAGGGAGCTACAGCAGAGTGTGTGAAGTAGAGAAACACACGCTTTTTACTTGTAAAACTAATCGAAACACATTTTACTGTGAGCTGGCTTCAGCCTCTCTAAAACCAGTCTTGGTGGCACAGAGCACCACGGTAATAAGAGAACACCTGAAATGAAAATACTGTGGAACCATGAGTGAAGCACAAAGAGCAGCCGGGTAGGTTTCTCCAGAATCTAAATGAAGTAAGAGTTTAGACCTAGTCCTGTACGCTGCTCTTTGAAGTTAGCAGTGGTCATCTCACATCAGCTAGGTTTTCAGTTCTTCTGGTTGATCTAATAGCAGAGGTTTGCTCACGATCCAGCTTGAATGGGCTATTAAGTCAATTTACCTCAGTATTGCATGACAGGCATATTTAACTAACATAGACAGAAAAGAGAGAGAGAGAGAGAGAGAGTGTGTGTGTGTGTGTGTGTGTGTGTGTGTGTGTGTGTGTGTGTGTGTGTGTGTGTGCGCGCGCATGTGCACATGTGTGAGTTAGTGTATAAGAGAGTGTATAGTGAATGTGTGAGAGCGTGTTGTTGCAGAAACTACCTCCATAGTCCGTGGACTGTTGTTACAGCTATTTGATGTAGGAAAGCTTGTTAACACTTGCCTTTTTTTTTTGGGGCGTTTGAAAAAAGTATATATCCTTTGCACATTGTGCAGCGTTTTGTGTTAATTTCGTCCATTTGATGTAACATTTTTTGAATAATATGATGGAAATAAATAATCAGTGTATTAATGTGAGAATTTGAGAAGTACAGAAAGCACTGAGCATGAATCGAAACAATACAGATACAGCAGACAAACCAGTGCTAAATTTGACGTTTGTGGGAGCTGAAATCAAGCAACTACCGCTTAGTGTTATGCGGTAACAGGTCCTGTCAAACGAAGCTTCGAAGCAAAACAATATACGATGGTACTTGGAGGCTACACCTATTGGGTTTACACCTAAATCTATCTGAGCCAGACCTCCGTTTGGAACTTTACCCTGGGCAACTGGTGGCCTTGTGGTTAGGGAGTTGCCCCTGTGATCAGAACGCTGTGGGTTTGAATCCCAGGAGTGTTAGTGGCACTACTGAGGTACCCTTGATCAAGATACTGTCCCCACACACTGCTCCCTGGGTTCTCTATTCCTGGCTGCCTGCTGCTTCACCTGGTGAATGGATTAAATACAGAGAAAGAATTTCACACTGTGTGCTGTTGTGTGTTTACATATGACAAAAGGACACTTTACACTTTTCAGTCTGATACTCACCTGCCAAACATCAGTATCTCTTTAGCTGAGTCACAAAACAACAATCAGATCGGTTAAATCTTCTTGTAAAACTTTACTCTATAATGTTTATAGGAGACATGTTGTCATTCTAGAAGTTAGCAGTGCATGGCAGGAATCGGCGTTGTTGGTTGCTAATTTTGTCTGAATTTTGACTGAAGCCATTAATGAACTGTGGCTGGGACAATGTAAAATTAAAAGCCAAAGCTGTGATGGTTTGGATATAGTCAATTTGTGAAATGAACTGTATTAATTTACATTAGGCCCCATGATGACCCAGTTAATTAGGCCCCATGATGGCCCAGTGGGTAGCGTTGTGCCTCACACCTTCAAGGTTGGGGTTATAAATCTGGGTCCTGGTCCTGGTGTGTGTGTGTGTGTATTTGGAGTTTGTTGTATGTTCTCCTCGTGGTGGTGTGGGTTTCCTCCGGAGTCTCTCGTTTCTCCCACAGTCCAAAGACATGAGTGTCAGGTGAATTGGGGATTCTAAATTGACTGTGGGTGTGAGTGAATGGTGTGTATGTGTGTGTGTGCACTGTGGTAGGATGGTGCCCCGCCCAGGGTGAGTCCCTGCCTCGTGCCTGTAGACCCCTGGATAGGCTCCGGGTACCCACGACCCTAGTAGAATAAGCAGTTACAGAAATGCAATGAGTGAGTAATTGACAATAATTGCCATTATATTAATTGACTCTAGTAATATTCATTAGTTTCACCCCTAGGTGATTCGTTTACTGACAGCAAATGAAAACAGATGCAGGTAAGTGGAGGAAAGGGACCATGAAAAATGAGGGTAAAAAATCTTTTTAACATAGGGACGTGAGGAGTAAAGGTGAATGAATCAACAATATTAGAGTAGTGTGAGAGTGTGTGAGAGTGTGAGAGTGTGTGTGAGAATTTCTGGGCCATGGCCCACTTGGCTTATAGCCATTCCTGTCCTGTGACGCTCCAATCTGCTCTACCCCGCCTGTATTATCCTGAAAGTACATACACACACACACACACACACATACATTTAGGCACACTTTTACACACACACACACACACACACACACACACACACACACACACACACACACACACACACACACTCCCTTCCTACATCAAAGTCCAGTACAGCTTTACACGCCACACTCTTTCACTTTCTTCCCAAGGTGGCTCTGCCTCCTAAGGCGGTGGTTTGGTATTGGAGGTCACTCCTTCTTCTTCCTGGCTGTGTCACCGTGGAAACTGAGAAGATTGCTGCCGAATGTGGATTGTGGTGCGCTCCACCAGAGGGCAGCCCGTCCTCACATTTTGAGGGCCAGTGTGGATACTTCATTGTTTACTTGTTTTTCAAAAAATTATTTGACATGCAGTTCAAGTCCTCAGACACTGCAGAATCCTTTTGCTCCGCTGAAGCATCTTTAAACGTAGGGCACATCATTACTTTCTGTGATTTTCCATAAATGACTTTCCTCAGAAGTTGACGCCGTAGAAGTCTATCGCACTGCAGTAGTTGCTGGTCAGTTCAGGTCTGGCAGAAACGGAATCTTGTTTTATGTCTTAAGCGTCCCCCCTCTCTCAAGTCTGTCTGTGTACATCTGTGCATTTGAAATGTGATAAGGATTAATTTTACTTGGGCATTTACTGCAATTTAAGTGATTACTGACATCACTTACTTGATTTTGACCCAGTGTGAATCTATAGTTCCCATATTTTTTATAGTCTGAACAGTTTTAGCAATCTGAAGCTCCCTTAGTAATAGCAGTCTTGTACTTAATACAGTAATACAGGTTATGGCGAGAATGTTTTACACACATACAGTGCAATGCAAATATACCAGTATTGGAATTAGAGGTGGGTTATGTGATGATTTTTTTTTGTTATTGTGATTTTAATACACAAAACACTTTTCTGAGCTCACTGTTAAGTGCTTTAGGAAATTTGACTGGAATAGTTTGATGTAGTGCAGAACATCCATCTGTGATATGTTTGAATAAAACTCCTTGCACCCAAGCATTTGTCAGTTTTTAAACAAGCTCATGGTATATTTTTCCATATTCCCCTCCCCTACCTGAAACTACTGGTTGGGTATGCTTTTACCACCTTTTTTTCAAGGTGGTAAAAGCAATTTCCTCCTGGATCAATAAAGTTTTCGCAATCTGCTTCGGATTCTGATAAACCGAACACCCGATGAGCACAAATACTCAATACTCAATGAGCACAAATACTCAAAAATCTAAATTAGTCTGAAAGTCCTAGGTGAGTCACTTCAATTGCTTAAAAGTTACATTACACAACTTCTCCCAACTGTGTGCATACAAACCCTCCCTCTCACGTTAGAAGTCTGACAGTTAAGAAAGAAGCTTGTGTAAAATAGCCGCGTGACCGTCGTATTTGTCCGGTCTTCCACTTGAAGACCCCAAGGTTGGGTGCGTATGGTATTTTGAACCTAAAGCCATAAAGTGAGCTGGGCACACAGACATTTTGTCCGTTGCCTTTTTTTGTGTGTGTGTGTGTTTGTTTGAGCCGAGGCATCTTCCCTGAGCTTTGCCAGCTGAGCTTACACTCTCTTTGTTAAGGAGAATGCTGTTGCTTAGCTACCCCACGGATAGCGTTTACCACAGCAGCCTCTGTGTCTGCGCTCTCTTGACAGGGAAGACCTCTTCAGCAAGAGAGCATGTGTGGAAAAAAAACCTAGGCGCTCTTTTTAAGAGCTCATATTGATTTTGCAGTAAAGAACTTGCTGTGTATTTACAGAACAATACCACAGCTCTTGACACATTGATGATTTCATTATATTGAATTCCACCAGAAACGGTCAGTCAAAGGGCAGCAGGCTGCGAGGGGAGTTTGCATACAATGCGATGCTGCTTTTGAAAAATAAGGGACCAGATTCCAATATTCACCCAATCAAGACACGATTGTGATAAAAGTGTGATATTTGTTCACGTTTCGGATAGAAAAGGCTATTTTTTCATTCAGATTCCATGCAAGTATGAAATACACACACAGTTGTGTGCAGCACACAGCTCCTGCTCTGGGTTTGACATTTGAGGACTGAATGTTCTTTTAGTAGCAGTCGCAGACTTTAATAACATGTTGCATTTACCGGAAAGGCCAAAAGTGGGATATTTTAATTTCTGCGTTTTTGTGGATAAATGAACGGTAGGCCAGGGTGTGGAACAGTTTTTGTATTTTCATCAACAATTTGATTTACTCCTAAAGGCATGCGTAATAACCATTGACGGTCGATGTTAAAATTACAGCAGGTCGGTGAAATTAAACTCTCAAACTAATGTGGAATACAGGTTTAACTTATACCTCAGACATCTGGCACTTCTCAAGGTTTGTGCTGCGCAGTACTATTCCTAGAGGTAGGCACTACACAATTATCATGAGGGGTGCACTGATAATGTATTTTTAGGACTGATTCCAATTCTGAAATCTTTAAAGTTTGATTTATGCTAGCCTTCGACCACACCATCATGTCTTGAGGCCAAAACTGACCTGAGACCATTAACATTCTGTCTGAATCTGACCAGACTGGCTAATCATCAAAACTGTCAGGATTTGGCAATAAAAGCCAGCATTACACCAAGGAACGCATACTATGGAACCATTTTTTAGGTCGATCAAACTGATTCAAAATCTTTTGACTGCATAAAACTGTACACTTATGGACTCATAAGGAAAGATTAACATTTGTTTTTTGAACAGGTTCTATGAATGTGTAATAGGTTGGTTAAAAGCAAAATGTTAAGGTTATTGCATGGACTTTATTAGAAAAGAAAACTATTTTAACTTGTCTTTTAAGTAAACTGAAAATATCAAATTAATAGAAAAAGTGCTACCTTGCTCACTTTTTGAGTGTGAATCAATTTACTGTTTGTTTCCAGTGGACATCTAGTGGACCACGGTGCCTCCAGCAGGCAGGTTCAAAGCTGGTTTGATTTAATGGAAGTAGGCTCATGAATAAAGTACGAAGAAAATCAAAAGCACAGGGAAATGCTGAGGGAAATCTGTTAAAAGTGAGAAGTGGAGAACCGGAATTGACAAATTTTGCTCTAGTTCTGAACGAGGATGATTCTGAGCTTGCATCCTTAATCATAGTGATAAAATTACGTCCCGATATACTTTACTGAGCATATTATCGATATTGTCTGTACTGAAAGAACTGCATGTATCATAAGAATGCAGATTTAGCTTTTTAAAAATTCAATCACTGAATAAAAAAATGACGTAGTTTTTCATAGCCTTTTTAAAACAATGTGCCACCACAGTTTTACAAGCATTTTCTGTACAACACAAATCACAGAAAAACAAAATATCGTGATATGTGAGTAACAGCCTGTGTTGTGTTGATACGTTTTTGCACCCCAAGCTATTACAGTTGCTGTCGGTACCTTTGTCTGCTTTGAAAATGTTCCCTGTCCGCCAGGGAAAGGTGCAGTGTTGTGTACATGCTTTTGCATGTTCGGTCTCAAACGGCCGTGTCTCTTTTGTTAATTATATATGTGTAAATAGATCATCAGTCCTTTGATTGTTTTCCCAAATTAGCCAGAACGGTTTCTGTCATGGTCTATGTAGCACTGCTCTTGTTGGAACATGCCGGCCTCCTGTGTTATTTTAGTCGTGCTGGTCGTGTTATTTGGTGCTGGTGTCAGCTAGCCAGACAGCTTTGGCTTCTGTCAGCTGTCTGTGCAAAGAACAGAGAGGTGCGTTTCAGACGAAGGGGCCGCAAGTAACTAACAAGAGAGTCGGGAGTGAAGAGAGTGAAGCTCTAAAGAGAGGTAGAGATCAACTACAAGCGCATGAAACACACACACACACACACTCAGTCACTGTTGGTAGTGTACGTAGAGTAGCACCAACAGCTGCTTGCTGTAGCCCGGGTGAGAAGCCACGTGAGTTCGCAAGTTGGGGGGTCATAGACTGTTACCGAGGTGTGGGGGAGCTGATCTTCAAGTGTGTGTGTGACGATGTTTTCACGCAGCTGCCAAGGGGCCCAAGCATTCTCCAAGCTCAAACGAGGCAGGCAGAAGCCATCAGGGTGTATTTATCTGTTTAAATCCATGTAAGCCCATTTGTGACACTGTATTGACTTGTAGATTGCATGACTTAAATTTAGGGTTCAGGTTGGCATTGCGTGGTGCTTGGCATGATCAGATTTCAGTAAATGATCAGATTTCAGAGTCTGCATGCTTAGAACAGACATAACAGGACATCTGATGCCATAACAGGAGCATAAGTGTATCAAAATATGAAAGAAATTCAGCTGTAGGAAATTGCATGAAACAAATCTTGGATGTTAATCCTGAGTGACTGGTTTAGAATTAAATTACTGTTATGATTTTTTTAGTAGTGTTTTATTTTGTTGTCGTTTAGTAACAACTCGTTGAATGACTGTTGTACCAAACAAATCAGATTGTTTGTATTTGTATGTTTACCCAGAGGACTGCTTTAAGACCACCTTGGTAAGTGTGTGTGTGTGTGTGTGTGTGTGTGTGTGTGTGTGTGTGTGTGTGTGTGTGCAGGAGAGACAGAGGCTAGAGACCATTCTAAGTCTGTGTGCTGAGTACAATAAAGGGGACGCTGTGGTAGACTTGGAAACAGCAAGAGCGGGTCAGTTCCCTGGGATGGAGGAAGGGCCTGTCCGGCGACCCTGCCCCAACCCTGTGGGTGTGGCAGGCCAGCACACACACACTCACACGCAGAGACAGAGAGAGAGCGATGAGGATAACCTGAAAGAGGAATGTAGCAGCACTGAGAGCCAGCACCAGGAGGTGAGAAAAACACACTTACATCTACACACAGTAAACACTCTTAAATCTAAAATCTAAAACCCTCCATAGTCTCTGGACTGAGTTGCTGATCTCTTTCTACCATCCATACAATGTCTCGAAAACTTTTTACATAGTCGGTGCTGCATAAAACGTGTCTTAGGTCACCTGAGGTGATATTTAAGGTGATATTTAAGTGTTCATTAGCTCAAAAACACTAACCTAAGAACTATTAGGTTAGTGATTTTATGTCTGTATGCACCGTTTCCAAATATGCTTCAAGCAGGCCAGTATTCGTTTTGCTGCTCAATACTTCATTGAAGAAACTCTACATTTAAACCCACTGTCTTGTTCATTCAAATCCTGTTATTAAACATAAGCATATGAGTCATCTTAGGCATGATTTATCATGTAATGTCCTTGAAAAGGCAAATTCTTGCTTTCTTATGCAGTGATATTCGATCTGACTTCTGATTACATTACTGTGCATCATATAGAGCTCTGGAAAAAAATAAGAGATCAGTGCAAGTATTGAATGGAACAGCTTTGCCTTAGTTTTTAAGAACTGCTGACAATATTTCTCCTCTTTTCCAAATACAAATATTGTTCTTAAAGCATCATTTTAAAGGAAATGCCAAAACATCAAAATAGGAGAAATTATGCGGTTTTTATAGAACTTGAATAATTCAGAGAAAACAGATCTCTTAATAATTACCTATGATGAACTTCTAGTAGTGTTTTGTCTTCCAAGTGGTCACATTACAAGTGTTGATTACAGCAGTGGTTTTATACTTTTCCTCATTAAATAAGATTTGATTCACTAATCAGTACCTCGTAAAGCAGAATGAGGTGCTTGTGTAGGAATTTAACAGACACTGGCATGGAATGTTTATCATACCGATTTAAAAATAAATCACAGTGGTCTCTTGTTTATTTCCAGAGC
>JBBJLS010000082.1:10755357-10772331 GCA_037577275.1 Bryconaethiops microstoma
GTGACCAAATACTTATTTTCCACCATAATTTGCAAATAAATTCTTTAAAAATCAGACAATGTGATTTTCTGGATTTTCTTCATTTTGTCTGTCATAGTTGAGGTTTACCTATGATGAAAATTACAGGCCTCTTTAATCTTTTTAAGTGGGAGAACTTGCACAATTGGTGGCTGACTAAATACTTTTTTGCCCCACTATATATGTACAGTACCTGTCAAAAGTTTGGACACACCTCCTCATTTGACGATTTCCTTTGTTTTTATTATTGGCTACATCGTAGATTAATATTGAAAACATTTCCTATTGCTCTGATGACAGCTTTGCACACTCTGAAATGGTATTTAATGAACAGGTGTTCTTCGTCAAGGGTTTGGGATCATCAGTTGTGATGGTTGGATTGGTACACAGTGATCCTATTCCACTACGGTTTTACTCCACATTATGGCAAGAACCACTTAACTAAGTAAAAGAAACAACAGTCCATCATTGCCTTATTACATATTCTGATTTGTTTAACTCTTTTTTTTTATTTACTGCATAATTCTATGTGTTCCTTCATCATTTTGTTTGTTTTCAATATTAATCTACAATGTAGTGAATGAGAAGATGTGTGTCAGAACTTTTGACTTGTAGTGTATATATATTCAAATTAATTCTGATTTACAGACTACATTGTCTCGCAACTGAAAAAATGTTAATATGTGTGGGCATGTGTGTGGTGGGCATGTGTGTGATCCAGTATGTTTCTCTGTGTGAGCATGTACTGATTGGTCCTGTTGACTGTTCTATGACAGTGGTAGCTATGATAGCTGACATATGAACGAGTGCTTATTCTTGACATATGAAAGAATTTTGTGCTGTGTATGTGTGTGTGTTCAGGAGTACCTCAGACTTTCAGATGTATTTAAGATGTATGGCAGCGGTTACATTCCAAACCCAGCCACCTCCCCTGCACCTTCCACTCTCTGCCTCCCTCTTTCTGTAACACCTGATACCCCTCGTGAGGTATGAATACACAGCTCACTTTCTCCTCTTACGCAACAGTTTCCACCTCTTCCATAGTACCAGTCAAAAGAATAAAAATACACTATATGGACAAAAGTATTGGGACACCATTACACCAACAGGGACACATTCAAACACATGAACGTTAATACGGAGTTGATAGAAACATAGAAAAGTTAAATTAATTTGCTTCAAACAGAGATACATTTGTTTAAATGCCCCGTCTACAAGTAGTTTTCATCCTACAAGGTTTCAGCTTACAGAACTTCTTCAAAGCGTTCTGTGTGGCTCCTCATGAAGCTGCAAAAGAATACCAAGAGTGTTAAAAGCTGTGTGAAGGTCAAAGAGGCTGAAAATCTAAAATTACAGGTAGCCCATTTTCATGACAAGTGCATAATAGAATTATTATTGTTATGTGATATTTTCACTGTTGTTCGAAATTATGAAATGTACTAATAACAAGGAAAAATTCTAGATGTCTAAATGTTTGACTGGTACCTTCTCTCTCACTTTGTGCTCCTTTATCATTCATCAAGTTCTCAGGTTGACCTTTTACTTTTCTCTCTTTTCTTCCAACGCATCGATCTTTCAACGCATCGATTTTTGTTTTCGTCTCTTTTGCTGTCTTGTCCATTCCTCACATCTCTATTGATAGAAACTCATTTTGTATGTTGAAACATTGTGGCCTTTTATTTTTCTGCTTTTCCCACCCTAATATGCCATCAAATTTTCCTGTGTGTGTGTGTGTGTGTGTGTGTGTATGTGCACAATGCTTTGATTGTGTAAAGGAGTATGTGACAGTTAGTCAATTAAACCAGATTTTTGGGATGCCCAAGGCTGATCCTTCCTCTACGGCTTCTGTCCAATCATTCCAAGCTATAGTAGCTGAATCCACCCACTCTAGCCACACAGTAGAGTGCCGCTCTGCCCAGTCTCTCTCCACTGAGGTGTGTGTCTCTCCTATGCTTAGCTTTATGATAGCTTTCTTAAATTCTACTACAACATCTATAATGTCTATCTGTAATCTACTGCAATGCTCCTAGTTCCTTCAGTCATTTGTGTATTAAGTATTTTGAAAAATAATTCTGAATCTTTTCCCAGAGTAATTATAATTGTAGCAGTTGTTTTCATGATACATGGAACAGTTTCCAAAAGACTCAGAAACAGTAGTAGTAGTAGATTTTTACCCTTATTTGGGATCTACTAGAAGTTCATTTGTTTGTAGCGTTGCATATCTGTATCTGTTCTCTTCTCTGGAATTTTGGCTGCATCTGTTCGATCTTTCGTTTTTCTCCTTCCTTTCCTCCCTCTCTACCGCTTCCTTTCTTACTTTGCCATGCTTGTAAGACCCAAGCCGAGCCGAGCAGGCCTGTGGCCCCCAGGCTGGATTTAGAACGCTGGTACCAGGACATCATGTCCGCTGGGGAGCTGAGCCACGCTTGTCCTCCTCCTCTGCCAGCTAAGTCTTTCTCCACACGCAGGCCCACGCAGGTAAACTTCAGTCTGCTGCTTTTCCTGTCTTTGCCTTCGTTTTTCATGCCCCATCCTTACATGCTTGTTACTTCCTGTCACTGCGCAAGAGTTATCTTCCAATAACATTTCCTTTATGGACAGGTGTTGTAACTTAAGACTAAAATTTTGTGTTGTTAAAGACAGAGATGGCACCCGGTGTTGTTATCAAGCCCATAATAGAAGAAAATTCCAGATAAGACGCTGGTGGAAAAAATAGGGAATGTGATCTGATTCTGTAACAAATCGTGCCTAAAATATCTTAGAAGTATCTACAACTCGACATAACGAAAGTAACAAACTATTTGCCAGTAGAGTGTTTGCATGGTCATTTTAGCATTTTAGATGAATACCTTAAGTCTTGTGCTTAAGTAAAAAAATTAGCTTTTTATGAAGGTTTTTTTTTAAAATATCAGTATCAGATGATTTTCAAGGGTATAAAGTAAAGAAACGCGGCCCCTTATAGTCACGTGTGAACGCGCCACAGCACAGTGTGAACAGTGTGAAATTCTTTCTCTGTTTTTAACCCATTCAAAAAGTGAAGCAGTGGGCAGCCATCGAAGCAGCGCCCGGGGAGCAGTGTGTGGGGACGGTACCTTCCTCAATGGTGCCACTAGCAGTCCTGGGATTTGAACCCATGACCTTCTGATAACAGGGGCAACTCCCGAACCACCAGCCCACCAGCTGCCCCAAAATGTCTACCCATGTTGTAGTGTCCATGTCAGAAAAGAAAAAAATGCCGTCTCTGGTTAAACCCTTTGGGGTCTCAGAGTTTCTCTTTGTTGTCTATGTCATGGTGGTCTCTGTGGTTACAGGGCTGTGTTTCTTGCTGCTTTAAGTCTGACTCAGTCTCTCATGGCTGCGTTTTCAGATGTACAGGTGTAAGCTAGACGGAGCGATTGGTCAAACGAATGGTTCCACTCAGGCCGGCACTTCTACACCAGGCAGAAACACCCCGACCAAGGTAAGACACAACACCTGCAGCACTGCACTTCAGTCTGTGAAATAAATGAACAAACAAGAACAGTTTTGTTATTTAGGCTCTGCACACAGCCCAGGCTAATGTTTACCCTCTTAGCACTCTTCGCATTTATGATAGGGGAGACCTAAATAGTGGATGAGAATTAGCAATGACTAATTTGTAGTGAAAGAATAAATAAAAAAAATGGCTAAGAATAACTAATGAACAAATTTTAAAATGGTCCACCAACCAAAAATACCGAAGTTTGGTCAAAATCTGACCCCCAGATGAATGGGCAGAGGCAGCAGAACTGATAAGAAAGTCAAACATACTGAAAAAACACTGTAAAGAAAATTCACAGAGAATTGAGGACTAGTGACTATGACATTTCATGCATAAATCATCAGTATACATATTTGATTTGTATGTAAACTGTATTAATTTCTCTTTGTTGGGTCTTAAAAGAGTATTAAAATGCAATAGAATCCAATTTCTGCCTGGACAAGAATCGAATCCAAGTCTTCCATGTGTGAGTTTGTAGTATTATCCACTTTTCTGTTTGTTTCAGTTAGTTTGAGATGATTAGTCATTGTATGTGTTTGCATGTGTGGGTATTAAATGATCAGTTATCAGTAATTTTTGCCTTTAACTCCAATATAGGGGTGGTGATAGTAAAAATAATAACAATACTCATACATCTGAATGCAATATCTTTTACTATTGTGTGCCACTATGAGATCCAAAAAAGCAGGCGGTTATTGAGGCTGAAATGGTGGAACGAGAGACGTTTGGCGGAAAAGGCAGCTACAGTCGAGTTTATTTATATTTACGGCATTATTCAGACGCTTTTATCCAAAGCAACTTCCATTCCCTAACTACAGGGGACAGTCTCCCTGGAGCAACTTGGGGTTAAGGGTCTTGCTCAGGGTCTCAGTGGTGGTTTGCTGAAGGTAGGATTCGAACCCATGCCCTCTTGGTCCAGAGGCAAGTATCCTACCCACTAGGCCACAGCATATTATCTAGCATATTGTCAAGCACAGGTCACTCAATGTGCTTTACAGGAATAGAATAAAAAATTTAAATAGAGTCAAATAATGGAAGAAATAAAAGAATACATAGAAAATCAATAAAAGAAGATTAAAAGTGCAGTAGAAGGGCAGATATTTAAAATAAGGCAGAGGAGAATAGTGCAGTTTTGAGCAGTTTTTTTAAAGCTACAGTCGGTGCAGATCTGATATTGATGGGTAGTTGGTTGGACAGCATAGTGGATAAACACCATTTCACCAGGTTTAGTTTCTTTTTACCAGCTTCTGCTGCTCTAAGGGACCTACTAGGAATATACACATCAAACATATCAGAGATATATTTAGGATCCAAACCATATACACAAGGAGTAAAGCTTTGAAATCAGTTCTGTACTGAACTGGGAGCCAGTGCGAGGGAGACCCGAGAATTGGACTAGTACAGTGCTACAGTCTATAATGTGACAGTCAATGGCAGCAACAGAATAGAGTAGACAGAAACATTTTATCTGCTCAAATGCAAACAAACACTTCAGTGGATGGCTTTCAACATTGCACAAGAGGAACATACCGAAACACACTGTGGATATTTTTAGAACCATAAAAAGCAGCATGCTCTTGGCCAGATCAGTCATCTAATCACCACCCCCCAAACATCAAAAAGGAAATGAAAAAGTCCTCATTTTCTGACCTGGCGTGAAATCACCATTTGCATGTGTTAAACATGACTGTTTTGTTGCAAGGGTTAAACATGACGGTTAAACTTGTCCGATTATGATTCACCGTTAATCATAACATTCAGGTTATAATGAGCCGTGTATGAAATGACTTGTGATTCTGTAAATTTCAGATCATGTTCTGTACTTTAACCTTATTGTCATTGTTGAAAAATCCAATGTGCTGGAGGACGGAGTTAAAAAACAACAAATGTTGTCACTGTCCAATTACTTACCGACTGCATTGTGTTACCTGTAGTGATATTGCCTCCATTTCTGTTAAAGATTTTGTCATAGTCTTTGCAGATGCTATGTTTTGCAGCGTCCAAACTGTCAGAGTTGTCTGCTGCTAATTTTTTGCAATGCCATGTTGTGACAGCTGTTGGCTCAATCCTTGGCAGCCAACATCTTATAATGGTCAGCCTTGTCATTGTAGATCTTTCACTTCAAATTATGTGTGTAGAATTATCGCTCATTACCGCCCTGTTCCTTAACTTTCAGAGTCTGCCAGACCTGTCGACCTCCCATCTAGACACAGAAACCAAGAGACTCGCTCTTGAGGGCAAAGGTAAAACAGCTTCCCAGTAACATGAACATCATGAATGCTGTAAGAAAACCTTGTATCCTGGAAAGGTAACTTTATAGGAGAAAGAACAAAAGTTGTCAAATGGTGTCTTTATGCAAAAATCTAATTTGCACAATTTTCCACACCAGATGTAGTTGATCAGCCAAAACATTATTGGAGTCCAAATTGTTCTGCTTTATTTTAAGACATTGTTAACAAACACATTGCTAGCAAATAAGTGTTTACCAAAAACATCTCTCAACCTCTCAAACTGCATCCAGGTCTTTAGTAGACTTGTATATGTGGTTTAGGACACTGTATGACTTGGTGTGAGCTACAAGCATGAACAAAACATAACAAATGAAGCAGGCAGCATTTTGATTCAACAAGATCTTAAAAAGTAATAAAAACAAAAAAGCTACAATGAGTGTTGAGGTTTTCTCAGGCAGTTTTTCTCCATATCATGTGGAGTGTTAATTGCTGGAGTGTTAAAGGCTCAAAACTATAGAAGTAGCCCAGTATAATGCAATTGAAAGAGAGATCTCTCGTCATGCTTCACCTGATCGCTGTACGATCTCCCCAGGGCTCCAAACATCTGACGATTCCAGAATTCGCCCCACGGATCTGAAACAGCGTCTTGAGATGGAGCCCCAGTTCCACTGGGGGGCACCGCAAGGATTTCATTCCCAGCTTGACGGGCATTACAGTTCTTCAGGAGCTCAAATAGTGCACCACTCCATCCTGCACCACCAGATGCCCTCAGCAGGTGGCCCTGCATATGACACCCTGAGTCTGGAAAGCTCTGACAGCGTGGAGACCAGCGTATCCACTGGCAACAACTCTGCCTGTTCACCCGAAAGGTGAGAGACAGTTTCCATGGGAACCTTGGTCTGCCTCTGTTCCCCTGACAACGGGTCATCCTGCCCAATTTCCCCTTAAATGTGTTTTTTTTTTTGTGGTCCTCTCCTTTTGAAAAGTTGCCCAGCCTGTTGCCATGACAACCCCCAACCATACAAGAGACAAGAGATTCCTCACCTGTTCGGAGTTGTGTCTTGTCCCGAGGCGGAACAAGGGTAGACTGTCATATTATGTATTCCCCGTAGTAGGGGAGGATTCGGGTATTTTGTCAGCTGTGAGAGGATGTTCTCTTGATTCCAGCCTGCTTTTCAATTCCACTAGTTAGTTTCGGAGCTCAGGAAAGGTTTTGGCCCTGTTTCTTGCCCTTTTTTCCGGTCCCTTTGATGTTTTAATTCTTCGGAGCTACAGCCCCCAGGTCCCGACCTATGGTCAGCTTACCTTTCACTGTTTGAAATACTAAAACAAACTTAACTGAGTGCACTTAGGTCAAATGTACCATATTGTTCATTCCTGGTAGAGTTGTAGGTGGGGTAAAAAAATAAAAAGATCTAGCTTGAAACAAGTGCTTCCAGCAGTCTTGACATCTTTCAAGAAAATGCTCCGGTTGAATGAAAAAAGCATAACCGGTCCAGTGTAAGCTCTTGGGTTCGTCTCTCGGCGCCCCTAGTAACAGTGCGCCTGGTTGTGTTTGTGTCTCAGTGGCAGCGGCCTGGCCGGGCTGAGGCTGGAGGAGATGGAGAAGATGCTGAAGGAGGCTCAGCAGGAAAAGGCCCGGCTGGTGGAGAGTCGTGTGAGTCCCATTAAACTTTAATTGTCTGCGAAATATAATCTCTCTCATGAATTTTAAAGCAGAGCCTCGACGTCTTCTCCCTCTGCTGCATTAAAGATTGTTTCTCACCTACAAAGGGTGACTGACATGAAAGACGGCTCTTAACAAGTTCTCCAACAGTAATACACATATTGACATTCTCCTGTGAAATTATTTTTTCATACATCCCCAGTCACTTCTCACTGTGTGCTTTTGCAAATGTATTTTTTTTTCCCTTTCAGCCTGTTTCATCTTCTCACTATTAGTTCAATGCCTCTCTCTCTCTCTCTCTCTCTCTCTCTCTCTCTCTCTCTCTCTCTTTCTCTCAGGAGAGGGAGGTGCAGGCTCGGAAGCTGCTGCTGGAAGAGGAGAGGAGGAGACGAGAGGAGGTGGAGCGGAGGCTGCAGGACGAGACCACGCACCGACAGAGACTTGTGGAAGAGGAGGTCAAGATGAGAGAGAAACACTGTTCTCAGGTCAGCACAGGGCTACGGAAGGGAGAGGACTTGAAAGAAAACCAGGTGCTGAAGATCAATCGCACCCTCGGAGTGCAGCTTGTCAAGTGTTCTTTCAGAAAAAAAAAGCACTGAAGGGCGTTTTGCTCCTTTTGGTGTCCAATACATTTAGTTTGGGTTGATTATCTTATTTTGTCAGCGAACACCTACAAAAACAGTAATCTCAAGTGAGTGACAAAAGATGTTACGAGTTAATTTCCGTATGTAATCTTTATACGCCATTAGACGTAAAGCACAAAACACACAGTAAACACAAATACAGGTCTAAATACAATACTGAATAAAATGGCACATTAATGATCACATTTCTAAAGGTTCTAAAGCTAGAATACAAAATCACTGCAGCTGTAAGAAAAAAACCTTCCACCTTTTCAGTAACACCTGCACATTACGTTGTTTGGACATTTCATCATGAATGCTGGGATCTAAAATAATGTGGAATAATATTAACTGACTATATTAATTAGGTGTTAAAGTAGGAATGTTTTATTTTTCTACAACAGTGGTACAACAATCAAAACAAATGTAGACACAAATTAAATTGGATTTTTACTGCAATAGAAAAAGTAATATAGTTTGTAAATGTTCTCATAGACATTTTATTGCATTGTTTTAAATTAAAAAACAGATTGTAAGGTTACATCTGCAGGCTTGCGGACTGACCTCAGAGTGGCAGAACACTCTCAGCAGTGACCGTTTCATTTAAAGACCTTGTCATCTAAAGAGCAATACCGTTTGGGGGAAAATAAATTGAATTGAGTGGCCTAAGTGACTTATCCCTGCCTGCAGCACGGAGGCCGATGGCTGTGTGCAATAAGCTGCCAAAGTCAAGAATGAAAAGTCTTTATCAGGTCATTCTATGAATTATGGTTGGGGGGGGGGGCGGATATCTGGAAGGTGAGGGGTAGGTTCCTGTGGGAAGAGTGCAGGACCCGCACCACATCAGGCAGACGAGAGGAGGCACTCAGACAGATGGTGAGAGGAAGACAGGATTGAAAGATGAAAAGACGAGAGGAAAAAGGAGGGGCAAGAGGCTGAGGCGAGGAATTACAGAGGGCAGGGCAATACCGTAGGACGTTGTATGAATACAGCTTACAAATGTATTCTGAGCTGTTCACACAGTTATGGAAATTCTGTGTGGTTCAGTGTGTAGGTCATAAAAAATGATGCCTATAAAAACCCCACGTGTATGTGCTTCAAAACGCTCTTCACTGTGTAATATATTTATGAGTACAATAATATTCCATAGACCCTTAATATGCAGTAATTAAGGCAGTCATCGTTATCCCCGATTATATTTCCAATCAAGGTATCTAACAGATCAAGACCAGTAATCTAACAAAACATGGGTAGCATTGTAAATATAGTAAATATTCCAAAAGACTTTAAAAACATTAGTAAATGCTGCATGTACGTCCATCAGGCTTTGTTTCTTTTAAGTTAGAGAATTTAAAATATACTTTATCCTATGGAAACTGCCAACTAAGCACTCTTGATTCATCAAGAAGAGACATTTTAATTGATTTTTATAATTGAGTAAGCGTGACAGCTGTAATAGGGCACAGTTAATATTTGCAAAAATACAGTATAGTAGAATGTTATTGTTAATAACTGTTAAACAAGATTACGTTCAATATGAAGTTCACTTGCCCAAACGCCACAGCACCTGTTCCATGATTGACTTCACAGTGTATATCTAAACTCTGCCCTGTCCTAGGCTCGTCCTATGACGCGCTACTTGCCCATCCGGAAGGAGGAGTTTGACCTGCGCGCTCATGTGGAGTCGGCGGGTCATTGTGTGGACACCTGCCCCTATGTCATTGTCACAGAGAAAATGTGCAAGGGCCATCTGGTCAAGATGGGCGGCAAGATCAAATCGTGGAAGAAGCGCTGGTTCGTCTTCGACCGCCTTAAGAGGACCTTCTCCTATTACGTGGGTGGGTGAAGATAAGATAAGATAAACCTTTATTAGTCCCACAAGTGGGAAATTTCTGTTGTTATGGCAGAAAGTGGACAGAACAAAAGTAAGAGCAGCAAAAAAATAATAGAATAAAGCTGCAAAACAACAGTATAATATAAAAGTGCACACTGTACAAATAATGCAACAATATAAGTACAGACATTTATGTGTAGCGTACAGGAGGCAGGTCTGAGAGGGAGAAATTCTCTGAACCCAGTCCCAGTAACAGAAAATAAAGTTTTCTCCCACTGTGGATGGAAAGAGAATAGCAGTCATGAAATCCCATTTACTGCATCACTTTTGACATTAATCACATTTGATACACTGGGTTTCAGAAATACGGAGCATTTTACGTTACATGAAATCTTGTGAATAGAAATTTGA
Organism: Bryconaethiops microstoma; assembly: GCA_037577275.1. Lineage (NCBI taxonomy): Eukaryota > Metazoa > Chordata > Actinopteri > Characiformes > Alestidae > Bryconaethiops > Bryconaethiops microstoma. Next base: position 10,765,661 of record JBBJLS010000082.1, read on the forward strand.
TTGCACAGCTGGCTGAAAGAGCACATGCCCCTGGATTAAACTGTAGAGGAGCTTATGATTCAGTTCAAATTGACTTTCTGGCTGCGCTTCATTGTGGTAATTATTTGAAATATAGCTTAATTAGAAACAATGTAATAAGTCGTGAAACGTCAAAGCCTCAGAAAGCAAGTCACATCTTCGTACCCCGTGACCCGCCTTTGTTACGGCGAAGGAATGAAATCGTGGCATCTTCTGATGTTTTTTGGCCATTCTCCTCACTATACATTCTTTTTCTTCACTTGTCCTGCCTTTTTCGCTTTTCACTCTCTCCTACCCTTACACACACGTAGTTCATGTGTGTAGCCTTTTCACCCCCTCACTCCCCATGTTAGTAGTAGTGATGATGATGATGAAATAAACTGCAATACTTTCTCCAGCCCTGCGTTTGAGAGGGGTGTGTGTGTATGTGTGTGTGTGTGTGTGTGGGGGGAAGTGGATGGGTGGTGGTAGGGGGGCAGGGGGTTTGGGAGATTTACCCCCGGCTTGGTCGTGACTAACAAAACCCGAATTACAACTCTTCAAAAAACGGAAAAAACAAAAAAAACAAGCCCAAAACAATTTAGCCCATTACTAAGCACATTTAGATAATGAAAAGAGGCAGGATCGTAAAAATAAGGAATAAGAACAAAGAGGTGGGAGCCGTTTCGAAGGAAACTATTACACTAAAGCCGTAGATACAGGTGTGAGGAAGCTTAAAGCGCGCACCGGCACTTCAGAACTGGTAATAAAGTGCAATCCTTACGAGATGTTTTTTCAAAAGATTAAAATAAATGACCCTTAACTTGAAAAGCGGGTGGCATTGAGCCTCTGTTAAAATGCAGCACTGGTGGCTTTAGGTGACTCACGCAGTACGTTCTGTAGCTCGCTGGGAACGTATACTGTAAATGCTGGGTTTAGTCCCTTGGGCGGTGCTGATTTTGACAGATTTATGCCAGCAATAAATAAAACAAAACAGTTTCGTGGCCCCAACGCAAGCACATCAAAAGCAGCCTGCAAAATGTGAACTGTACTAAAATGTTTATATACATCAGTAAATGCATTTGATCAATGAATTTGTTGCTGCAGAATTACAGCAGCAACAAAAAGAACCATGCAAACCACATATTAGGAATAGTTGTATAAAAAACTGTATAAAATGTGTAAGATGCTTAAAAGACACAGACAACACTGTGGCTTCACAAATATGTTCTGGAATTTGCCTTTATTCTTCTTTAAATTCAACGAGTCTTATTTCCTTAAATGTGAATGATAATCTTGTTAAAACAGCATTAGGAAATTTGTCATTATTCATTTAACAAGATGTATTGACCACCATTTGTCCTCCTTTTTTTCTTTCGTATGCAGCTTTGCAAATATCCCGTCACAAAACTATGCAAATGAGAAATAAATAAAGAAATACAGTATTATTATTTTATAACAATATATGTGCATATATTGTTTTTCACTCATATTCTTTAAAAACTATGTTCTTCTTTCAGACAAGCATGAGACCAAGCTCAAGGGAGTCATCTACTTCCAGGCCATCGAAGAAGTCTATTATGACCACCTACGCAGCGCCACGAAGGTAAAAAAAAAAACAAATCAAACGCCGCCTTCCTTCCTCGCTGTATTTACGTACTGTTTAGATTTAGCATCAGTAAATTACGGCGCCACACAAAGCCAGAACCATCGATTCCTCCCGGACGGGTGGTGGGTTTGTAGTGAAAGTTTAAACACAGACATCTCGTTGTAAAGAGAATTTCTTACGGCAAGCAAAAAGAGACGCAGATCAAAGGCGGCTTCATGTTCATTTCGTCATGCTTCCCTCCGCTTCCTGCCCCCCCCATCTACTGTTATTCTGTCACTTCTCATCGCCCTACTCTCACTTTTCACTTTGTTGTGTACCGATAGAGTCCGAATCCCTCCCTGACCTTCTGCGTGAAGACACACGACCGACTCTACTTCATGGTGGCCCCTTCCCCAGAGGCCATGCGAATATGGATGGATGTGATAGTAACAGGCGCCGAGGGCTACACACAGTTTATGACCTGAGGGGGATACGACTGAAACACCGGCCGCCAGAGTGGGCAACACTCGCCAAGTCGATCTCTTCTTTCAGCGAAACCTGAACTTCAGCCACACTTCAGCTCTCACGCCCACGCTGATTGACTGATTGACTCTGGATTGGGACACACGGATGGACGGATAATGGCCGGAGGAGGACAATGTTCTGCTTCGGGTGGGCAGATAACAAGGTGCTCAAATCGAAACCAAGACAAGACTATTACACAGCCTTTCTCTTTTTATTATTATCTTTATGATTATTCATTCATGTAAAACAATTATCCAATTCATTGTCGCTTTGGGTCTGTCTGGATCAATACAAAAGAGAAGGAACACTCAAGATTTCCAAGTTTTCATTTGGGCATTCATACTTTGCTTTATGTATTAAAGCGCATTAAGTGTTCTGTGGCATGCCATATCATAATCAAACCATTATAAGCCATCCTCTAGGAGTTTCAGGTGCCAAAACTGAGAGTAAGTTGCATGGGTTTAGTGTAAATCAAAATTCCACATGTGTTAAGTAGTAAGACTGAATAGATGACATGAAGAAAAAAAGAAACTGTGGTATTAATGAGTATTCGCACTAAGAGATCCTGTTGTAAGGAAAGCCATGGCACTCATTCACTGTGGAAAAGTCCCTGATATTCTGCCGTGTCTTGTAATCTATGCCGTTTATCTGTATTGTCTTAGTTTGTCTGAAAAAAAAAAAAAACACTAGCTGCTTTAAAAAAATATTTTAATATTTTAAATATGATGTTTTATACTTTGTTAAATAACAGGAAACAGTGTGAATTGCTTTCGAATTTATATGTATTGTTGACTCGAAAATGTTAGGAGGGGGACCATTTCACCATTTCTTTGTTTTTGGTCAGTTTTTACCACTTTGTTTCTTTTTAGCCAGTACAGCGCAAGTCATGCCAAAGGTTAACCTCAAAAGTCCAGCGTTGCATTTTGTCAGCATATTATGAGCAAATAATGCGACGCATATGTGGGCATACAGTAGGGATTATGGGAAACGGCCACATGTGCCTTACCAAGGGCTCCTCCCATTTCAGGGGTTTGTAAATGCAGCATTTTTGATTATGTTTAATTACATTATCAGCTTAAATGTATCTTGGAATATAATATATAATTTGACTGCAAAGAGTAGTGTGGGCTTCTTGAAAGTATAGTTGATCTAGTAGTAGCCTATATAGCAACTTCATTCAGTTTTACTGAAGTAATACACTAACCAAGAGTCCACCAGTACACACACACACTCACACACAAACACACACACACATGTCAAATACAAATGTTTGGATACCAGGCCCAATTAAAACATTTAACAAAACCTACTGATTATCTCCATGTTTTTATTCTGTTCCTCGATTTTCTGTGGTGTGGCCTGAACGAATGAATAGAAACAGCACTTGAGGAAAATAAGTGGTTTTGTGAGTGCTGCTGATTAGTGTCACTCTTCTTCACTTCACTCAAATTACAATTTTACTTGACTGCTCTCTCTCTCTCTCTCTCTCTCTCTCTCACACACACACAATCAAAACCAATAAATCCAGCGCCTTAGACAGGATCACCTCGAGCTCCATAAGAGTGGTGAAAGGTCCTCATTTCAACGGTGAGGTTAAGATATAAGTCCCGTGGCAGCTTGTGACACGGCCTTCAGCCCTTCAGGTTTATTTCCCAGTAAAGACGCTGAAACACCTGTGAGGAGAGATCTGGGGAAAGTCCCATGCACCCAGTCGGAAAACCAGTTGAAACCGTTTACCTGGTGATTTATCTATGTGCTGTTAAAAGGTTCCTCATAGACACTTTAACGACTTACTCTTCTACCCGCATGTTTTAACTCAGTGACAGACAAGAAAGTTTCAGCATGTAGCCACTAGAGGGAGCTGTTTTACAGCTATCGACCCGTGGCTCGAAGTTTATGTGTGTGTGTGTGTGTGTGTGTGTGTGTGTGTGGAGGCCTCGGGGCTTTGGGCTTGTTTTTCCTCGCCGCCTTTGCGTCTCCGCCATCACCACAACAGTTAAATGTGCAACTAACAAATGTCATCAGCGCGCATAACGAGCCCATCTGTCTGCTGCAGCGGAGGAGCCCCACCAATTAATTCATCCCATGTTACAATTTCATCTGCCTTTAAAGCAAGCCTGACACACAGAACAGAGCCTGTTATAATTACTATTAATATTGTTCTTATTATTATCATTATTGTTGTTAATTTGTTATTGTTCTTCTCATTATCATTGTCATTCTTCTTATTCTTGTTGTTCTTGTTATTCTTCTTCTTTTTAATATTATTGTTGTTCTTCCTCTTCCTCTTCTTATTGTTGTTGTTCTTCTTATTATTATGGGCATTGTTTTGTTGTTGTTGCTCTTCATATAATTATTATTATTATTATTATTATTATTATTATTATTTGTGGTGGTGTTGTTCTTCTTAGTCTTGTTATTCTTCTTGATGTTGTTGTTGTTGTTCTTCTTCTTCTTCGTCGTCTTCTTCTTATTATTATTTTAAGCAACAGCACACCAGTATACAAAAATTTATCTGAAACAATAAAGGCGTATCTTATCTATCTCAAGTTTAAAAAGATAAGCGCGTTTAAGTTTGAAAAGACATCTGAGGGTTCCTTCAACACACAGGATTTGTATGTTGGACTACTTGACCTGCAGATCTCCTTTAAGAAACGATATGACTGTTTCAGATTCCTCATTCACAGAACGCAGGAGTTCACGAACTGATGAAAATGAAGAAGCTGTACCTAAACTTTTTAATCTCACAGCGTGCATGAATTTGATTAATTCCCATCACACATAGCCAATGCCTTCTCAGAAAGTGATTTGTGGAAGTGAGTGAAACTAGAGAGAAACAGGTCAGAAATTGATTGTTTGGAGCCAATTACATTACAATTAAAAAAAAAAAAAGTTTTTTGATAAATTGATAAACAATAAATCATGTAAAAAAGGGGACAGAAGACTGTCGTGATGGAAAAGCTGCCTGCTGGTTATAATGGGCCATCTTATCATGTTCTAAACTTCAGACAAAGTCCAGCAATTGTAATAAATGTTAGGATTATGCATAGGACATATGGGAACTTTGACATGTTTTTGGCTCGTGTTAGTGTGATACAAATGTGGCAGTAAAATCATTATTACAGTATCAGTAATAAACCTGCTAGTTAGAGAGCTGCCCCTGCGATCAGAAGGTTGTGGGTTCAAATCCCAGGACTGCCAGTGGCACCACTGAGGTACCCTTGAGTAAGGTACCGTCCCCAGACACTGCTCCCCGGGCGCTGCGTCGCTGGCTGCCCACTGCTTCACTTGGTGAACGGGTTAAATACAGATGAAAAATCTCACACTGTTCACTGTGGTGGTGCGGTGTGGTGTGTTCACACCTGACAAAAATGGCCACTAAAAAAAGTAATTTTTATATATATGTATATATATATATATATACACAGTCAAGCCTGGTTTTATTCATACCCCTGTCAAATTTTGACTTAAAGTTACTTTTATTCAACCAGCAAGTTTCTTCTTGATTGGAAATGACACATGCGTCTCCCAGAAGATAATAAGACGATATACAAGACGTGTCATAGTGTAAAAAAGTGGTGAAGAAATGGTTAGCGAACAAAAACATGTAACGCTTTGCAGTGGCCCAGCCAGAGACATGACCCTCCAACCTGAAAGAGTTGGATCTCATCGCTAAAGATGAATGGGCAAAAATACCAGTGGAGACATGCAAAAAGCTGGTCAGCAATTATAGGAAGCATTTGATTGCTGTAATAGCCAATAATGGTTTTTCTATTGATTATTGAGAAGAGTATGAATCATTTTGGACATGCTACTTTTTGTTCAAATGCAAATAAAAGCTGAGAAATATTTTTTCTACAATGACGCCTCTTGTACATCATCTTATTATCTTCTGGGAGACACCTGTGTCATTTCTAATCAAGTAGAAACTTGCTGGTTGAATAAAAGTAACTAAGTCAAAATTTGCCAGGGGTATGAATAATTTCGGACTTGACTGTATATGTATGTGTATATATATGTATATATTTATATACTATGTATATGTATATATGTGTGTGTGTATATGTATATATACGTATATATATATGTATGTATATATGTATATTTATAATATTTATATGTATATATGTGAATATATGTATGTATATGAATATGTATATGTATATATATGTATGTATATGAATATGTAAATGTATATATATATATGTGTGTGTGTATATGTATATATATGTATATGTATGTATTTGTGTATATATGTATGTATATGTATGTATATATATACTATGTATATATGTGTTTGTATGTGTATGTACATGTATGTATATGTATAATATGTATATGTATATATGTGTGTATATATATTTATGTATATATATGTATATGTGTATGTATAATATGTATATGTATATATGTGTATATATATGTACATATATATATATATATGTGTGTGTATATGTGTATATATATATGTATGTATATATATGTGTATGTACAGTGGGGCAAAAAAGTATTTAGTCAGCCACCAATTGTGCAAGTTCTCCCACTTAAAAAGATGAGAGAG
>JBBJLS010000082.1:10774934-10785278 GCA_037577275.1 Bryconaethiops microstoma
AGCAATCAAACGCTTCCTATAATTGCTGACCAGCTTTTTGCAGGTCTCCACTGGTATTTTTGCCCATTCATCTTTAGTGATGAGCTAGAAGCTCTTTCAGGTTGGAGGGTCTCCTTACCATCACCCTGATCTTTAGCTCCCTCCACAGATTCTCGATGGGATTCAAGTCAGGACTCTGGCTGGGCCACTGTAAAACGTTAATGTTTTTGTCCGCTAACCATTTCTTCACCACTTTTGCTGTGTGTTTCGGGCCGTTGTCATGCTGAAATGTCCAGTGGTGCCCAAGGCCAAGTTTCTCTGCAGACTGTCTAATGCTATTGTTGAGAATCTTGATGTATTGCTCTTTTTTTCATGGTGCTGTTTACTGTGATTAGGTTCTCTGGTCCATTGGCTGAAAAACACCCTATAGCATTAGGTTCCCTCCACCATGTTTGACAGTGGGGATGGTGTTCTTAGGGTTGAAGGCTTCTCAATTTTACGCCAAATGACGGATACATCATTGTGGCCACACAATTCAATTTTTTTTCGTCTGACCATAACACAGAAGACCAGAAGTCTTCTTCTTTGTTCAGATGAGCATTTGCAAAAGCCAAGCAGACTTTTGTGTGCCTTACCTGGAGAAGTGGCGTCCTCCTTAGTCTGCGTCCGTGGAACCCAGCATTGTGCAGTGTCTGTTGGACTGTCTGCCCTGAGATGTTGCCACCAGCAGAGCCCAGATTCACCAGGATGGCCTTAGTGGTGATCCTTGGATTCTTTTTCACCTCTCTCACTGTCCTCCTGGCCAGCACAGGTGTCACTTTTGGCTTCCTCTGAGATTTTCCACAGTGCGGAACGTCTTGTATTTTTTAATAATACTTCGCACTGTAGCCACTGGAGCTTGAAAACATTTAGATATGGCCTTATAGCCCTTTCCTGACTTGTGAGCAGCCGCAATGCGCAGCCGCAGTTCCTCAGAGAGCTCCTTTGTCTTAGCCATCACGGTCCACAAAGCATCTGCATAGAGCTGCTGTTTTTCACCTGTTGAGTTGATTAAAACAGCTGTTCCCAATGAATCAGGGAAACTAGGATGATTTAGAACAGCTTGGACTATTCGGAATGGTATAGAACTTCGGATTTTCTCATAGACTGTGACAGTTTGCAAAAGATATGATTAATGTTGGACGTGCCACTTTTTGTTCAAATGTAAATAAAAGCCGAGAAATATTTTTTTCCACAATGATGCTTCTTGTACATCGTCTTATTAACTTCTGGGAGACGTCTGTGTCATTTCCAATCAAGAAGAAACTTGCTGGTTGATTAAAAGTAACTTTAAGTCAAAATTTGCCAGGGGTATGAATAATTCCAGGCTTGACTGTATATATGTTCTAATGTTTCACTTCTGGTGCAGACATACAGAGCTCCGTCCAAAATAACCATACTACCATATGATTCATATTGCTTTACTGCAGGTAATGACATACTGTATAGTGTGGTAAAATGTGAAGACACTGTGTTCGTTAGAAAACAGTTGCTTTACAAGCCCCACATTTCAGTCACAGTTGTGACTTTTGAGTTTAATTGGGATCTCTGAATAGAGTGTATACTCCTGATCATCCAGTGTTTCAAAAATTTAAGGGTATTAATAAGGATTGTGTCCCCTGTTCGCTGCAGTAACAGCCTCCACTCTTTTGGGACGGCCTTCCATTGGATGTTTGAACTTTGCTGTGAGGATTTGATTGTCTTCGGTCACAAGAGCATTCATGAGACCTGTTACTAACACTTGATAATCAGTTCTGGAACACAAACTCCACTCAAGCTCCCCCAAAAGGTACTTCATCACTCCAGAGAATGCGGTTTCACTGTTCACATCCTGTGTGTCTTTTTATAGGGCTTTATGTCCCTCTAGCTCAGGGGTGTCGAACTCCCATCCTGGAGGGCCGTGGTCCAGGAGTTTTGGTGATTTCTCTGCTCAGAAACACCTGGTTCACCTCGCCAGTTAATTACCAGGTTTGGTGAATGTGTTTAAGGAGGAGAACCAGCAAACTGTGCTGGACACCGGCCCTCCAAGACCAGAGTTTGACACCCCTGCTCTAGCTGATACCCAGCATTGGGTCTGATGACTTTAGGTTGATGTATGGCTACTTTAGAGCATCCCATTTTATCAGCAATGCTTTTCCATGGAGATTATACAAGTTGTATGTGACAGCAGTCAAATTGCAAGCTGTATGTGTACAGTCTAACACCTGTTTAGCTGTAGGTGCAATTAAAAAAATCTGAATTTACTCATATTACTCACTTTTGACACACTGTAACACCATCTTTATTGTTGACTCTCTTGGGAGAATCTCAAACTTCAGGCTCATCTTCAGTATGTGAAATTTGTGCACCACTTGACTTAGATTGACTACTTCACTTTATTAGTCAACCCAATACTTTGTGGCCCTGCGAATCTCCTTGGTTGCCAAGGTTGTGTGTTTTGTGTCACTGGCATGCCGTGTCATGCGGTGAATTTCAATGACTTGAAGACATTTGGCTGTATCTAGGCAGAAAAGAGTTTTCAAACTGACTAAACCACCAGTGAAGACTGGGTACATAGTAGGGATCATACATTTTTAGCTTATTGGTGGATCAAATCAAATTGAAAATGTTCATTTCCAAAATCACATGTAGCAATCTATTACCTAGCTCAAGTTATTTGCATCACAGAATTACATAGTTTGGACAAAATCAAAATAATACATTGGCTGATTTCCAATTTATGTTTGGAGGAAAAAACTGGCAACTGATCGCAACTCTTCGGTAGTTATTTTTCACTTCTACTGTTGTGGAGTGGTATGGGGAATTCTTTTTCCTGTCTTACACTTTCTTTGCCTTATATTTTCCCCCCTGAGGTCCACTTATGACAATAATGTGGTTTGATTCACCAAACATGGATCAATTAATGTTTAAATGACCATTTCAACCTCTCATTGTCCTTTACAAGTAAACATGCTGCTTTTTTGTTAGTGCTTTTATAATTTCCACATATAAATAAACCTCTGTTCTGATGATCTCATCTGTTTTGGGCCTTCCGGGCTGGTAACACTCCTAATAACCTCATCATGAGTGAGTTGATGGAAACCACTGCAGGCTGGATCCGCCAATATGTAGACATGTGTTGGTGTATTAAAAATTGTAGCTAAAATTGCATATGGACTGTGTTTATGTTTATGTTTTACATCGACCTCTTTAAAACAGACAAGTATGATATCCATGATATGGGTCATTTAACATACTTTATATTTACTCCAAACATTTATCTTAGGGCATCCTAATACATTTTAGAACTTTAGTCATAGCTGTCATCTTGTAGGGCAGCCTCTTAATATCTCTCCATTCGCAAACTGTTCAAAATCTGGTCTGTAGGCTTCCCTTCACAAATGAAAGAGTTCTACAGTAGTGTTCTTTGCTCTCTCCTCCCGTTTGCCTTAGTGCGTTTTCATCTCAGTGATGTATCTCTGAGATGAAAACACACTAAGACTCATTTCCTAGCATTAAAGTTGTGTTCTTGGTGACATGCTATACGTATATTTGCACATTCTGAGCCCTCTTGACATCAGACACCAGCAATGAGCTCTAAGAACAAAATCCTAGAATGAGGACTAGAGTGTGTACTCTGTGACTGCAATGTATCCTGAACATCAGAGCATGTGTACACACACAGAAAAAAGGAAAGGGAGGGATTACTGACCAGGCCTGTGTAATAAGTAATAAGTAATAATGCCCTCATGCCCTCATTTGTTCTCATGCCCTCGTTTTTATAGCCTTGTTGACTCCTGGGATTCTGTTATTGCAATTTAAATGTTCTTCAAACACTATGCAGATGTTTTTACCCTTTGAAATGTGTTGGCCGACTTCTACTTTTGTATTGTGGCTTTGTTTTGAAAGAGAAAGAGAAACTGAAACTGCCCTGTTACTAAATGGTTAATGTGATAACCGAAAAAAAGTTTTATTATTCATATTTAAAACGCTGAGCAATGATCAGTGTTAAGCGTTTCAAACATAAATGATGAAAGATATTTGCAATTGGTGGATTACATTTCCGAAACATTGTGCTTTGGGTCAGCAGTAAGTCGTCAGTGAGCGAAGAGCCGCTGGAGATGTGCCCAGGTTTACTGGGGAATAAGTAACGGGACTTTTGAAATAAGTGAGTTCAGCCTACAAGGCAGCTTACAAAGTCCAACTGTTACAACCGTACAAAGTTCAGCTAACAGCCACCTGGATCATGTTTTTTACTGGATTGTTGCTAATCAGCAACAATCCAGTAAATCAAGTTAACAGATTATAGAAAACTTTAAAAACTAAGTTCAGTAAAAGACTGTGTTCTATGAGCTTGTTAAAGGAAATATCTTAGTGCATGCTTGTTGATGGAGCTTTTTCCCATTGCAATATGAGTGAGAGGAAGAAAAATAATTAGGCAGTTTACTTTGCAATTGGGATTATGATGTTTCAACAAAAAATATTATTAAGATAAGATATGAGCACATGAGCAATTAAACAAAGAAAATGGAATATAGCATAATGTTAATTTCCCTAAAAATGTACTAGCATTGCAAAAAAAAAAAACAAAACAGAGGGTAGAACGGCACACATTGCACTTGCCTGTCACTATCAGAGCAGGGACTTTCAGAGGAAGCGGTGGTTTCAAAATTGCCAACTGTGCATTCGTAGGAGGACTGACCTGAGTAGCACTTATCAGGCCATTTGTCGTTATTAACAAAGGAGTATTCAATACATATTCTAACAATTACTCTTAAAAATGTAACATTTACTTTAATTTATTATAATACTTGCTTTAATTTACTAGATTTAACCCCAATTTCAAGTCTTTTTGTTACTGCAGTTCAAAATATAAACAGCGAGTCCATATGTTCTTGCGCTGTTGATATAGAAACTGTGATTGTAGCCCCTTAAATAGACGGTAAGGGTGTACAAAATAGAATTATGGTTTTTATCATCTTCAGGGATGTAACCTTTATGTATTTAAGTTGTTTCATTTTGATAGTTTTTTTTTTTTATCATGGAATGTGGCAGTGTGGATGAGTTAAGTCGGGGACTGAGGATTTTTTAGAGCTACAAACATGAGGACCACGATGGAAGTGACAGTAGGAGGCTCACTGACTGCTAGAACTTACTAAAACCAACAAAAGTTCCTTGTTTTAGTGTTACTCTCACTTGAGACTTGTAGTATTCAGCTGTCTCTACATCTATATTTGATTCATCTGACTTTTTGTGCAATTAAGGCATCTCTGTTCTTTCAGCTTCCAAGATGCATGAAAACTGGTGTGCACTGAAGCAAGGATGCCTGACCTAAAACAGCTATAATTTATTCATTTTTCTATATAGTTGTAATCAGTGCCCTTTTAAAGATCTGAAATTTTGTCACTTGAAAAAAAAGATGAAGCAGAGAACAGAATACCAGAAAGTAAAGAACAAATACTCCAACATTTCAATTATTCAGGACAGCCCTAATGCATAATATGTCTAAAGTTAGATATCTGCATTGGAATGACCTCCCTCAAAATATTCACATTCTGTTGCTTTGCAGCCTGAAATAAAGACACACAAAAAACAGGCTTGGGTAAAGTCTCTGGTCGAAAAGCCCTTCCTCAACCCTGCTCAAGCTGAGAGTTATCGGCCGATCTCGCTGCTTCTGTTCTTTTCCAATATCATTAAAAGGGCAGTCTTCAAACAGGTCTCAGAATTCCTCTCTTTAAATGACCCCCTTGATCCAAACCAGTCTAGTTTCAAGAATAGCCACTCCACCGAAATAGCTCTGCTATCAGTGACTGAAGCTTTAAAATTGGCAGCAGCTCAGTCCTTAGTTCTTATCCTTCTGGATCTATAAGCAGTCTTCGATGCAGTTTACCACAACATCCTCCTATCCATACTCTCAAACATGAGCATCTCAGGCAGAGGTCATTCTTGGTTCAAATCTTACCTCTCTGGGCATTCATTCAAGGTATCATGGTTGGGTTGAATATCTCCATCCCATCAGCTGTCCACTGGAGTTCCCCAAGCCTCAGTACTGGGGCCCCCCTACTCTTTGCTATTTACACCACCTCCTTGGGCTTGATTATTCACTCTCTATGGCTTCTCTTATCAGTGCTATACTGATGATACACAGTCATACCTGTCCTTCCTGCCAGAAAACCACACCGTCTTGGCACGCATCTCGGCTTGTCCATCAGACATATTCACACGGACAAAGGATTACCACCTACAGCTAAACCTAGCCAAGACGTAACTTCTGGTTATACCAGCTGAACCTTCTATTAATATAGGGTGGTAAGAAACCTGGGTGTCATGACAGATGACCAGCTATTCTTCTCTGACCACATCACGTCTGTCATCAGAAAAATCTTGCCAAACCTGACTCTGTAGCAACCCAACTGCCGGTACAGGCCATGGTTATCTCTCACCTCGAATACTGCAATACCCTCCTAGTGGGTCTCCCAACTTGCACAGTAAGACCCTTCCAGCTGGTTCAGAACGCAGCACCTCGGCTGGTCTTCAACCAATCCAGAAGGTTGCATGTAACCCCACTGCTGATTGACCTACATTAGCTATCCATGGCTACCTTAGCTAACCAAGTCACTAAATTTTGCCTACAGCTTGACATGTGGGTCATAGTTCGAATTACGGTGGGCATTGGGGGGGTACTGTACCCCCTGATCAAGACCCAGACCCCCCTGGTGGCAACTATTCGTATTTACGCAGTAGCGGACCATAATAGTCATAGAAGTGTTATGAAGTCAGTACCCCCCAATTATGGTGAGGTAATTCTCACTCTGATCTGGGTCTGCACTCAGCTACCTTAATCCAATCATTCAGCCTCATGCTCCTACTTACTCGCTCCGGTCCTTCAAGGAACACTGTCTGTCTCTGCCATCCATACACACAAAGCAAACCCAGTCCAGACTGGTCTCATTTGTGGTTCCCCGCTGCTGAAACGAGCTTCCAAATGCAACCAGAGCAGCAGAATCTCTCTCTGTCTTCAAAAACCTACAAAAGACTCATCTGTTCAGAGAGCATCTCCTCTCTTCTTGCACTATTCCCTACATAAACATTTTAGCACTTAGAACTCTCCTCTGGTTCTCACACTGTTCCCTCATATTGTAAATCGCTTTGGATAAAACCTTCTGCCAAATGAATGTAATGTAATGAGAATAATTTTATTACATGGTGCCATTTAAGTGACAAGCAAATGGCCCATTAAAAAGTTGATGTATGGTCAAAAAATCTTTCAGTCCAGCATCTATATCTTGCCCAGAAAGGCTAATTTATTTTTATCATATTATGCAAAGGTTACAATTGCTTGCTATAACAATAGCATATATTATTCAATGTATGCTATTGTTTTGTATTTTTTTCATCTAACAAAAAAGGCAGTACAGTTACATTTCTGCTAATACGGTACTGTACTTAATGGTTGTTGTGTATAAACCATATGCCCACATACATTTCATGCAAGTGTCGATACACAATCATTTGTTTCTATGAGGGTTTTAAGGAAGGATGTGAGATGCTGTGTGGTATTCTGTCATTTCAGTTTAGTGAAAAATGTTTAGTTTAACTGCTATTATACCTTGATTGAAATTCATGCTCAACTTGGGAGCCCTGATTTATTTTCTTAATCTGTACCCGATGTACTTAGAGCATACCAAGTAGTTGATAGGGTGGTGTAGTAAAGTGGACCCTTATAGTCACGTGTGAACACACCACTGCACAGCACACAGTGAGAACAGTGTGAAACTCTTTCTCTGTATTTAACCCATTTACCAAGTGAAGCTGGGGGCCGCCACCAATGAGTGGTGGCCAGGAAGCAGTGTGTGGGGACGGTACCTCAGTGATGACACTAGCAGTCCTGGGATTCGAACCCACAACCTTCTGATTGCAGGGGCAACTCCCTAACCACTAGTAGTAGTACTGTACTTAGCCTAAAATTATAAATCACAGGTCGCATTTGGGTTCATTAGGTGTTTTAAACTTATTAAAAAGGAATTTGTTTAGATTTATTCAAAAGGAAGTGGAATATTCTTCATATTTATATTTCATATGTATATTTCAAATCAAATCAAATCACTCTTATTATCACATTACATGTACAGGTACAGTGCATGCGCTTGAAATGCCTGTGTGCAAAGCTTCACAGAGCAACAACAGTATGATAACTGACGTACTAGGATGACCGAGGAAGAAAAGATATGCATATGTACAAAATATATACCGTGTAAAGTACAGATTGTAAATATATACAAATATTTATCACAGTGCACAAAGTGAAAACGACACCTAGCGAGTGACTCAAATCTTGAGCTGTTATGAGAGCAGTGCCACAGTTGCAGTTCAGCTCATAACACTGGCAGCCACACGGGAGTCAAACACGTCCCACTTTGAAGCTGCTTCAAGAGACTGACACCCCCAACTGAGTGAACCACAGGGCTCCATCGTTCAGTACATGCCAGTACAGTAGGGATTCCACATCCAAACACCATACAGACACACAAAGACGCACACAAGTGTAAAAGAAACAAACACACACAAACTTGATAATTTGACTAAGATATTAATAACTGCAGGAGAATATTGGCAAGATTCAAGTGTCTTGGGCCATTAGCTATTAGAAGACTCAAGAAACTTTGTTTCCAATTGAAGGCAATTTAAACACAGTGCAAAATGTACTGCAAAAAATGGACAAAACGAAAAAATAAAAGATTATCTTTGGTCTATAACTCTCCATTGTGTTCCCCATATTACTACATAACAACACTGAAACATACTACACACTACTGAACACATTAAGGTCAGAGCAGCGCGGTGCTGCAGTAGTTAACCTTGTGGCTTCAGCAAGGAGTCACAATGTGTTTTTCTGAAAAAAACCCCCACAAAAACGCTGACAGATGTAGGCAAGTGTAGTGTTCAAAGTTTTGCCCAAAAAAGTGTGATGAGCTGCCTAGGTTAGGATTAAAACACTTCCTGCTAGGAAGGCATCGATGTTACTCACTACACTACACCAGCATCAGTCTCACTGAAAACAACAGAAAAAAGGATTGGTCTTAAAAACACATAGCCATGTACCTTCTTTTCCAGCTGTGACTGTATTTGTACAGGAATCCTAGCTTTAAATGTCAAGTGATCCTAATTCCGCAGTACACGAACAGATACATTTACCAACTAAAGTCAACAATCAACTCAAGTAGCAATTTCACAACGAACCCTTCTGAATGGCTTTGTTTTCATCTGAACCATTTCATTATGCAGATATTTTGTGGAAGTCTTCTATAACACATTTCCACGCATATGACTTCTGGCGCCACGCTCACGGTGAGTCCCTGCCTCATGCCTGTTGGCCCCGGGATAGGCTCCGGGTACCCACGACCCTAGTAACGATTAAGTGGTTACAGAAAATGAATGAATGAATGCATGAATGAATGAATGAATGATCAGACTAAGTCAGTTAACTAATTCCTAAAAAAATGTTTTCCTACATAACAATGACAATACAAATGATATATCCTACTGTACAGGTGTTCCAAACTGGATAATTGGAAGCACAGGTGGGGAAACTAATTTTAGTGTTTACTGCTGTAATGATTCTGTGAGTAATTATTAGAAAATCCTTTGCACTGACTGCTTTTAGAGAAATGAAATGTGTTAAGAAAAGCAATAGAAATAATTACTCCCCGAGTAATTTGCGCCCTAAACACTGTCCCATATTACTACACAGTACCTGGTAGTGCACTCTAATTAACCGTGCCAGACTGCATGCAGAAACAAAAAAAATTTGCTAGACACGGGGAAAAAGTCTTGGTGAGCTCATTGTCCTTGAGTGCCTTCTCCTCTCCGCCTCGCCTCGCTATGCGAGTTAGAAAACTGCTGCGACCCCTCGGGAGCAGCAAGACAAATGGGCTTCACTCACTATCAAACAACTTTTAATTCTCCCCTCTTCTTCTCTGAGGATCAAAAATCACTGCGGCTGCTCGCTTTGCAGACTACACCTCTGCACCACGCAGGCTATTAGTTAATTGCCCGAACCGGAGTGTATTTCTTTAAATGGAGTCGTTAGACTCATTATGTGATCTGTGGATGCTTTATGAGGGCAAGAAGGAGAAGAAAAAGGAGCAGTTTGTGCAGGGAGACTTGGTGCTTATTTTGTGAAACTCCCCAGAAACCCCGATTGAGTGAGGGAAAATGAAACAAAAGAAATACTGCTGAGATTTCTCTCGGCTTGCTGGTCCCTGTTGGTCATAACACACACACACACACACACACACACACACACACACACACACACACACACACACACACACACACACACACACA
>JBBJLS010000082.1:10785378-10814529 GCA_037577275.1 Bryconaethiops microstoma
AAAAAAAAAAAGACGGTGTAGAGGTCTCTCTGTTTGCTTGTTTCTTTTGGTTGTAAAACACACACACACACACACACACACACACACACACACACACACACACACACACATATATTGTATGGTTAGCTATTTGATACAGTATCAAGTCACTCTGAAACTTCAGATGTTTTGATCAAATGTGCAAGAGAGAGAGAGAGAGAGAGAGAGAGAGAGAGAAGGAGGGAGAGAGAAAGAGAGAAAGGGAGGGAGAGAGAGAGAAAGAGAGAGAGAGAAAGAGAGAGAGAGAAATAGATAGAGACAGAGAAACTTAGAGACAACAATGAATTCTGAGAGAGATGGTGATGAAATTGTGATGTAACTGCTACTAATATGTGCCATACATGAAGTTGGCGTGCTGTGCTTGCTCCCTCACCCACTCCTCACACTTTCACTCACTCACTCACACACACACACACACAAACATGTGGAGGAAGTGGGGAGGGAGCACTACATATTGGCCATAAAAACAAACATGTACATATAAAGGGCTCCAATGGGCTACTGGAGAAGTTTAGCATTTCAATTATTTATCTCCTCCTGTGTAGCTGACGGTTCGGCTAAGCTTTCCCGTTGGTGAAACAGCACCACGAATCGTGTACGCCAGCGCATCGGACTACTAAGCTTATGGACGGTGGGGCTTAAGAAGAGATTTAGCCTTCTGATGGCTGCTTTTAATCTGCACTACGTCTGATTAATCAGGGGTGAAAGTTAAAGTGGGGCTACATGTGTGGATTCGGCTACTGTTTCACACCACTGCGAGCAAAAAATAAATAAGTACTGTAGCACAGTGAGTAAAGTACCCTAAAACCACAATTAGGCCTACCCTGACTTAGATGTACGGAAGTAAAATTATCCAAATAACAACTAACATGTGTCAATAACGAAAAAAAAAAAAAATCAAGTTCTGAACTCCAGTTCAGCATCTATTAGTATAGAAACTGAAGCTCATTAGCTGCTGTTTCTCTGATCTGAAATAAAAAGCTAAGGAGTAAGAAACGGCAGTGAGGTCCACGCTGAAAGAAAAAAAAGAAATACAAAGTGTGAAGGACTGTGTAAGAAATCAGTGAAAAGTTCATTCATTTAACCAATCAGATTTGAGATCAATTCTGCAATTTTTGGTAATTAATTCTTCATTTTTGATGAATCCTGAGAATGACGCCTGAAACTGTGAATTCATGCTGACGCTCAGGTCTAGTTCCTTTGCTACCTTCAGCTGTTTTGCACATTTTGACACATATTGCACAATGCTGACTCTGGACATGTTTGGTCATCACATCATTTAACCTGTCTTTCAGTATTATGGTAGATTAATTTCATTAATTGCATACTTATTTTTTCAATTGCACTGTCCTGTATGTCTTAACACAATCTTGCTTTGATATTTGCAATATGTGCAATATGTGGACATCATGGTCCCTGAGTGTTCTGTATACTTGTATATGGGTGAGATGACAATGAAGTTCACTTTGACTCCGAACAATCTGAAAATACAGAACACACTCACACGCGCACATACCATGTGTGTGTGTGTGTGTGTGTGTGAGTGTGTGTGTGTGTGTGTTTGTGCACAGTATATATATAACTGTGGACATGTTTGTGGACTTTTAAAGTGTAAAGGGTATTAGTGTAAAGTGTCCATTTTGTCATACTGGAACACACCACACCACAGCACAGCACAGCACACAGTGTGAACAATGTGAAATTCTTTCTTTTTTTTAATCCATTCAACATTTGAAATAGTGGGTAGTCAGGAATGCAGCCCACAGGGAGCAGTGTGTGGGGACGCTATATTGCTCAGGGATACCTCAGTGGTGCCGCTGGCAGTCCTGGGATTCAAACCCTTGACCTTCTGATGACCACGCCTCCAGCTGCCCACCTATAAAGTTAGGTATGTATATGAACATTGTGGCAGACAATGTGCCAGTTATTGCAAACACTTATTTGCAGTTGTTGCTACTAAGGGTGGCGCAAGCAGTTATTACGTTTAGGGGGCAATTACTTTTTCACATAGGGCCATGTAGGTTTGGACAGATTTTTTCCTTAATAAATAAAATCATCCCATTAAAAAACTGCATTTTGTTTTTACTTGGGTTATCTTTGTCTACTATTCAAATCTGTTTGATAATCTGAAACATTTAAGTGTGACACATATGCAAAAAAATTAAGAAATCAGGAAGGGGGAAAATACTTTTTCACAGCACTGTACGTAAATAAATACTTACGTGCATACCAAATGTTAAACTTTTAGAACTGTTTATATGTGAACATTTGGAAGAGTGACGGCTCTGCATGCCCACCTGTCCGGACCCCCAATCCAACTGAAGTTACTGAGCACATCAAAACAAAACAGAACACAAAACTTCTCCAAGCCAGAGGAGACGGAACTGGGTAAACGGAACTAGTTACTATCCGTCTGAACACACAGTGTGATTGAGGCGCTCGCTTCAGTGTGTGTGTGTGTGTGTGTGTGTGTGTGCTGACTTTTCTCTCACACTCTGCGCAAACACTGCGCCCCCGCGGACCAATTAGCGCGCGGAGAGCCTGGAGAGTCAGCGCTTTTCCTGGGAGAGCTCGCGCTCTTCTGCACGCCGTGATTATCTCACCGCGTGCGCGTTACGACCACGGTTACGAAGATTGCATCAGGACCTCACTTTTACCACTGCCAGGCTCAGCCAGCTTACGAGAGACACGGAGGGGCTGGGTGGGGAGAAGAGGGGCGTGGGGGGTGCTGGTGGTAGGGGGTGGGGGGTTGGTAGTGGTAGGGGGTTACAATGTATCGCACTAAGATGCCTTTGATCCAGAAGATAGACAGGAAGGGTCACGTGACGGAGCTGGTATAAACAAAAGCCCCTTTTCTCATCCACACTAGGTGTGTATCTCTCAGCCGGGCTTCTATTCTGGGGGCCTGTGTAGTACAAACCACCCAGGGGTGCAGTCACTAAGTAAAGAAGTTGAAGAAGTTACCCCAGGACAACCCAGCGCCAAATCACGTCACGTCAAAGAAGTGGAATGACGGGTCCTCTCTGATCTACTGTACCTCCAGCCAGACTCACGAAAAACATCCAGAACAAAGTTCTTCAATGGTTTGGACTGATACTGGTGGCCTGGTGGATACCCAATGCACCCAATGTGAGCAGAAGGTTGTGGGGTTTGAATCCCAGGACTTCCAGTGGCACTGGGGTACTCTTGAGCAAGGTACTGTCCCCACACACTGCTCCCTGGGGGCTGCATCGCTGGCTGCCCACTGCTTCACTTGTGGAATGGGTTAACTACAGAAAAAGAATTTCACACTGTTCACACTGTGTCCTCTGGTGTGTTCACATATGACACTTTACACTTACAGGACCTTTACATTATGTGAAGGTGCTTTAATCTCCACTCTCCTCACATCTCATTTATGAAGTAATGATGGTGTTACAAGATTCACATGCTGTGCTGAAACAGCGCAATGATCCTCATCATCATAAATTATGATTGTGCAACAGTCTTACCATGTGAATGTCACTACTTACATCAGTATTACTGATATACTACTGATCTCTACAACTTACAGTAACGTACTCCTAACTACCATCTATGTCGTTAGTAATTAACTTAACTGATAGAAAATGAGTTTGGTGATGATAAAGTCACTTGTCAGGTCGATAATGCATCTCGCCAAAGAGCAAAGAGCACAGAGCTTTTCTTTAGGAAAGGCAGGTCAACTCAGTGGCATGGGCAGCAAAAAGCCTGGATCACAATTTTATAATATAAATAAAAAGAATGGTCCATGACAAGGCTCCATCCTGCAAATTCGACTAAGTTGGGACCAGCTTGATGTAGAATATAGTTTTTCATTATTGAAGTCCAGCCTAAGGATGAGCAACAGAGTACTAATTATGATCTATTTGATGATGTTTCCATAACTTAAATACTCCATAATTTCCATAATTTATTTTCATAATTATATACTACTGATCTCTACTAAGTGTAATAATGTACTCCTAACTACCATCTGTGTCATTAGGATTCACTTAACTGTAAGTTGCTTATCGATAGATATCATAGTTTATTTCATATTGAGGTTTTTCTACAGATTTTTTATTGGATATTGTCCATGTCTCTGTGTGTCTGTGCAGTAATAACAGAAACAGTTTCCTCCAGGATCAATAAAGTATTCAGATTCTGATTCCGATTTTTTTCCTCTATTTTGAGCGTTTTTGCCTGTACTTAATCTGGCAAAAATATTCCATTAATTCAGCCAGAATGTGATGTCATATCTGTGGTCTGTGTATTTTCTTTACAGTACAAAAAAAAAAAAGAAACCGGGTGAACATCCTCTAAGTGTTTTGCCAGGGGTTGTAGTGGGCACGAATATTTTGATACTCTACTGTTCTTGTTCTCCTTGTAGCCTAATAGTAGTAGTGTAATAGAACCAAAAGTACTATCTGAAAGTGTCATTTTCTTCAGTAAAATAAACCAATGTAATGTATTTGCATGATCGGTGTTGCTTGTGTAGTTAAAAAGAATTAATTATGAAATGAATACAAGAAACAAGCAAAACCGTCCAAATTAGTCAAACGTGACAGAAGAAAAGTCATAAAACTTTACAAAGTTACATTGCATTACAATACCTTACTGTAATATCTATCGTCTTTACAAAGTTTAGACAGCTTTTTGTCTGCGTGACTAATAAATATTTATTAACAATAATGGTAGCATTTATAATGAAAACATAATTCTGTTTATCTTCCACATATTCGGGTGTGGATTTTTGGTCGTAGTTCTATAGCGTAATATATAAGCTTTTTATAGTTTTTTTTTTTTTTAACTATAGCACTAATAATAAAAATGTAGTAATTCAATTTAAAGAAGACTGAGCTTACAAGTTTCTTAGTGTGTTTTTAGAAGGGGAAGTATAATAAAGCAATTATGCGTAGGACGCCCAAATGTCCAGCAGTGCAGCAGAGGCCCAGTATTAAAGAGCCTCTGTTCATCCATTTCTTCTGAAGTCAAGGGTAAAGATAAAGGTATGTAAGGACAAAAGTACTGGATAGGGTGCGATCACTTCAGAGAATGCAGGTCCACTGCAACACAGTCCAGGAGAAGCTTGACTTATTTTCCATAGGAATTGTACAGGCTGGGTTTGTGCAATTTGTGCAGTTTGTATTCCTAAATAATGTGTAGTGGGTGCATCTTCAAGTAGCTAAATTCTATACTTAGACGGGGTGTCTGGACATACAGTACATTTGTGTTGGGAATGTTAGCCAATACTAATGATTTAGGAATACAAACAATTTCTTCTTCTACATTTTACATAGTTTTTTTTTGTGTTTTGCTCTGTTAGAAACAATATACTTTTTGGACTGTACCACAAGATATGCCACAAGACTTGTCGCTTGTGTGTATCTGTCACTCTTCAGTCCATTTCTCTGCACCTCTGTATGCAGAGTAATATTAATCAGACTGAGTGTTTAATATTAGTATCAGTATTTTGATTTTGATACTGATACTAATGTGGCATCACGATGCTTGACATCAAAAATACAGTGGCAAAAAAAAAAAAAAACAACACATCAATTTGACATCTTGATTTTCTCTTTTTTAGATTATAAAACTCACAGAAGCATAAGATGACATGTCACTGTTTTGCCGTTTTATTTACCAAGAGATATTTAAATGAATATGGTTCACAGAAAAGGTTTCATTAATACAGAATCTCTCCATTATGAGGTTGTTCTTTAAATATTGAAAAGATTCTTCACTCTCACACATCTTTTACAAAAGAATGAATTAAGTATTGAAAAGCACTGAAGCTAAAGAATTTAACTGTTTGCCACATTGCAGATTTGAAAAAGCAGTTAACCTTTCTAATATATATTTTTGATCTCGAAACCAGTAAACAACATTAATTGTAATTGTAAAATTAATCCCATAGTTCCCTAAAATTGGATAATTTTGCAAAATATGCATGATTATTTACTGGCTATATTTAACATGATGGGGGGAAAAAAACATAAGTTCTGGTCTGTGTTTGTGCTCCTTTTCAGTCAGTACTTAAGACCCTCTATGACTGAAATCACAGCCTCAAGCATTTTCTGATTCCAGCTAACAGTCTTTCCGTTCTTTTTTTTTTTTTTAATTTCTTCCACTTTTCATTGCAAAATGCATCCAGTTAAAATATTTTCACTGGTTATCCTGTATGTACAGCATGTTTAGGATCTAATCAGAGATTTTCAGTACTACTCGAGCCTTGGGACAATGAAGACCATTTTCAAAATCTACTGTTTCTTTACGTAAATCAGTAGTTATGGTTGATTTAGGTGTACATTTTGCATCATTGTCTTGCTGTAATATCCAACCTATTTTCTTCTTCTGTTTCCAGGATCCATTGATATTTAGTAGAATACTTTTTTGTCTTGTGCCACTGAATGCTTAACAGACCCACAGTGCTTGATTCCAAAGTGCCTCTGGTTTATTGAGTGCCATAATGTGTTGTGTTGACTCGCATTTAAGTTTCTTTGCTTAACTTATGATTTATTAACAATTTGTCATGATCTGGAACTGTCTGCACCTGACGTAGACTAATTAGGCCTGACTAATGAGTCAAATAAGAGAAAGAAAAAAATAATAAAATTCAGCTAATGGAAATTTTGCAATACGATTTGTAGGAAATAATCATATTTTAAACTTATTCCGTGTTGTGTTACTTATTTCACTTTTTACATGTACTTTGTTACA
Source organism: Bryconaethiops microstoma (assembly GCA_037577275.1). Classification (NCBI taxonomy): domain Eukaryota; kingdom Metazoa; phylum Chordata; class Actinopteri; order Characiformes; family Alestidae; genus Bryconaethiops; species Bryconaethiops microstoma. Next base: position 10,792,138 of record JBBJLS010000082.1, read on the forward strand.
TGCACTTTGACCAGTGTGCTCAAACTTTTGAATACTCTCATATGCTTTTATTCACAAAATTTTCAGAATTCAGTTTTACATTTTCTTGATAAAAACACCTCTCTGTTATTTTCCTGCAGAATAAAACTCTTCTGAACAGAATTTTCTGAACAGACAAATAAGTGCAATTCAGTACAAATATAGAAAAAAGAAAGAAAACAGAAGCCAGTACTAATCCTGCTACCTAACTGTTAAACTGAAACAATCTAAAAGTGAGCTGTCATGCTCAAACCACTCAAACACTCAACTTCCCCACATGAAGAAATACACAGTGATCAAGATGACAGCACACAACGTCACACCATCAACATGCATTACATGCTCTAGGTTTTACATGAAGCACCCCCAGTTTTAATAATCTTTCTGTAAGATTGAGTCAGCTTCACATTCACATTTTTCAGTTCCACCTTATATCGTGTAACTCTGACGTTCTGGTGTCCGAACAGCAAATTTGAATTTGAGCTCAGTGACCTAAAGAAAGCAATGCAGAAAGTAATCCGATTAAAAAATGTATAAGAAATAATTGCAAAAAAACAAAAACAAAGGGTCTATAAAAGCTAAACTTAATTGTTTCTTTAATACACAAAAGGAATCGGCCTTGTCATGCATATTCACCTTCTAAATGTGGTGTAGGCTTTACTAGAAAAACTAAAGATTTTAACGTTATTCAATGTCAGACTCCTTGGTACAAGTTGTTTTAAAGTTGGCGGACAATTTTGTATGTGTTTGTTGTCAAGAAAGATCTGGGGCTATTAACTGTTTTAGTTAATATTATTATTATTATTTTTGAGATCAGGGACCATTTATAAATCGGTTGGGCCTGTAGGATTGGATGCCAGTTTCAAATAATACCTCTGACCAAATACCTCCTTGGGCACTTTATCAGATACCATCTACCATAAAGACTGTAGCGTATCTGTTGCGGCACAATTTGTGAATATTGATCAGCAATAACATGAAAACTTCTGACAGGCGAATAAGTGAATAACACTGACAGCTTGTTACAGCGGCAACTGTTAAGGGGAGGGATATGTTAGGTCAAAAGAGAATAGTCGGCTCTAGACATTGATGTGTTGGGAGCAGAAAAATAGGCAAGTGTAAGGATTTGAGAGACACTGACAAGGGATACTTTATGATGGCTAGATGACTGGGTCAGAGCATCTCCAAAACATCTCCAGATCTTGTGGGGTGTTCCCTGTACGTAGCTGTTATTTACCTACCAAAAGTGGTCCAAAGAAGGACAACTGAAGTACCAGGTGACAGTGTCATGGACACCGGAGGCTCACTGATGGAGTGAAGGCCAGCCCACAGAAGAACTACTGAAGCACAAACTGCTGAAAAAAGATACAGGCTATGACAGAAACGTGTCAGAACACGCAGAGCATCACTGCTTGCCAGGTATGGGGCTGTGTAGCCACAGACCGGTCAGAGTGCCCATCCTGACCCCTGTCCAACACTGAAAATGCCTACAATGGGCATGGACCGGAACTGGAGCAATAGAGGAGGTGAATCATGAATCATGTTTTCTTTTACGGCCAAGTGCATACGCATAACTTACTGGGGAAGAGATGGCATTAGTCAAAGAAGGCAAGTCAATGGAGGCAGTGTGATGTTCTTGACAATGTTCTGCTGAGAAGCTCTGTGTCCTGGCATTCATGCAGAGTGTTACATCCCTAAACACTATTACAGACTAAGTATACCCCTACATGGCAACAGTATTCCCCAATGGCCTCTTTCAGCAGGATGATGCACTCTGCAACACTGCAGAAACTGTTCAGTAATGGCTTGAGGAACATTGCAAAGAGTTTAAAGTGTTGACTCGGCTTCCAAATTCCCCAGATCTCAATCCAACTGAGCATCGGTGGGGTGTGCTGGACAAACTAGCCCGGTCAATGGAGCACATCACCTTGCACATCATAGGGCTTAAGGACAGCACACCTTCAGAGGTCCTGTAGGGTTCACGCTTCGACGATAAAAGTTCCAACATGATTTTATTTTAATGCAATTTTGAACCAATTGGTTCTATTGGTTTAATTGGTCATGATATTTCAATGCGTTGTAAATTATGTGAAAACCTTTACAAACAACAAAAAATGAAAATACAAGGTTTTACTCTAACAGTGACAAGTTGCCAAATCATGTATTCTGTGTGTTACAGTGATTTTACCACAGCTATGTATTAGGCGCACCACTCAAAATGGTATCTATCTCACTCACTGGTAGTCAGTCAGGCACAACTAGGGTAGCTGGGTAGCTGATGACAAATCTTCTCTAAATCCGTCTGTTATTTGGGAAAACCTGATGTCAGTTTCTTCCAGCATAGTCCTGCCTAACTCAAATCCAACAGAGGACACAAAAGAATGCCAGAACCTCTAAATCTAACTGTCTATATGGTTAACATTATTTTTGACAGTTAATAGTAAAAACATGCAGGACCCCACAGCTAAAAGCATAAAAAGTTCAGGAGAAGCCGACAGTCCCTTTGAACTGTTGGCGTACTTTTCCAACTAATCAGCAATGCTGAGTGTGAACTACATGAACTTTGATTTTGAAAATACTTTAAATGGGTTCATTCTGAGTCATTTTGAGTGGGAAAGTGAATTAAAACAAGCTTTGTCAATCTGGGCCTATAACATGTGTGCCTCCTTTTACCAAACTAACAGTACGCCCCACATTACTCGATGCACCTGAATCCACCCTATTTCACGTATATTTTTTAATGATTTCATGAGGATACACACTGCCCATGCTGGAACACAGCATATTGTTGTGGCCTTGAGAACATTTTAAAAGGTAAGTTCTGACTCCAATGATACACTATATGGACAAAAGTATTGGGACGCCTGACCGTTGTACCAACAGGGACTTTAATGACATTGCATAAGAGCTTCCACTCTTCTTGGAAGGCTTTCTACAAGATTTTGGAGTGCTTATGCGGGAATTTGTGCCCATTCATTCTGTATGAGAAGGTCTGGCTCGCAATCTCGGTTCCAGTTCATCACAAAGGGGTTGGATGGTGTTGAGGTCAGGACAAGTTCTTGAGGTCCACAGTTCTTGGTTTTATGGAACGCGCTTTGTGCACTAGGACACAGTCATGCTGGAATAGAAAAGGTTCTTCCCCAAACTTTGTCCACAAAGTTGGAAGCATGGCGTTGTCCAAAACGTCTTGGTGTGCTGAAGCATTAAGACTGACTTCACTGGAAGTAAAGGGCTGAAAACCTTAAAAATTTGTGTCCCAATACTTTTGTTTGTGTAGTGTATGTGAGATTTCACCTCTTCAGACTTTTGAGCTTCTTTTGGCATTTTGTAAATGAATATAAACACTGCCACCTCATCTGAATCTCTTAGCCTGACATTACTGGGTTTGAATCCCAGGACTGCTGGTGGCACCACCGAGGTACCCTTGAGCACAGCACCGTCTCCACACGCTGCTCCCCGGGTGTTGCTTTCCTGACTGGCCACTGCTTCACTTGGTGAATGGGTTAAATACAGAGAAAGAGTTTCACATTGTTCACACTGTGAGAAGTGGTGCGTTCACGCGTGACTATAAGGGGCCACTTTACTTAACCTCTAAGAAAATAACATCCTCTGTATGACCACCAGCCTGCTTTTTAAATCCTTGTGTTTAACTTTTCAGGGGAGTACCACTTTGCAGGTTGGGAAAGACAAGCCTGTGTTAAAACACACACACACACACACACACACACACACACACACACACGGGCCGCGAGAGGGAGAGCGAGAGCGCGTGCTGCAAATCCCATGGCAACAGCAACCAGGAAACGCGTCTAAAATAGGGGGCAGTGTTCACTATTACTATAGCAACAGGAAGACGGGGCTCCTTCAATCAGCTTTAGGATTTGCTGAGGCGGGAGAAAAAACAAAAGACTGATTCTTTGCATGACCGTCATTAAAAGGAATGATAAGCACTTAATGAGATAGGGGCTTGATTTAGGCACAATGTGGCTGGTGTCACTGTTCAACCGGACACGCACACACACACAGACACACACATACAGATACACACACATACACACACACACACACACACACACACACACACACACACACACAGATTGCAAAACTAAATCAAACTCAATGCAACTGGTGTTAATAATACTCCGGCTGTGTGTTAATGTTTAAATGAGAATAACGATGCTGGGACGTCCAGGCCAGATTTATTAGACTGCTATTCAGATATTATGGGACATCATGTAATATGGGGCAGTGTGTTAGGTCATATGGGACATTGCTCTGATCAAGCTTTTATACTGTTTCCCTTTTTGAATAGCACCAGTTGAAATGATCACATTCATTTTTGAATTCATTATAAAACAAACGCATACCTTAGATGGCCTTGGAATCTCTGGGTGGCCCTTTTCATGTGCCACATGGTGGCATTAGTCCTATCTCTTCAGGGTTAAAGAGGACAGAAGGTCGAGATGCTGATGTTGGGGGTGGGGTTTAAGGATTCCACCTGTTACACACATACACACACCAGGAAAAAAAGAATATCCCCCAAACTGGAACTGGTCCATTTGGGTCATTGGCTTTTTTTCCCCATGTCCCTTTTCTCCTTGTAATCGTTCTAGGATAAGCTGTAACAGCCTTGAATGTGTAATGATTAATTTTTTCCAAGTGAATAAGTTTTTAGAGCCACGAAACAGTCTAAAATCCACTATGGCCAAAAAAGTGACCTCGTACAGGTCGATCACCTTTAAAAGATAAACCTGTAACCAAGGTCAGTGTTGAAATTATTGTAAGAGTTGCTATGGGAATAAAAAAAAGTACAGGCAGGACACAGCGGTCCTCCCCCCAAATTAAACAGAGACGCTTTATTCCTTTTAAACTTTTGACAAAGCTGCATCTCGTACGAAACTTCTCCAATGTTGACTTACACTCGGGATGTTTACGAGGAACATGTGCACGGAGAGTGGTAAAAATGAAAATAAAAAAATAAATAATAATAAAATAAAAAAAGCAAAACAAAATACTGAAGGTACAACGTCTGACCATCGTCAGCCAATCAGAGTAGAGAAGATCAGGCAGCCAGCCAGTAGCGGCCGGGCGGGTTTCCTGCAGCCAGCCAATCAGACAGCAGCTTTATGCTGCTGATGCAACTAACCTGCAACAATAGCCACGCATCTCCTGGGTAGCAAAAAAAGTGTTCTTCCTCGATGTTACAAATTAAATAGTCCCTTTGAAACACGCTACTCTTGAATAAACAGTGAATGAATAAACAGTTTATGATTTGATACATTTTTTTTGTTTTTTTTGTTTTTTTTTACTTACCAGCAGTTTGTAGAAGTTTTCTCTCCTAAAAAAAGAAACATAAAAAAAAACATCAGAATGCGTGCCTGGTACCTGAGTGGGTGCTGTTGTTTACCACTCGTGCTCTTCTTTTTTTTTTTTGCCAATAAGAGGACGTGCACGAGGGGGGCGGAGGAATCCACGAGCCCGTGACGCAGCCGGTTGCTAGGTGTGGATGACCCACCGACGCGCGTGCTCAATTAGGCGACCCTCAGTCATCAACTCCGTCACAACAAAGGCAAGAAGCAGGAGAGGCACCCTGACCAAGCAGGAGAGAGAGAGAAGAGAGAAGAACATGGCTTTTTAAACTCGTCCTCCTTTCTTCTGCCCTCCACACCAGCTCTGTGCTTTGCTCTTGCAAACGCACCCCCAAAAAACCTCAAGCACCTTTTTCTGCAATAATGGAGTAAGTCGATTTCCTATCGTTCTTCTTTCTTTTGAGTTGCTTCTATTCATTTTCCAAGCATTCAGCCTTTCTACTTCATTCATTCTCTCTTGTGTTGCTTTACATGTGTTGTCAACCAGTCCTTATGCCTCTACAGTGTTTTGTCCAAGCTGTCAGGAAACTTTTCCACCACTTCATTCAACTGTTGCTACAGATATGGCGCTGTTCTGCAACTTTAGAGGAGCTAATCTTCCATTCTCCGTACTTAAATATGGTCTAATTCAAGATTTATTTTGCATTTAAACAGAATACTACACTTTTCAGCCTTGTTGTCTGTTTTTTATAACACATGGGTTAGTTTGTGTCCGTGATAAATATCCTGTAAAGGTACTAAAATGTGAAGAACTTGGCTTGAAAAGGACAGAGCTGACATTGTCATTGCATGCTGCTTTTAGTTTGGCTGTACTTGTTTGTATATATACATGTACTTGTTTATATATATATATATATATATATGTATATGTGCGATGTATATATGAGGGGTTAAAGGCAATACTTGACTTTTTTCTTACATTGTTTGCTGCTAAAATATTGGAAAAGAGGTTGCATTAGTTGAAAACAAAGGATGGGGGGGGTGAAGCAGTTTTAGCTCTTTGTGGAAGAACTGACACCTTGCATTACGTCATTGGCTGCATCCCACGTGTGCATGGAGCTCTGCTCTATACAGTTTCAGTTGGCTTATGCACCTGCCATATGTCTACAGAGATTTTGTGGTAATAAGGCTTGTCACAATGCTGCTTTCTCGGATCGTTCCTGTCGCTGTGGCATTTGGGAAGTTGGCACAGCCGTGCCAAGCGTGGTGGGTAACAATAGAGCTTGTTGTTTTTGAGTTTGAATTGTGAATACACCCCCCAAAAAACAGAGAGGCATGATTTTCGGAACCTTTAGGGACTGTAGAAGCAGTTATAAGATGATTTCTGCTGACTTTAAACTAATACCAGGCTCTAATGATCATTTTGGATATTTGTTTTATTCTGGCAACTAGTATTTCACTGCTGATTGTGGAGTTGTTTTTTTTTTTTTTAGTTGTCGGGCTGATGAGAGCAGAGGTGGATAGAGTAGTTGCAGTTGTGTCAATGTCTTGGTTAGAGCTCTGAATGAGCATCCGCCTGGTTCACTGGGAGCTCAGCTGAGGCTCCTAAGTGGGCACAGGAGACTGAGATGGATGGAACAGGTCTAGTGATAGTCTAAATTGGTCCCTCGACAGTTGCAGATGTTTCCAGAGTGATGCTGAAATGTAGTAGATCCAGTGCCACTTGCTTTATCAATTTCTCCTGTGTTTACAACTACTAATTCTTGAAGAGCAGTTTTGTTCTGGGGTTGTCAAAAGCTTTTTTTTGAACATCGAAAAACAAATCAATACAGGTCAGAAGAGGAAAGCAAGGATTTTTCACTTTTTTTTGTTTTTTTTGCTTTGGCTTGAAAATACCATCATGAAAACAAATGAAGTGTGCCCACGTTTTACTCGTCCGATATTAAAAGTGATGGTTTTGGACAGTCTTTTCTCATCGATGTCTCCTCCTTTTTTTTTTTTTAGGTTTCATAATGCTTACCCAGCCCTGTTTTCTGTGGCTCAGCTCTCAAACTACAATATCGTGCACGGTAAATTCGTCCGTTTGAATCATAGGACCAACGGACAGGATGATGGCAATGTCAGCACCCATTTGGAAGACTCTACTTGGCTGCCCGGCAGACCCCCTCGCTCTCTCTCACCCACAGGCTAACCACAGCCAATTGGAGAGGCGCAGAGGGGAGGGGCCAGAGGAGAGCCAGCACTTAATTGGTGAGTTGCAGTGAGTACAGTTTTTTATTTTTCCCAGTTTCAGGTGGGCACCGCACTGCAGCACATTTCCTCCTCCTTGAACAGTGAGTAAAACTACGAATGTGTGTCTGTTTTAAATTGTTTGTGGTCTACATTTGAACTAATCGGGGCTACAATTACGCTTTCGTTTTCAACGCTTTGGATTTACGAACTGCATCGGATCACGAATTATCATTTTTAAACAAAATTCCGAAATACGAAACATTAAATGGTGCGAATGCGGTCGATTGTTGTTGGTGTTTTTCTGTTTTGTGACTTATAGAATGCATCCGATTTACATTGTTTTGAATGTTCTCTTTTCCAAATAGGTGATGGTCTCAGTGACTGGATGACGGAAGAAGTGGATTTCTCCTCATACCTCCCAACCCCTCACTCCTCTCCCTCCCCCAATGCGTCCCTTCCCCCTTCGCCCCTCCAGCATGACATCCAGGTGCCCTCTGATTTGGAGGTCATGACCTCTCTGCTGCAGGAAGAGCTTGCTCAGCTGGAGGATTACTTCCTGTCTGACCCGCTCCCAGAGAAAGCCTCCAAACTGGGCAAATGCGACAAAGGGCCACCACCAATGGGTCCCCCATCCTACTACCCGTTGCCCTATGCATCCTATTCTGCTTCTAGCCAATCAGAATCTAGCCCCCTACTTGTTACCCTAGCAACTGGGGAACTAGACCTGCTGAGCTTTTGTGGGGGTCCCATTGGCCGATCCAAGATTCCTAGACACGCCCCTTACAGTTGCAGCCGCCCCATTGGCAACGTCTGCGGCCGCAAGAGAGTTTCCGATGGGGTGAGGGTGAGTGAAGGCTATGAGAATAGCATCTGGAGTTCCAAAGGAAATACCTCAGGTAACTCAGCTGTTGCGCTTGGTGGAAGCTACAGCTGCATAGAGGATGAACGGGTGGTGGGCAAAGGGTACTGCCTGGGCAGTGCGGTGGAGATCAGAAGGTGTGCCATTTTACCCAAAGAAGAGAAGAACTGCCGCTACACAGAGGAAACCATCGGCATAAGCAAGGTTGTTAGTGGCGGTTATGGCTTTAGTGGGCCCATCCAAGTTCCCCACAAGAAAGAAGAGATGATGATGTACGGTGTCAGGGAAGTCAGTCTAAACGGAATGGGTGGAGGTTCCGAGATTGAGATGATGAATGAAGGCAAAGTTAGCATCAACGACATGGTCAAGGCGAACATCCCCTGGAAGACCGAGTCTGGTGAAGGTTGTTTTCTTCAAGGAACGTCCCAAGAAGAGGCCTACCATAACTTCCTGGGGGCCATCAGTGAGCCTGTGAAAGCAGAAAGCGTAGACATGCACCGTCAACACAGCGACTATCACTGCAGCTTTATGGAGGGTCAAGGCCCTGACTGCTTGAGTGGTGACAGACACGGACACGAAATGGGTGCTCCTTGTCCCAGAGGAGTCCGTTCCTTGAAGGAAGAACAATGCCTTGGGAAATCAGATCTGGAGGGCTCCCTCATGGAAGGCAATCAAGGAGAACGCAAGCAAAAGAAGAGAGATCAGAACAAGACTGCAGCTCACAGGTAAAGTATTTACAAGTAGCTTTGTCACATACTACCTTTTTCGGGCCATTTCTAATAAAGTCAACATCACAATTCAGTCTCACAGATCATAGATGTCAGTGATTCTACAGGCCAGAAAACGTCAGAGTTTCAGAGCTGGATTTCTAAGACATGCATGACATAAATGACTAAATGCCTCTTACTGTTCATAAGTCAAAACAAAAGTTGCCATTGGCAGTATTGGCCACACCCTCTCTGGAATGATCTACTGATTATTGATACACCATTCTTCAACAGGTATCGCCAGAGGAAGAGAGCAGAGTTGGATTCGCTGGAAGAGCAGCTTCATGGCCTAGAGGGGAGAAATCGAGAACTTCGGGACAAGGCGGAGTCAGTGGAGCGAGAGATCCAGTACGTCAAAGACCTTCTGATTGAAGTGTACAAGGCTCGGAGCCAACGTCTAAAACAGGAAGCCAGCGTCTGAGCTGAAGCTCGGTAGCCTGACACAGATGATGGTCCTGCAAGTAGAATTGATAGTGCTCTAACAGAGAGTGGATTTAAGTTGGAATGTTTTCTGATCAAATGTCTTTTTTTTATTTTTTTTTTTACCTTTTTTTTAATCTTTTTGGATGGGGAACGGGGGTGTGTATTATTGCACGTTACGTTAACCGATCATTTACTTTTTCGTTACAAACTGACAAGTCCATCAACAGCTGCAGCACAAACTTCCACTTTTTTCAGCTCCAACTCAAAGTCAAATAAATATGCACTGTGATCCTGTCATGGCTTAAATGACAGTTGGCTTTTTGTCTGGGCCTCCTTTTTCAAAGAACAGCTAAAACGGGTCCTCCTCTCGTCTCCTTTTCAGGATTGATGTGACTCAACACTGAACACACATGACCTGATTGAGCACATTTATTTTCCATTTTACACAAGGCTATAATCTATGACCACATCAGAATATAACCTGCACTAGTCTTAATTTATGCGAACGCAGACAATTATCTTTTTTTTGTTGTTGTTGAAATTATTTATAAGCAGTTTCAAGGTTTGTAGTACTTGGCAATAGCATAATTCTTCCATCAATTAAAAAAAAAAAGAAAACGAAATAAGCACTAATATCGAAAAAGCAATCTCTTTCAAAACCAATATTGACTTTCAGGGGAATCACTTTTTCCAAAATGAATATTCCCTCAGGAAGAACAAGCCTGATGATTTATTATTTTTTTTATTATCCCCAATTTAGCTTAGTCCTGCAGCTCAGGTATGCAGTCTATGTCCAAAGTCACGGAAGTATGTCAGTTTGTAACATGATGCTGAAGATACAGCACTGCCTAATGTTATGCGTGTTGATTTTCATATTGTTTCAGTCTTGCATGCCTAAGATTTCACAGCTTCTCAAAAGAGTGCGTTTTTTTTTTTGTTGTTGGTTCAGACAATGCTGAACATTACAGCATATCTCTTCCTGCTAAAGATTTTCAAAGTCCTGTTCTATATCCTCTTTGCCTGGTCATTTCACAGAATGAGTGGCATTTTGATTTCACAGACAACCGTTTGGCCCAAATGTCTCTGCTGTAAATGCGAAAACAATCAGGGTTTGTGATTTTATAAGGCTTATTTACTCTGATTTAAAAAAAAAAAATGAAGGGGGAGAAGAGAAAAAAAATCTTTATAGTTCCACTGCTTTTCTATACTTTTCATTAGAGTGCTTGGTAATGGCTTTGAACAGATGGCTTTCATTTAGGATCAGCTCTAGCAATATTTAATCAGCATTTTCATATTGATTGCAAATTCAATTATGTACAATCCTGAACACGTTTAGGGTTTTCCTGTTTACAGCCTATTTAAAGTCGAATAGCCTAGTTTGGTGGTATTCTAATAATTATAATATCTACACATAGTAAGCCACAAAGAAAAAAAATGTGAGGGGGGGGGCGGGGGAAGTCCTGAAACAATTTTTCAACTCCCCGATTTTTTTTGGTTTGTTTTTGGTAGTTTTAAAGGTATTTTATTGAAGATTCGTGTATACCTTAAAACCTAGCAATACATCTATTTTTAATCCTTCTGAGGAAATAGCATAGCATAGATATTGAGAGAGCTAAGCATCATATGGGATTTCAAAGACGCTTTCCTCTTGGCGGTATACAATCAATGTGTCTGGGAAAAAAAAAATATGAAAAAAATATTAATATAGCCGGTTGTGGTACATTGTCACTTTGTGAGATATGTTGAGATATGAATGTTCAGATTTATGAACTTAACTACGCGACTGAGCCACATAATCTTCACACCAGCTGAAAACATGACGAAGTCATTTCGATGTATCACCTTCTACTTAAAAAAAAAAAACTGCTTTGTGTTTTATCTCCCTGTCATTCTTTTCAATTCCAATAAAAGTGATTTGTGTCAGCAGTAACGCATACGGGAGCTGATGGATGTGAGAGTGTGTGTGTGACTGCTGAAGCTTATCGTAGAAGGTTGGAAAGCTGCTGCTGTGTGTGTGTGTGATTTCTGAAGCTTATCGGAGAGGTTGGAAAGCTGCTGCTGTGTGTGTATGTGTGTGGGGGGGCAGCTACACACAAGAAAAAAAAGCACCGATGCTTGGAAGTATCACTCGAAAACCTCACCAAAGTGTCCCCAAAATCCTTTCCTTTAATGTTGCATATGTCACAATGCTCCTTTATGTTTCCTTGGTGATTTTTATAACATTCGAAGTTCTAGGACAGAGACCGCTAAGGGCAGACTCGAATTTAAAATTCGAAATTCTTTTTTTCATCACCTATGGATTCAATATTGTTACGAAGAGATCCGTTTTAAAATACTCGGATCATGAGCTTGTAGAGAGATCTGAGTGAACCCTTTTTAAATATTACATTTATTGCAGACTCATATGGTTTAGGACTAACGTAAGACCTCATTAGGCTTCATGCCAGGACATGAGAGGGAACAATCTAATCACACCATTCATCCCAACCAGACTGTGCCAGTTTCTCTTACTGGGACTGATAGTGTGGTTCGTTGTAGCCTACTTTACTCTCCACCGGCTTCCTTTTTCACAAACCCTCGTCGATTTTCTCAGATCGGAACGCTGGACAAAATTAAAAAAAAAACGCATAATGTTCTTAAAATAGGATATTCATTCATGAACATATTTGCGTGAAAATGCAAAATATACCGATTTTATGGTCCGTGCCCAATAAGTACTTCAGATGTGTAAATGAACGGGAACATTTTGTGAACACCAGTAACAAATATAAAGACACTTTCCTTTTGAGCACCATTAAAATCTGACTGAACAGCTGGATAAATCGAAAATGTATCAGTTTCTGAAGCCGAGACTATATCAGACAGCAGGAAATTGAGAAAAAATAAAAAATAAAAAAGCCGAAAAAGGAGCTTCTGTATATGGTGCGTAAAGGGGAAAAGGAGGAAAAAAGGTGCTTGTGTGTGTGTGTGAGTGGGGGGGTGTATTCGCCCTCAGAAACTTCGTTTTTTCGAAAATATTAGAAATAAGTCCGATGAAAACTACTAAAACCAGCGAAATTTTGATCATCAGAATCTTAAAAAAAAATTCCGAAAAAAGGAAAACCGTAGCAGGGACAGGTTTTAGTTTAAGAGCACTTTCCCAAAGCGATGCGAGGTGTTAGACGCGAAACGAGGTTTTTAAATTATGAAATAACTGCTGTGCTCACGAACCACCTTCTTTAAAATTACAGCGTATATATATATATATATATATATACAAACATGTTTTAAGGAACAAATAATACATTTCTGATGTATTAACTAGTGACGCGACTTCTTAAATTTCCAGAACCGAATTTTACATTTTCATAGCCAAAATAAAATTATTAAAATGAATAAAAAGAAATAAAAAAAACCCCAGGTTGGCCAATTATTATTTATTTGCATGTAAATAACTACAAATTTTCAAAGTGCCTAAATTTGGTAAAAGTTTGGAAAATGGCCATTAAAAATGACCATTTGAAAACAGAACAAGAGGAAATTTCCAGTGTATTCTGACAAACAAGGCAGAAGAGTCAAAAACTCAGATGTACATTGAAATGCAATCATTTGATCAGTGGCTTTGCAAGGCATCTGCAGTGCTTTTTTTCAGGAAATATCTTGCTAAGACTATGGGGCTGTTTAGCAGTGTTTGACAGAATCCTAAAATAAATCAGTCTGAGCAAGATACTTCCTAAAAATTGAACACCAGTTCAAGCGGCATTTCAACAGCTCTAGTCTTGGTCTAAATGACAGTCAATGACAATGTTTAGTTTAGGAATTAATCTAGGCTTAATCTATGTAAAAATGTTTGTTAAAAAAGCATACAGATACATTGACATGTTAGGGTAATCTATTCTGGAACACACACTAATTCAATTATTACACTACTATAAATTATTTCACACATTCTATCCAAGTATTGAGCCCGTTGTTATGTGTTTCCTCTGCTTGGCCCATGGAGCTGGCTGACAGGCCATCTGTAATTGCTTGAAAGTGAAGAACCCTGGGATGCATGGTGGAGTTTAAGTCCAGCATCAATGGACTGCAGAGCCTTGAGGAAGAAAGCAGTTAGAATGCAGACGTGAGACATGCTGGTAAGGAGTTTTCACTTGTCGTTCTCCAAGTCCCTTAGCACAATTGTCAGAATGATGCAATGCTGCTCAAAAGTGTGTTTGCACACATCTTTCGGTTAAAGGGTCCAGGGGTAACTGTAATAGTTCAGGGGCTACTCTGACCATAAACAGATGCAGTGTGGTGGTGTTCTGTTATTTAATTGCTATTGCCTATTGACTCATACATTTTGACATTAAGCGCATTTGAGCAAATGCATAAAAATTTTATTAATTGCTTAAAACTCGCTGGCCCAGACTTCCCTTTTTCAATCTCAAATAACATATATTGACTTCACAGTGATTACTGAATACTTTAGAGTACTGACTGCATAAGAAGCCTTTAGATTATTAACTTAAAAATAAATGTTATTTTTTTTCACTATAATAAAAAATGTAAAAGGAATGAAGGAAAGCCTGACAACAGTACTCCTCTCACCTGCCGCAGTGTGTCCAGCTGACCAAAAAAATGCAGGGTGGTCATGGCCTGCCGCTGCACTGCATGATGGGAGTCGCCGCGGGCAACACGGAGGAGATGACGGGGAGCATCTGCGCTAATCAGTGCCCTGTCGCCTCCTCCCACGACAGCCATGGTGCCCAGGATGACACAGGCGCGGCGGCGGACGACAGCATCGGAGTCCGAGAGAAGAGACACTGCGGGACAAGCCGCTCCTATGGCAACCTTCACCCACTCCTCCCCCTCCTCATAAGTGCCCATAGGCCTTAATGCAAAACCAGAGTCTCCCATTCCGCCCTCCTCTACAACCTTCTTAACTCTACCTTTTACGGCTGGATCACAGACGGTTCTCCTCTTGGTCCTGGGACCTTCCTGCAAGTGTGGGCTTCTATTGGAAAGATCCTTAAATTCTGTCTGGCCTATCTGGCTTAGCCACTTCTCAGCTGCCTTGCAAGCAATTCTGCGTACAGATGGTGCAGGGTCAGCCAGGTGGCTTAGAAGTTCCTGGAACAGGGCTGGTTCTGTGATCCAGTTTGTGCTTGCCGTTGTTCCACTGCCCAAGTTTGGCTTTAACTGAGCGAGGAGATAGCAGGCTGCAGCTCGGACCCCGTCGTCAAGATGACCCAGAGCTTGTCTCAGCAGGGCCGGGTCCACAGGCAGGGCGGAGGCAGTTGGGAAACAAGTTGTCTGAGAGAGTAGGGTGAGAAGATGCGTGGCACATCCACAAAGGGATTCACTCTGTAGAAGCACCGATAGGAGGGAACTCGCTGTCCTAACCTGAGGATCAGGAAACTGCCCTTTGGCCTCTGACACACCAGGACAATCCCTATTTCCTCTAAAGTGACCCAAACTGTTCCTAGGTTGCTCTAGGCTATCTATAAGCCAGCTCATGCTGCTCTTGTGATGGGTTGGGAGGTGTAAGAGGTGGGAAAAGCCTTCATGAAGCTCCAAGCTGTCTAGAAGCTCCTCCACACCACAGTGTTCGCGTATGCTAGCTTGAAGATGTTCCACGCTAAGAGTTTTCTGATCCTGTTTAATCTCTGGTGGGTTTCTTTCCCTCAACCTCCCCAAAACAGACTTGCTTTTACACAGCTGGGACTGCACTTTAAGAGGATCTCTAGTGCCCCTAGACTTATCTATGCTCCCTCTTACCGTGTCCATGTCTCTCTTAGGATGGCAATCCCCTTCACTTCTGCTCAGGTCGAACATATTCTTGTGCTGGATACCATTGTGTCTTGGCTGCTCTGTTTTGCTACCAGACTGGTTAAGATGATTTAGGATTTGCTCTGCCTCTGCACTCTGGGGGAGAAAACCAGAGGCCTGGGCTGCCTTGGTGAAGCAAGGAACAGCACCCTGAGGGAAGGAGAGGCAAAGATAACATAACAGAGAAAGAGGAAGCTCCAAGAGAGCTGGAGGCTGGGTCTGAAGCACCTGGAGAAAGCACACACATGCAAGAACATTAGAAACATTTAGAGAGAAGAAGGATAAAAAATGAAATGCAACATGATGGATCAGTCTAAAGATGGCAAGTCAAGTGCTGTACATTTAAATGTTAGAGCCCATTACAATAAATTATTATAATATCATAAAATCTAGAAATATATATACATGTTCATTTTGGCTGAGGCTATTTTCATCCCAAAAAATGATGATTTCTTTATCACATATACAGCTCCAGAAAAAAATAAGAGAACCCTACAATTTATTTTTAAAATCAGTATCTCTATGAGTATGACAACCATTCCATGCCAGTGTCTGTTAAATTCCTACACAAGCACCTCATTCTGCTTTATGAGGTACTGATTAGTGATCACCTGAATCAAATCTGAGGAAAAGTATAAAAACACTGCTGTAATCAACACTGTCCTTTTGCAATGTGACCAGTTGGATAGTAAAACACTACCAGAAGTGTGTCAAAAATAATTTTTCCCATTTTGTTTGAGTGAACAAGGGATTTGTTTTCTGAAATTATTCAAGTTCTATAGACACTGCATCATTTATCTTATTTTCATGTCTTGTACAGGGATCTTATACAGGGATTAAACTGCCCTAGAGTGCAGCATACTGAAGCTCCAGCACCTCTGGCTCATGTGAATTGTGCAAGTACTGTGAGTAGGTGTACTTTTAACAGTGTTGATCTGTAGCTATCATTGTCAGACTGTGAGAACAGACTCAGTCCAACTGTGGCTTAATATGTGGCATCGATAGAAAGAAGAAAAATGCTGTACATCTCATTCAGTCCAAATATAGAGCAGCGGTGAGGTAAGGCTGACCCGGCCAGTTATAGCATTATGTAGGGATATAAGAGGGAGGAAGAGACAGTGATTTATCTTGCATGTCCACATTCACTGATTGGAAAGAGGAAGGTGGCAGCTGGACATGCTCTGTTATCAGAGGTCCAGGTCACTCTAGATGATGCCAGGAGCTTGGTTCAAGGATGAAAAGAATATCCGGCAAAAAGAAATTTCCACACTAATAGAGATAAATGGGGTGAGGGCAATAAGGGGAGAATGGGGAAAAGACCAACTACGTCACCTATGGAATTACATCCCAGAAAATACCATCATGAGAACCTTTAGCATTGCTTTGGAGACTAAAGAATGCAGACTCATTAGTAATACAAGAGGCAGGTTCTCAAAATATACCAGTTTACTGAAATAATCCCATTAATCAAATAAACAGGGACTGGAACTGCAGGGGTAGAAAGGACATAAATACCCAAATGAAAGTTACTTTCAAATTTAACTAAAAAGGTCTTAATGCAAAACCTGAAACCATATCTGTACCCTAAAATATTTAAACCATGCCATGCAAACATGAACTGAGGCCACCTGAGAAGACGCAGACCACACTGAAGTGAACCCAGGTGTGTTACCACATGTTCATCTCATGTGCAACATGGCAAAAAAGGTCAATCTACACTGTATACCTTACACGTCTTTGGGGCTCATAAACACAAAACATGCTCAGCCAATAGATGAAGACAAGAAATCAGCGCTGGAACCCCACAACAATAAACCAGTGTAGAGACAAAAGACAAAGGAGCAAAAGGGTGACCACATACTAACACGTGTTTTATGTAAAGCGGTCATTTTTTCACACGTGAACACACCACACCACAGCACAGCGCACAGTGTGAAATTCTTCTCTGTATCTCATTCCTATCTATGCCCCTTTATATGAGACATATATATAAAACTCTGAACATGTACACTGCATGCATTTGTACAAGTAAATTATTCTCCACCACACCAAGCTGAATTTGTCTAATTAAAACACAGATTAGTTCCATCTGGTATTAAACAAGAGGTCAGTTTAGAAGATCTAGTTGGTGCAACAAGCTAAATAAAGAAGCTTTCAATACACATTAACACATTTCTGTGTTTTAGCAGTAGCTCAGCGCTAACATACTATTATAAATTCAACACAGAACAGAATTGGTATTAATACAGAAGTGAGGGTTTGTCTCATTTTTTGTCTAGCTCCAATAGCCACCATACACATCTAAGTAACTTTTCTATAATATAAAAAGGATCAGCCTGTTTTTAGGTTCATAAAGTTTTATTTGTTAAGACATGCAATAAAGTCAGGGCTAATGATTTAACTAAATAGTTGAAGACAAACTGAAATCACTGTTGAACATATTTTCCAAGCAGTCATTGCAAATTAAATACAAATTAATTTAACAGAATAATTTAATCAGAGCTTTATTTGAGAATGTCCCTTATTTTGTAGTCATTAAAATGTCATATGAGCTCCAACTTTACTAGGAATGTCACATGAACTCCAAGCTCAAGGAACTGGAGAAAATGAACAACAGCTAATTATATCGTTTGTTTACTTTAATGAGCTTGCGGTGTGTACTCACACAAAACAACAAAAAGAGCGCTTTATTAATTCTGCTTCAACTTTCACACACGTTTACAATTACAGCACCCATTCATTATCATTAGGCTGAATTAATCGCCCGTGCAAACAGTTTTCCTTGGAAATCAATTTTTGTTAAAGCCAAGCAGGTAAAATACACAATCAGCCTTGTGTAAACAAAGCATACAGTGATGAACGCTTTGCACTATAAAATCAGCCCAACTAATGCGATAACTCTCTCCAAACGCCTCTGTTGAGGCACCTGCGCACACCAAGCACATTATGTACACACATGGTGCTTTAGTACCAGTGGCAGGCAGGAACACAGAGGAAATGTTAAAAGAGAGAGAGAATAAAATTCACAGTTCAGAGGAATTACAGCGAATACTGCATTTTACTCTTCGTTTCCACTCAAATATGCAATTTTATTATCATGGATCATTAAAGCACACAGAATGGCCATATTCATCTTGAGATATATTGTGTAAGAAAAGGCAAGTCTCTGTTTGACCTAAAATGTTAGACACTAAATCAATATATTTACAGCAACTGTCTTATAAAGAGTTATAAAGCTTTGTATTGTAACAGGCATCATTTCTCCTTCCATAAACTGACAAACATTAATTCAGTGTGATCTGTTACTTTTGCATCATAATACTGTGGTATTTTGAGCAGCTAAAACAAAAAGTTGTAATAGAGTGACCTGACAGATCAGAAAATAAATCTACTTGTCATACATAGAGTGATGCACACTGACAGGAAATCCCAGCAAAAACTCAAGAACACACTGGCTCTAAAGGGGTAGGTGGTGGTCTGGTGATTAGGTGTTGCTCCTGTGATCAGAAGGTTGTGGGTTTGATTCCGAGGACTGTCAATGACACCACTGAGATACCATCCCCATACACTGCTCCCTTGGGTGTTGCGTCACTGGCTGCCCACTACTCCACTTGGGTGAATTAATTAAATTCAGTGCTCCTCCCTGAAACGAACTTCAGCTTTCAGGAGAGGAGCACCCATCATGAGCTGGCAGTAAAAATGGCAACTCTACCTCTCCACTGCTACAGTCTCCTTTAATGACCAGCTAAGGGTAAGTGACCCAGTGCATGTGCCAGCTCCACAGTGGCCGGGTAAGAGAACCATGCTGAGTTGGCAGGGAGCATTTCCATGGGCCTTTGGAGCATCACAGCGCCAGCTTGCTGATGTTCTCTAGGGCACAAAGTGGTGCTGATGAGGGAGGAAACAATTTCTTTGTGACAATTTTTTAGGGCATCAAGCAGTGGTCTGGACCCAAGTGGCCATTTGCCCTCAGGGCCACAGGTGGTGCTGTCAATTCAAGCAGGTATTCCACCATGCCCTCCAGACCACAGGGCAGAACCATCTTGCGGCAGGCTGTTAGGACCACATAGCAACATTTGTTGATGCTGCCGATGGCTCGGGCAGAGATTGAAATGGCACCCAGGTGTCTGGCTGTAGCCATTCCAACCAAAGGAAATCCTCACTTTTCAACACAGGCACATACTCCCCCAGGCCAACCTTGCTGCTTCTGCAAACCTGGCCAATAGCCAGGAGAGAAACGATAGTCTCCAGATCAGGGACTAGGCAAAGGGGAGGGATGCTATTACCATGCCAGGCTATCACCATGATGGGATCCTCTTCCACCACCAGGAGCAATACAGTCCCCTATAGAAGCAAAGGCAGGCGGTAAGTCAGCCAATCTGCCACTCCATCTCTCAAGTGGTGTTGAGATGGCTTCTCAAAGCCCAGTAGAGAAGGTCCAGGGGATCCAGTAGGATAGAAGAGAGTTGCTGGCTTTTCTGCCTCTTTCTTTTTTGTCCATCTTGGTATTTTCTTTTGTGCTTTTTTAGTTAAACACACACAAACTGAATAAAAACTTAGCTAATTAAACCACTCATGCTTGAGTTGTGGTGTGATTCCAAGCTTCAGCAAGAGCCCAAGAATGCACTCACAAACAGCAGCTCAAGTGAATGCTTTATGTACACATTCTACAGTGGAAAAGCTGCATCAACAGGTGAAAACTCTTTTTATGAAACCTTTTAGTCTGTCTTGCTCTCTGTTTCTGTTCATGTAGCTCTGTGGCCAGCATCCTCTTCTCACACTAGAGAGATATGGCCATGTCTTGATGCGTTCACTAGTTCTGTTCGTAGTGAATCAACATATAGTGAATATAAATTCGGCCCTTGGCTAGATCCCTGGGAACTGATGATTAAATTATATGTTATATGAATGTGGAGACATTAAGTAGCAATGCAATACTAACAGCACTCCCTGCAGAGACCCACATTCAGCTGTGTGTTTGTCATGCACAGTAAAGTTTTATGCAATTCATTCAATTTACACCACAGGCATAATGATAATTCCTGCTAGCATGTTATGTTAGCACCAAGATAATCGTGGTGCTGTTGTCAAAGTCAATTGATGACTGAATAGACATTAAGTTAACATTTTGCTCTGTGTATTGAGGCTGTAGAGCGGGTTTCACTGACGAATTAAAGATATAAACTTAAGCCTTGTTTCTGAAGGAGCCCTGTTAGGCTGGTAGTAGGTCAGCCTATTCTTGAATGTCATGTTTTGTTCATAAAATAAATGTGCAGCATTTGTGAAATGTCAGATGTTCAAGGATGTTGTGTTATGCAGTTTAAAGGCAAATATGCTCATAGCTCCAGGAGCAAAACCTTATGTCTTAACTTTTAAAGAGAAAATCTTAACTTGTCAAAATCTTAACTTTTAAAGAGAAATAAAAAACTAATGGAAGTCAATGTACTGTATAAAGAAACTTATATAAATGGTTGCTAAGCAGACAGTGATAATCACAATGTTTAGAATAAAACCTCTCATCCCACTTTTATATTTCTCTAATAACTACATGATAACACTTTCACAGATTACATAACAATGCAACTACTATTGATATAGTCACTGTTTGGGTAACAGAAGTGCAGCAAATATTTAAAGCTTGCTTTTACATGTCTCTATATGTAACTAGTTATATGTAACTAGTTATATGATGGAGTCTGTTAGCCCGTTAGCTCCATTGAGCTGCTTAGCCCATTCTAATGAGTACAGTAGATCATCATATAAAGCTAAAGCAAACTGAATAATTGTCCATTAAGAAACTAGAGGAGGATGAAAAAATGCTGTAAAAGGATATTTAACAAAGCACACTTACATACGCATTTTATTACATTTACTATTGTCACTTATTAATTGTGTTTGTTGGTACAGTTTTTCCCTCCTATTAAATTTCTACATAAACCATCCACCTATCCTATGGCAGTTTATGTTACGTTATGCCAAAGTTCCCAATCATATTTGACCTGTGCACACCCATAGGTTTTATTTTTATTAGCCAGATATTGATGTGATCTTGGTCCCCAGTCAAATTGTCACATTGGAGTTACACTGAACCAAAATATGCTCTTCAGGTGTACTCTTCAAGGTCTGTACATGCAGAAGATATCTACTTTTGCCCAGAATAATGAGTCGTTTTGCACTGAATTGTGAGAGATATTAAACAAGGCTTTGGATGTGACTGTTCTCATCAATGACTTCACACAAAAAAAGTTTAAAAAGATCGAACAAGTCTTTGAGATGTGAGGTAGCAGAGGCACGATTTGTGAAACTTAAAGAAGACCTTGGTGAAACTTCTAAATGTCAGCAAGATCCACAGAAAAGAAAACTCCAGGAACTTTGCTGAAGCAAAATCAATTACAGAGATGGGGAAGCGTATCTACATCAAACACAGAAACACATGTACATCATCTCAGCTATTGAACAATGTCCATTTTCCAAGGATACACCCCTGCCTCCAGTGCTTCTCAGGCTGCCTCTGATTGGAGAGGAACTTTTCACACTATGTAACAAGAATGAAATAGGAAAGAACATCCCATTACCCAAGCTTAAGAAAATGAAACAACGAGGCAGAAAGGGTGACTCTAAACTTAAGAAGTCGACAGAAGAAAACCAATTAACATTTAATCTTGGTCAGAGTCTAACAGAAGATAAAACTTCAGTTTAAATAAATAACTTTATCAACAAATCCCTTCAAAGTTAGGGTGGAACTTTTCAAATCTATTCAATTCATTAAAATGAGATATTATTATGGTAGCATAATGAGCAGCTTATTGATGTCTTAAAGTGACAAGAATGAGAAGGGCCATTTTAGACTAATTTTGTCTATCAAAAGTGAGATGGAAAGTTTTTATGAACTTGTTGAGAGATATCAATTTTTGTACACCTCTCTCTCTCTCTCTTTCTCTCTCTCTCTCTCTCTCTCTCTCTCTCTCTCTCTCTCTCTCTCTCTCTCTCTCTC
>JBBJLS010000082.1:10814629-10830453 GCA_037577275.1 Bryconaethiops microstoma
CGCTGCATCATTTCTCTTATTTTGATGTTTTGTCATTTCCTTTAAAATGATGCTTTAAAGAACAATATTTTTATTTGAAAATTAGGAGAAATATTGTCAGCAGTTCTTAAAAACTAAGGCAAAGCTGTTCAGTTCAATACCTGCACCTATAACAGATAAAACCTGAGAAACTGAACATATTTGCAGTCGTCTCTTATTTTTTTCCGGAGCTGTGTTTTAATGTTGTTTAAACAGTTCTTCCAATCACATACATGTCCTCACTGTATTATTAAAGAAAGAAAGAAAGAAATTAAAATCATAATGAAATAACTGAGCTGTGTGGAAATTTAAGATTTGAATGCTTTGAACTGTTTCCTAAAGAATCCCCCTTATATCATGTTGTTGTGATGTTACATCTCTACCACTGTATCTTGTACTATGTACTGTATGCAATTATTGAATAAATTCTTAGAGTGGGAGTGAGTGTTTACTTGCCTGAACTACACCTGTCACCACATTCAGGTTTTGATATGAGAAGAGAATTTCCGTCATTTTCTCGTGGGGCAGCTGCAAAGCAAACGGAAAGCAGAGTAGGTGGCAGCTCATCACAGATAGGCTGCTCACTTCAGAGCTGCCCCACAAGAGACCTCTTTTAAGCTCTGTCGAGCTGCTGAAAATGAGGACAGAGAGGTGAGTCACAATTAAGAATTAACATGCTGTGTAGTAATCTGCAACTCAAGGCAACCGTCATACTGTAACAGGTAAATACATTTCAGAGAGCAGCCAACCTATCAGTAGTCAACAGAAGACTCAGAGCACGAGTGAGGTTTTTGTTGGCATCAAAGAAAAGTGCCACACAGTCATAAGGCTCAGTGGAGAAAGCAAACAGAGAAAGAGACAGGAAAACGTAGAGACCTAGAAGAACCAAAAACAAAACAAACAAATGAAATCGATGTTCATATTACACAGCAGTTTTGCAGTAGTTCAAAGTAAGCATTAGGTTTTTTTACTGTCTTCAATATAAATAAATGGTTTTAATTTTTACCATTAACAGATAGAAATTCGGATTTCAATGGCGAATTCTGTAATGTAGCACCAACTTTAGTCCACAGATGGCGCCAAAGTTTGGAGTTCAGAAAATCACAGAGGACATAGCCTTCACTCTGCAGTAGGGGGAAATAATAATAATAATAATAATAATAATAATAATAATAATAATAATAATAATAAATATTACTACTACTACTACTACTACTACTACTATTACTATTACTAATAATAACGACGACAAGACACAATGTCAAAAGTACACATGGAGAGAAAATATCCTTTGTGAAATTACCTCAGAAAGAAAATAGAGTATTAATGCAAGGACGCCATCACACATGCCCCAGGCAGCAGGTAATGGGTGATAAGACTTGGGAACAGAAAACAAAAACATTAGAGACAGTCAGTCAGGACTGAAAAATCACTACATTAAAAGTGGGACATTAATTCCCAACATATGACTTCCTGTACCTCCTCTGGGCTTGACAGTAAAGACTCTAGAAGAGCTGTCAGTCTGTCCATCCGGATTTCCACACGCACTCCATGGTAAACAAATAGGCTCAGGACTGCAGCTGCTAATGGCTGGAGACAGAAACACAATAGTACATGATTAATAGTAATGTTAGTAATTATCTAGTTACTAATTAATTTGATTAAGTAGTTAATAACCTAAAAAAAGCAGTTGCTTAACACTGACAATTGCACTGAATTGCATTACTTTGCGCACTGTGGTTGCAACATGCCTAGTAATGTATTAGAACAATGTCAAACCATGAATGAGACATGGTTAAAAACAAAGAAAATTGTTTAAACTTGTCCGTTACTGTACCATCGAACAAATTAGAAGAAATATAAATAAAGTAAAATGTGAGGGGGGTGTTTTTAATGAAGTTATTTATTATACTTTGCTCCTCACTTTTCAGTGCACTCCAGGCACTGCATAGATTTTAAATTTCATCAGCAGCCCCTGATTCAATTTAATGAAGCACTGATTAGCCGAAGCAGGTCTTGGGTGATAGCCTAATGCTGGGAAAGTGAAAATAATTAACTTACCGCCAAATGATTTGTGTCAGGATGGTGGAATAGTGATACAAACAGCCGGCACTGATCTTCATCTCTGGTAAAAGTAGTAAATATTTATAAATTAACAAATAAACTGCTTATAAAATGGATTTAACAAATGTGCAAATAAAGTACCATGAACACTCAAGTAACTGTTTTCACACAGAATAAAAAAAGAAGAGCCTTTTGCACAACAGTACAACCTCATTTTAAAATCACATGAAATGAAAGGTATGGAAAATGGATAATATGGTTTTTATTTGAGTAATGAAATGCTGTAGTTACTGAAGCTGAAGAAAAAGGATAGCTGGTGAGGGTGGATAAAATTATTAAATCATTCAGACCTCCTCTGCTGCATTTCCCACTCAGGATTCTTCTCCCAGATCGACAGAACAACAGCCATCAGCTCTCCCACAGTCCTCTCACTCCACGGCTTCTACAGTCACACCAAATTAGGAGGAAGAACCAGTCACTCTACTTGGGATTAATACTCAAGATAACAATCACAAGAATATGTTTCATCATTGCATCATATTTGTGAAAAATGTTTTTCCCCACGTGGTTACAAATTGCAATTTGACATCCAATTTGTAACTGGACCTTATCTCAGTGTTTTGAAACTCTGTGCAAGAGATTTTTGTTAGAATGTTTTTTTTTCCCTTCTCATCCCCTCAAGGTAAACCAACATCAATCAACGTTGTCTAATTAATTCAATAAAAGCCTAATTAATGTCAATAAAAAAGACTGATCCGGAAAAAATGGACACTGAAATCTAAATGGATAAAAATTCTAAAACAAATTAGGTCTTAATGAAAATGTGTGTGTGTGTGTGTGTATATATATATATATATATATATTACACACACACACACACACACACATATACATACACATACACACACAGGCGTTTTGTTGTTTTTATATGTAAAAATAAGTTCAAATCCTCCACAGAGGACAGTCTTCTGTATGTTTCAATGCACAGTTACAGTTTACATTAAATGTGGCCTGATGTGGTCTTTGAAAACAAAATATATTACATACAAAATTATATATATATTCTGAGAGAGAGAATGAGAGATACTATGCAAGAGTCTTGTCTTATACAGCTAGCTAATAAAAACACTGTCAGTAACTATGCTAGATTTAGAATAAATATAGATAAACATAAATACAGAAAATAGTTCCCATTTTTAATGATATGGTTGGTATAATATGGTTAGAAGAACATAACTTTGGTCCCTAACT
Organism: Bryconaethiops microstoma; assembly: GCA_037577275.1. Lineage (NCBI taxonomy): Eukaryota > Metazoa > Chordata > Actinopteri > Characiformes > Alestidae > Bryconaethiops > Bryconaethiops microstoma. The sequence continues at coordinate 10,817,963 of JBBJLS010000082.1, forward strand.
ACATGATACATTCCATTGCATGGATTTGTTCCACCAGTGCACCTGCTTAAATTTAATGAAACATGGATTAACTGAAGTTGGTATTGGGTAATAACTTTAAATTCAAAGAGTTAAAACAGAACAGTCTTTTCAGGAGAAGTTTGCACATTGTTAAGCTAACACTCACAGACATAAAATCAAAATTGTATAATTTATTTCTTTATTTTAAACAGGGTAAGAGGCAGGCACATGTATAGCAGATGTTATATAGGGTTCTATTACCTTCATTATTTCAGGACTGCTAAGCATCTCCTCAATCAAACTAAAAGCAAAGTGTGGCAAGTCCAGCTCCTCACAAACTCTCCTGGCATCCGCAGGGTCAGAGGTCTGGATGATGTTACTGAGGAGCTTTAAAACAAGAACAACAATGGAATGCTCCTCCAAAGTATCACTCAGGATCTGCAGAGGAAGACAAGTGTTCCCATATTAACATTGCATTCTCATTATTCTAGCTTGAGGCGATCACAAAAAACAAGGAAAGGTGTTCACAGGATAGGCTGTGATGATAATTAATCTTAAGTAATATTATGTTGTTAGAGACTCATATTTAATTGAGTTTGCCTGGTCCTTGGATCTGAGGAGCTTGCTCTTCAGCTTCTGATGGATGGGAGGGTCCATTGGGACACTCATGCGATTGGCCCAATCTGTCACTTCAGCCAATCGCTGCCATTCCTCATCGCTGTCAGCATCTCGCTCCTGGGTGAAGTGCAAAAGGACATGTTCTAAATAAGTGAGCTATTGTTTTGATCACTGCAAATGAACCTAGTACATCTACTGATGAGGATGTATTATAATGAAATTTTGGACGACTACTATTGATCCACCACTTTTGAAATGCTTCCACAATGTAAAGGGCAGCTAAAAATATTTGAAATTTGGTTCATATGAGAGATTTACATAATCATTTTATTTCTAATGTTGGTTGTCATCTTCAATTGCCAGTTTAATTAGTTTTGGCAGTATGGAAGTAGTTTTATCACTTTTTCACAACAGAATCAGAGGCACCAAAGTCTTTTGGCTATACGCTGTAATGTAGGGTAAGTATATCCTCATACTCTCCAGTAAAAACAAAACAAAAAACAAAAGAAACATTAAAATTCGGCTTGACGTATTGATTGATCTCATTTACTTGTTTCAGATCCTAGCCATAAAATAGAAATATTAACTACTGACTGAAGTCATGATTACTAACTTCACTGTCCATCCTAACAGACGCCAGGCCAGATGCCATATGTCCTGGTCCAGAATGTCTCAACACCTGTCTAGGTCCCACCTCCACCGAAGGAAATTGCCTCTCGTAGTCCCTGCTGATAGGGCCTTTACCTGAAGCTGGGTGTTCCCTGGGTATGCAAGAGATAAAACAATATCAATCTGTACTTTAAAGATCATTTAGATTTGCACTGCACCACCTCATAGCTTTAATGCTTTATTTTCTCATCTAAAAGACATCTTTGCAAGGATACTGCTTCAAGTTTTTTGTTTTTACTAAAGCACATTCCAATTCTGAGCACAGACACTACCTGGCAACACCAATGTCATTTGCTTGATGCTGATTGGCTGCTGGATGAGTTGAATTTTGACACACTGTAAAGGTGCTGCCCAATGAATGGTCACTGGCGGGGGCCTCTCCAGCTGGGGCAGTTTTGGAGCGAGGCTGGCTGCTGCAAACTGCCTTCCCATTCTCTGTGAGGTCCTGGAAAACCAAGACATACTTGTACTAGGAGAACTTTTCAATTGCATCATATGCACACTAATATTTAAAAGGATGGTTTATATAATCAAAAGCACACATTACAACAGCATATATCTTAAGTTGTCTATTGTAGCACATGTAAAAAAACAAAAACAACTCTTGCACTGGTGTGGTCAGTAAGTTCACCTGTCTGTTCCGGCGCTCCTTGTTTCTCTGCTCGTTGGCTCTGCGCAGTAGCCTGCCCCCTCCACTGCGGGGCGCTGTTTTTTCCGCAGCCTGTTGTTCCTTTAGGGCTTGTAAGTCTGGACTTGGCATTACGGTCAGGGGACTGCTGGACCCTGTCTCTGACAACACTAACCGATCAAACAAAATCTATATGTTCACGACTCTCTAGGGATGCCACAAATACTGAATTTTAATATATGTCGCAGTATAAACTCATTGAAAATCATACAAGGGCTAGGTAATGTGGCAATGATTACCATTATCATGAAAAATTCAAAATATACTTTTCTGAACATATACAGCATATCGTCAGTGCTTAAAGAACACTAACAAAAAAACAATTTTTTATAAAGACAGCACAAGCCAGCCTGGTTCATTTGATGTAGTCCAGTGTAGTGTGTGGGGAAAAAAAATAATTGTACTTGTTTCCTAGCACCAGCAAAGCATACACCCAGACAACAAATTTCTATGATTTAATAATTGAGAAATTATTTCAATGTGTTTTAGCTCTTTATAAACATTTTATTTTATTTTAACACTACTGTAGTAATACTGAACATGTGATCACCAAAATATTGGTCACCAATTTCACCGATATTCGTGAATCATGAATTTTCAAGGACAATTTTAGTTTCTAGTCCTTTAAAGGGTCCATATAATAGTAAACAAAATTTTCTTGTTTTATTGTTTATTAATTAAAGAGCTGTATGTAGTATGGGAAAATTTTCAAAATGTACATTTACTATCCGAGTCCTTATGGTACATGTATAGAAATTTAATTTTAAAAACAGTCTGATTTGAATTCATGGTTTTAAGACATTGACGTATTTCGATATCTCCAGCTATTCATCCTACTACACTTGTGCTCTGTCTATTTACACTGAAGTTAAAGGCAGTGATGTGAGTTCAGTCATCTTTTAGAATGGGGCACAACACAGCTCAGCCAATCAGAAGAGTTATAATTTTTTATGATTGTTTAAATCTAATGGATATGCAGAAGTTAGGAAATGATCATGTAGAAATAAATAATAATTCTAAATTAACATATTGCCTTAAGTGTATCACAGAAAAAAACAACAAAAAAAAAGTAGAAACACGGGCCCTTCAAAGAAAATTTTGCCTTCACCCTTTTTATAGTCTCTTTTTAAATTTTCATTATTTGTTTTTTCCCAAACTGGTAAAAGAATGTAAGAGGCATCTGGCTATTTAACACTATAAATCACGTATAATATTGTGACTCAAAAAACATTTCATGAGTGTTCTCTTTGACAGTATTTTTGTTTTCAGTGTAAAGCTCAACTGTGAGACAGGAAGGAATAGTAGGTGGACACAATTTGTCACAGCCATAAAGCACTACTCTCACCTATGACGCCATCTGCAACATAAGGATGCCTAAGCAGGCCAGGCCAGGTTAGTCTCTTCTGGGGGTCTTTAGTTAACAAACCTTTCAGGAAACTCTGTCAAACATAAAGAAATCAAGAACAAGGATACACAGAACTTCATTAACTGTCTACTTTTGATTTTCCAAGTGGACTGCAAAAGCAACATCCAGAAATGCAAAATACACACAGATCAGTAACACACAGAAGGAATATGTTTGTGTGAGCACCAAACGGCTCAGTACCATGCAGTCCTCGCTCATGTTCTCTGGCCATTTGACAGGGTCCTTGACTATAAGTTGCACAAGGTGGAAGATGGAGTTAGTGTAGAACGGAGGCGCCCCCGTGTGGAGCTCATAGAGAATGCAGCCAAGAGACCACAGGTCAGCCGTGTGGTCATACGGTTTCTCCTCCACCAGCTCAGGAGACATGTACAGAGGGGTGCCCTTAATGGAGGTCAGCACCAGAGTGGACACACTCATAGCACGAGCAAATCTGGGGGGGAGAGTCATGATCATGATGTGAAAGTGTCAGTTTAACTCAGTTTATGTTAAATATTATAACAGACGATCACACTACTGTATGAAGTATGCATAGGAGAGAGCTTGTTGCATTGTTTATATAGTCTGAATTCAACTTGTATTCTGTGTATTTAAAAAATGTACCAAAGTGATCAAATTGAACTGTGGTCAAATCTGAGAAATCACCGAATTTACTATCAAAACAGAACTGAAATAAACTGCACCCTTGTCAAAGTCAGTGTTAAACATTTGAGCCTTGTTTCTCTAACCATTAACTGGCCAGACGACTTTAAAATTCAATATCTGTGGAAATAGGACTTTTAAAAAAAATCAAGAAGTCAAATAATGTGTTATTGTCTGAACTTAATACAACCAATAGCACAATACTAACCCAAAGTCACAGAGCTTCACCACTCCTCCTTTGCCCAGAAGGATATTCTGGGGTTTCATGTCACGGTGCAATATACGATTAGAGTGCAGGTAATACAAGGCCGATACCAGCTGGCAAGCTATCTCACGCACCTGTGCACAGCAAAAAGAAGAAGACTGGCTGTGTTGAGTATTGTATGAGATACAGACATTCAAATAGGGGCAGAGATTATTTTTGAGGAAAATGTTACTGTGATGTAATGTCATTTTGGCATTGGTGCTACTCTATTACAAGATGATAGACAGAACATGAAGAATGCCCTTTGACATCCCAAAATGTTTTATGTACCTGGGTCTCAGGTAAACTGCCATCATCCTCCAGGATCTGAAACAGCTCGCCCTCTGCATATTCGGTCACAACCACCACCTACGACAGCAAAACAAAAGACCTAGTCTTTGCATATCTGAAAGTAAAGTGTTCATTTGTCATATGTGAACACACCACAGCACACAGTGTGAACACCACAAAATTATTTCTCAGCATTTAAAGCATTTACCCAAGTGTAGCAGAGGGCAGCCAGGAACACAGCGCCCAGGGAGCAGTGTGTGGAGACGGTACCTTGCTCAGAGGTACCTCAGTGGTGCAACTAGCAGTCCTGGGATTCAAACCCACAACCTTCTGATCACTCGTGAATGGGTTAAATACATAGAAAGAATTTCACATTGTTTACACTGTCCTGTGTTCTTACTAAAAAGGGCCACTTTACAATCAGCGGTGATGGACCAGGGCAATAAAAATAATTTGTGACCCCACTCATACCAATAACGCACGGTTCAGACTGAAAGGCTCAGAAGTTGTTTCTTCCCCCAGGCTATTAGGGTATCTAAACATGGACATGGCCATGTTACTTAATAGCCATGATCATATACAGTACCAAAAAGTTCCTATCATCCATCCATCCATCTTTTGTTCATCTACTACCTATCCATAGCACTATGCTGCATCACTCAGTCGCTTTATACCTTCATTGAACAGTATTTGCACTATACTATGCTTAATTCTTATTTGTTATTTTTTACTTTTTTTTACACTTTATTATTTTATATTATCACCCTGCATCTAGGAGCTGGTCAGATTCTCATTTCACTTCTCATGTTGTCATGGATAACTATGTTTGTGACAAATGAAGCTCTTGAATCTTGAATCTACTCTACCTTAACACCTTTCTACACAATTAAGTATACGTAAGTGATCCTGTGTCTGGACTGGGTGCACTTTAAAGCAGCCAAACTGATTAATGTGAGACTTAGTGTAGGCTTTTTATAAGTTGAGGGGAGGTTTTATAAGTTTTATATGTTTTGCCTTCCAACAGATGACCTCCAGTCCTAAAAGAGATGCACAGCTTGCCAATAACGTTATGTTTTGCCTAACAGTATAATTACCAAAAGATTTGAATGTGAAAATTTCTAAAAGCTGGCAGCAATGTTTCGTTTGTCTCGTTATACTGGATTCCCCAGCAAGAAAAAAACCTACAGTATGCGTAGTCAACGTGGATCTGATCTTATTACCTCCCTCTCAGTCTCATAGCTGTCCAGCAGCAAAACTATATTTGGATGTTTGAGGCCTCGCATGATCTCAATCTCCCTCTTCAGGCTCCTCAACTCTTTCTCTGATCGTCCAACTTTGGGGATGAACTTGAGAGCTACGACCTAGAACAAGAAAACAGATGGGCATTTGAGTTAGAACTGCAAATAAGCTGTGACTGCAACAAAACTCAGAGGAAAGCATTCAAGGAACAAACCTGTCCACTAAACTTTCTGCGACCTTTGTATACTCGCCCAAACGACCCTTCTCCTATCATCTCCAGTACATGATACTGCTCCATCTTCGTCACGACCACCATAGTCTGGTCTCTTCTTTCTAGGGAACAAGGGGCTGTCAGGAAACGTAGCTAACAGTTTAAACTAATCTGGCTGTTCGTTTAAAGTGTATAAACATGACTAAACGCCGTAGGACCCTCGTTTCTGAATCTTGTTAATCATTATTTCCCCTTCCTCAACTGATTCAACAAAAGTAAGACAATAAGACTGGCCATATCTCGATGTAAACAACTCTAGCAAGGAGGCTAAGCTAATTAACCTAGCAGGCTAACTTTTCTCTGCTTCACTCCAACATGTGCTGAAACAAAACTAAGGAAAAGCAAATAAGTTTTCTCAAATTTAGTAACTGATGTAAAGACAGTATTATAGGTATTCGAGTCAACTCTGTAAAAAGTTCAGCTCTTGTCTGTAGGGGATCAACAAAGAAACACCTAGCAACTTCATAAAGGAAAACAGAGAAACCCTCCTCGATATTTCTCTCGAAACTCAAAATAACATTTCGTTTGTGGCTTATGAAGTTAGTCGTGGAGTTTAATTTGTTAACATACGCCTCTCGTAGGTTAATTCGTAACTATTTATGAAATAAACGAATTAAGAACAATCAGAACAGCCGAGACTCAGCTTTCCTACTTTTGCCCCAGTGACCAGGGAGCCACTTGACTTAGCAACGGCCTAGCGTCATAGCAACCTATCGCCTCTGACCAATCAGAGTGTAGGTGTTGAGAGTTTTTTCCACAGGTACACGATATGGCCAAAAGTATTGGGACATACCTGTTTTTCAGGGCCTTACTTCCAGCGAAGGACAATTTTAACACTTCAGCATACCAAGACATTTTGGACAACGCCATGCTTTCACCTTTGTGGACACTGTTTGTATTCCAGTGCAGAAAACAAGCGCCATGAAGACATGATTGGATGAGTTCGGTGTGGAAGAACTTGACTGGCCCACACAGAGCCCTGACCTCAACCCCTTCCAAAACCTTTGGGATCAACTGGAACGGAGATTGCGAGCCAGGCTTTCCCACAGAACCACTTCCAAGAAGTGTGAAAGCTGTTATAGCTTATTAAAGTCTATGTATTTGAATCCTGTGTCATTAAGGTCCCTGTTGGTGTAATAGTCTGGTGTCCTAATACTTTTGTCCATATAGTGTAGGTTGATGACTCTACCGCTCTTTAAGTCTGCTGCTATATTTTATTTCGTTATTATTATTATTATTATTATTATTATTAGTTGCAGTGTTCATTTGATTATTTCTTGTATCTGTATTTATATGTGTAATCACTCTGTTACCTTATTTTATTCTTAAATCTTTTATTGTTTAATTTCGATGCTTTGGCAATACCATACATGTTCACGGTCATGCCAATAAAGCTCTTCAAACTAAACTGAATTTAACTGAGGTTCCTGAAACACTGAGTAGCAGAACTCTTTCTACTTATTCAAGTTATCATTATGCAAGGTACTCCTCCAGTAGCCTGCGGAGTTCTCAAAAGAACTGCAGTGGAAGCTCTCAGCATAAATACTGAAGCGTGCGATCTTCACTATACTTTGATAAAACAAAAGAAAGAAAAAGAAATCAATAAAACTATAAAACTCCAACGTCCTGAGGTATGAGCAACAGTAAAGCGTCCCGGGTGGTGTCAGCAACAGAACAGAATTTAAAGGAAAATATTTCTGCAAAAATCAAACTTTGAGAGGTTAACATAAGTCAAGAATGTTTTGATGGGAGATGTTGCATCGTAGACTCTCAGTTCTTTACAGTGATGGTGGATGGAACTGGAGTCTCAATGTCTACAACTACTGAAAACTCAGTCTTGGACATGTAATGTTTTATTCAGACCTACACTTGTTTTCTGGGTTTTTATAGGTGTTGAGCATAGTAAAACTGTTTTACCGTACAACACCCTGTATGTACTTCTCCACCATGAAATTATACAAAGAGTAAATTTGTTCATTCATTAATTCTTTCATTCATTCATTTTCTGTAACCACTTTTAGATCTGAATCCTTTCTCAAGCCTGTCTTTGAACAATATCTCAAGATTTAGGCAGCGTATTTGTAAACATTTAATTCGTAGCCTGGCAGCTGGTGGCCTGGTTTTCCTTTATTGAACCAGAGCAATTTCCTCTGTGATCAATAAAGTTTTCTGATTCTGATTGCCCAGTGCTTCACTTGGGGAATGGGTTAAATACAGAGAAAGAATTGCACATTATTCACACTGTTTGCTGTGGTGTGACTATAAGCGGCCATTTTACTTTAAAGGCATTACAGTCGTCAGAAGTCTGGTTTCCATCACTTCCACTCTAAGCAATTCTGACTGGTGACGTTTCTTTAGAACTGTGCATTTCACAACAAACTCCTCTCCATCTTGCCTATTTAATTATTACAATATTTTTTGTATATTGGTGGAATTTCCCTTTAATAAAACTCTCAGAAAGGAATTAGGACGTGAAGGACTGAACTGGAACTGCTTTTAAATAGTTTATTATCCTAACAAATGTACTCATGAAAATGTCACTTATGTACATGGATCTGTGCACAAGTTAGTACCCTTTTTTATACACTTTCTTGCTCAGTATGTCTGTGCCTTGGCTCATTTCTTGGCTTCTTTTCCTCTTTTTTTCAGTCAGAGGGCACCTTGAATACCCTGGAGTTTCACTTCAAGATATTTTTGAGCAAGTAAATGTCACATTGCTTACTTTGCTCACAAAACACACACAGAGATGCTATGGGGTGCTAGGTAAGGAAATTTAAAGTAGCTCGCGCCCATCACATTAATCACTTGCGGCTAAACAGGGATTATTTTATTTTCTCTTGTACCTTTCTTGACACATGAGTTGTAGATAAACAGCACTGTCTATCAGCAAATATGTTCAGTGTTTCTATGCTTGGTATTGACTGCTAGTGACCAGCTCCACGAAAATCCTTAAAATCAGTAACGTATAATAACATTCGCTTAAAAACAACACACCAGTTTGATATTACGGTAGAAAGATTTGTAGTGAAAACGATATAGAGATGAACAAACAGGCCTGTGTCTGTTCATAAACATGATAAACCTGAGCAGTTCAGAGAGACACCACAGCAAATCTGTCAAACCTGATTCATTTGATCTATTTATCAGCATTATTTACGATACAATGTAAAAAAATCTAAAATACCAGTATGAGTAAATGTATTAACAACATTTGGATTGTATAAGCATTATTCCAAGATCTCCCCTGATTTTTGCATGCTTCCTCAAAAATCTGCAGCATATTCAATATATTTCATTGTTTCGGTGCACTTGTAGAAGACAAAAAATATCCATGAAAAGAGTGTTCATTTTTCATTTATAATAAGAATTAAAGGACAGTCTACAAACCTTTGAGCTTATCCTGATATAAAATGGATAATGTAAAAAAAAATGTGTGTTCAACTTAATTTAGCTAACTATTAAGGACGTTTTCTAACTTTCCGCCACAATGAATCAAACAGTCAACAGGAGAAAACCTGCTGAAACAAAACACACTTATGACAGAAGGTAATGTCTGGCTTTTATTTTTATGTCAATTTTTTTGACCTTTTTATGTCCTATTCCTGGTAAATTTAAGCATAATCCTTCATCCTTTACCATTTAAAAGACTAATGTCTAGTTTCCCTGTAATATTTGTAATCGCTACCTTTTCTTTAAAAACATCTTCTGAGTTTCGATTACATCACCATGCACCAGTGGGTGTGGAAAAATAATATGAAAAACATCTCCCTCTCCCACCTCCCTACTTCTATCATTAAGTTCAGAGTCCTCCCTAACACCTTGTTTCACTCAGAAATAAATCACGGGATGGAAGGAAAATGCATTATGGAGTGTGTTTTGAGTCAAAAGATTTTCTGGCAATCATATTGAGTGGAAAGGGATTAGACTGAAAAACCCTGGAGTACTTCGTTAAGCTGTTAAGCTTATTTCAAACTTCAGCTAAAATCCACCAGTTTTGGCTCCCATGTTACAGGTACTATCTGTTTCTCCAGTTCAGTGTCTATATAAGTGCAACAGAGCCTCTTAAAAAGCCCTTCTTGTCTCGTATGACATCCACAAGCCAGATCCATCATCTTTGGCCCACGCTTGACCTGCAGTGTCACTGAGGGACACTACACTGCCACTACCCTCCTCTGAAGACACAGGTGGCATCTTGACCACGGACAGATCCCCTGGGACAGTCATGTAGGGCGGACAGGAGTAGCTGGACGCTGAGCTGTAGGAGGCGGCCGGATAGTGTACGTCCTCCAGCGTCTGCAGGGTGTAGGGCTGGGAGCTGGAGGAGATGGACGTGCCACTGCGGCTCGTGGAGAGGCGATACGGAGAGGAACCGCCCGAGTCTTGGCCACCTAGGGACGGGGAGTCTGCCACCGGTGCCGAAGTCTCTGGGCACAGACCCTCCGGCTGACTGACGTGGTCCTCTGATGACTGGTCCCATGGGTCTCTCTGTAGGAATTAAGGGAATTAAAGATCAGGTCACAAGGCCTCATGCAGAATATTTGACATGTTATTTCTCTTCACCTTTACATGAATAGTTTGGTTATAACGTTATAATAATCGCCCCTTTACCTAATCGAATGTATTTGAATTGCCAAGGTGTTATGACACGTGAAGCTTATACCAAAAACCTCTAAAAACAAAGCACACTAACCTCATACTTCTTGAAGATGCTTTGTCTGACTAGCTGTCTGGCAAGCGTGACTCTAAACCTAATGGGTTTACAAGACGGACTTGGTTTGCAAGCCAGACATGTGGCATATTGTTGTAAGCTATGTTACAGCTTTACTATCAGTATTTAAGAGGGGTTTAATCTTTCAAGTTGAACTGAGAGAGCACCTCACATATGTAATCAGTGAAGCAGTCCAGCCACTAAGATATTCTATCCAACTAAAAGCAAGGACAGTATGGTATATCAATCTATAACAATGGAACCTAAGCAGTGACCCCCGCCCCCCTGCTGCTGGGCTTGCACTGTATGGCATCAATTAAAGCACATTTCATACCTGGCCGGATCTACCATCAGGGCAAACTGGGTTTATAGGTTTGGTTTAAAGAGAACCGTTTTTACAGAAGTCATACAATGCAGTGATGCAATGGATTATGTATTAAATTCAATACAGTATAAATAAAACTGAAATGAATTGAGTTGAATGTAGGCAAGTGGCTTGCATGATTGTGGGGCTGGCATGGTAATCTCTTAGCTCCAGTGCACACTTTAGATACTGACATGTTTTGCCTAACCGACTACTTCAATGGAAAAGGCGAAAACTTTGTGAAGTTGATTTCTCACTAAACTACTAAAAGAAGGTTGTCTACTGAGTTGCTCATCATTACTATACTCAGAAGGTGATCTTAGGTCTCAGGGAAGGTCAGTACCAAGAGCAGATGTGAAGACGTCTCGCCAGACAACGAGGGCAGAAGGGTGGACAACGTGGATGTTGGAAAGAGGGACCCTCCGCTAGCTGTATAAGCGGTTGTGCCTCGGTAGTCCCCAAACGACTCGGGCTGGTAGTAGCTGTCAATGAAAGAGGGGTAGCTGGAGCAGTGGTCATAAGAGAAGGCCTTGCCTCCTAAAGCCGAAGAGTAGGAATCTGAGGAGTACTGCTTCATGGGATGGCAAAGCTCAGAGTCTGGCAGGAAGGACCTTCGCATGCTGTAGTATCCAGGAAGCATGTGAGGCCCTGCAGGAGGAAGAAGGAAGTAAGGTTAGCTAAGCCCTTGCCAAGTTAGCTCTCTCATCACTTCCAGCACATACTTCTGGTTGAAAGAGTAATTAGCTGTGTAGGAGTTTAATCAGATGGTCCCAGAGGAGGTGAACTCACCTGGCATTTGTACAAAAGCTGGCTGTGAGGAGCTTGCTCCTGCCTGGAAATAATTATAAATAAAAAAAAAAGAGACAAAATGATGGTTTGCTGTTATCGTCACCTTCAGGGCAGTATGCACATCTACATGTTTTAGTGACAGATCTCTCAATATCTCGAGAGGCGGTATTTCCAAGATACAGTCAAAAAAACCCAGCAGAAAACACCACGATACTTTAACCCAAAACCGTGACAAAAGCGTACAAATGCAACTAAATGTTCACTTTGTGGAGAACAAAACCTTCGAATATGGAATCCCTGGAGTGTTACAGGGACTTTAAAGGCAGTATGAACACAGAGTCGAACACAAGAAGGCTCCAACACACAAGCTGGTTCTGTTGAAAGCCAGGCAAATTTTGTGGGAGGTTATTTGAATGTGATTTGCCAGTGTTACAATAGCACCCCCCACACCCTGTGTATGTGTGTAGATGCGTGTGTGTGTGTGTGTGTGTGTGTGTGTGTATGTGTGTGTGTGTGTGTGTGTGTGTGTGTGTGTGTGTGTGTGT
>JBBJLS010000082.1:10830553-10845452 GCA_037577275.1 Bryconaethiops microstoma
AACCAGCAAGTTTCTTCTTGATTGGAAATGACACAGGCGTCTCCCAGAAGATAATAAGATGATGTACAAGAGGCGTCATTGTGGAGAAAAACATTTCTCAGCTTTTATTTACATTTGAACAAAAAGTGTCAAATCCTACCCAGTGCTGGAGGTAGGATTTGAACCCATGACCTCTTGGTTTAGAGGCAGGTATCCTACCACTAGGCCACCACCACCCCTATATTCTGTTTACTCTTGTAAATAAACTCACTGTTCACATGTGTGTCTCCTCTGAGATGGCTCGTTCTACTGCCTATATGTCAGTGCTGAAAACTGACTTTCTAAAAATCTTAATCCTGGGAAGAAGTTTTCCAATATTTCTTAAAGTTAAAAAAAAATAAATCCTGTGTATGTGTAAGTCGTTAGGTTGACGTGTGAAATTCTGCACATTATTTTCCGTATTATTCCTCTGATATAAAAGATAACATTGAAGATATTCTGTTGCGGTCAGCAGCTGCCAAAGCTGTGCTGCAGGGTGAAAAGGAGACTGAAAAGAGAATGGCCTTGTCCAGTTCTTACATAAGGTCCATTGAGCGAAGAGTATGCTTTTTAATTGGCATCAGATGAGAGGGGAATCTGTGGAATTTCACTGGGTTCACGTGCATCTAGCTTTCTCCCACATGAGCTCACACCACAACAATTGCTTCATTTGGGCTGGTGCACACATGACCAAATGGGGAGCTGAAGCAGATCCCCCGTATGACACATAAATTCAATATAGGCTGCAATCTTTCCATTTGGGCCCAGTAATATTTGCCAAGACTGCTGCCACCACTTTCTCTGGGGAAAAACACCTTTTATGGTAGCAAGTGGACCTGTCTAGGATGTTATTACCAGAGAGCAGGAGCAGAGATGACTTGCACTGATCACTTTGTCATAACTGGAGGCAGACGGAGGGGAGGGGTTATCATGCCTATTGTTCTTATTATATAGTTAAAATGCACCACAGTATGAAGCTAGCTCACCCTCTGAGGTCGGAGGAGCCATAAATAGATCCTTTTCTGTTTTCCAAAACAGCCTTTGAAACCTGGCCAGACAGACAATGATAGCCGTCACATGGCCATTGACAGGGGGAGGGGGAAGTTACAGGTGTGAAACACCCATCTAATGAATATGCATGTGAAAGAGCAGAGGAAAAGTACCTAGTCTTATTCATTTACAAATTGCATTAAAACTACATAACATTTCTGAATGCTCTTCTTGCCCTATTGTAGCCAAGACATATGTTTACAAGGTTCAGACTTCAAAAGTCTTGCTCAGACATATTTAAGGTGTTTTTTTTTACTTTGTTTGAAGACCTCTGAAACTAGTTTTTTGTCATGTCATGTTTAAACAATATTTAAAAAAATAATAATTTCATTCCATTGCAATACCTAAAAATGTAAAGGGGTAGCAAATTGCCTGAAAGTGCCGTGAAGGCCTCGGACCTCAGAGGGTTAACTGGCTGATGACCCCTTAACCTGACAGCTTTCAGATCCATTGAGAACTTTATGTGAGCAACTAGTGGTCTAGAGTAGGGTACAAAAAAACAGTATGACCTTACTGCTATGTACCTTCTACTTGTGGAATGTAACAAATGCATTATTTGCCACTTTTTACTATATGGTAGCTAATGATCATAAAATGATCGAGAGTTCAGGCCCTCAAAGATCTAAAAAACGTCATTTATTCCAGACTTACCTCAGATTAGGCCACGTCAAACTGGAATCTGGCCAATTTGAGCCAACCCTAGTGCTAGAGCTTAACCTTTGGGTTATCTTCTGTATGTATTTCAAAGAGGGCCTTATGAATAAACCTGACTGTGGCATCACATACCCAAGAAGCCAGTGGTAAACACTAAGGTTACACAGAGAGGTGTGTGGCCTTTAGTTGCCACAGACACTTGGCCTGTCAGAGTGAAAACTGAAAGGCCTTTTTGTGTGTCCCAGCAGGCCATAATGAGCACGCCACAGGAGGAAATTATCTCACAGAGGGTGACGACACAGAACTTCCCAGTTGCCCCAGTTACCCTGCAGGTGGCATGGATGTCACCGACTTTGGATGCCTTGCTCAACATTTCCAGTATTGTTACTGCATCATTAGTGTTGCCTGGACAAAAAGCCAGCTTCATAGAAGACTGTTCTTTTTTGGTGAAGCTCAGTAGATGCCCAGCCCTATTATGAGAATGGAGTAAAGGATTCGGGGGCATGATCTAAAGAGGGCATGGAAGCTTCTTTTCAGTTTTATAAAGAAGCAATTTCACCCTCAACCCCCCCAGTATAATGCTAAAATATAAATAATGAATGGGGTCAGAAAACACTGACATTCACTGAGATACGTCACAAGCCTTTACGGGAAAAGAAACAATCTGTTCTTACTTCAGACGCCTATAGAAATCAGCAAGGAGTACAGTTTTGCTGGATCTTGATGCCAAGAACAGAATTTTGTTTAGAAAATTAAATACATTTAAAAAAAAAAAAAATCAAGATGCACGGAACAACTTTAACAATGTGTTTTTCCCTCTCCTGACTTTTCTGGAGATTCAAGATTTTGTTCAGACGCCGATGATATACTCACCTATTATTCAGAAAGGAGTTTCTCTTCCATGGGGAGGTAATGTAATTATACCTCAGGGCATCAATGTTTATGTCTGCTGCAGACTGGCTATTTGAGGTGACAACAGCCTTCACTCCAAATAAACAGTAGAAAACATGTGAAAAAGATTCATTCCGCCACTATTTTCTGTACCCTGACCGTCTACCTGCTGTTTTCCATGAATGCAGGAATTTACAGCCAACAGTCAACACCTGTATGTACATTTTCTGGTTTGAACAAGACTAAAATCACTGTATAACATTGGCAAACATTATTTTACCCCAATTCCTCATGTAAAACAAATCCTATTACCTGTCTTAAACAACTAAGCTGTTAGTGATACATTTGACTGGATGCGCTTTGAATCTGAAATCTCTCTGTCATTCCTCTGAGTTATGACATTTTAAGTTTCTATACTTATATAGTGCACCATTATGAAATTCTGCATATATGGCTGAATCACCAGGGGCTCCTTGTTAGGCCTATTATACACAGGAGCCTGTTACATGACAGTTTAAACTTTTTAAGATATGCGATCCAGTGATTTTGGCCCGTATTGGACTGATACACATACCGAGTATCGGATCGGTACACCCGATCCTGTCCCCAACCCCGATTATAAATGAACAGTTATACCAGTGAGATGATTCCAGTGATTCCATCAAATAGGGAAGCATCATCTCTTGTTCAATTGTAACTGCTAAAGATAGAAAGAAAGGATGTATTTTAGAATTCTTTTGACAAGAAATGCAAAAAAAGAACATTTCCTGTCACGTTATGAGCTGGCAATGGACTTTCAAAAGATATGCCATAATGAGACAATCATAACCCATCATTAGGAGTAAATGTAACCTCAGGATGGATTCCAGTGAACCCTGTATAACCTGAATTTCCTTCATGTTCTTTCTCTGGCTAATTGCATCTTTGATGAGTGGCTCTTGGAGCGGGCGGCAGGCCTCAGTGACAGTTCTGGGTTTGGCAGGCCCTCACATGTCAGACATTTGGCAAAAAGGCAGAGACGGCAACGTCCGTAACACAGGCCACACAGGATGGGCGTCTGACAGAGTATGGCCTGCAACCTGGCGTTCCCTTTTCTTGGAGTTCGCTGGGACATGGAAAACCCGTGATGTGAGCAAGCCTTCCAAGTTATGTAAGGAGGGGAGCCTCCAACTCCAGATAAACATGCATCTCTTCGCTGGCTGGTGCGAGATGTAATGTTTGAGTTTTAGTTTATGTTTGTTCTTTTTTTTGTTTTCATTCTCTTTCCTTATGTAATGCAAAAAAGAAAAGAATTCTTGAGATGAAAAGGTGATGAATTGAGAAAGAGAGGCAGAATGACAGAACGTGTGCAGGTCTCAGACTGGGTTTACAAATTCAAGTTCCCGTTCTAAACGTTGCACTTGAATGTCAGTTCAGGTCATGACCACAAGTTTTCGGAGTTGTTAGAGCCCTTAATCCCTTAATCATGGTGGCATAAAGGGTAGTTTTAGTGGTAAATAGGTAATTGATTTTGTAAAGAACAGCTTATTTTGAGTAATCATTGATTAGAAGGCCTAATCATTTCTGGGAACTAAAAAGGTCTTTAAGTTCATTTTATTCAGCAAAATCATGTTGGTATTTAAACCTTGCCAGTATCGTTATATTACCTTAATATTACCCATGTTTCAGTTGAAAAAAAAAAACTCAGTTGGAAAACTGCAATTTTCTTGTGTTTTTCTCTCACATTGGTTAGCTTTCCCATTGGCTGGACCTTCGCAAACTCGACTGAGCCATCATCACAGTTAAAAAGGGAAGAATTAATCAATCATGCTATGATTTTCATGGGTGGAACAAACTTCAGGAGGGAAAATGTCAATTAAGGCCTTAGATTTGTCACTGAAGTCTTAAATTTGGCACTGACTGTGAATATGAGTAGTAACTTAACCATTGGGTTTCTGTTAGGACTCCTTATTGCAGGAATCCCACTGAAGATGCAACATACAATGTAAAATATATGTCAATGTTTTCTACTACAAGTATCAGATGTCCATGTTTAAAGTGAAGGTAAAGTAGCATTGAGGGCTAAGTGTCTTGCTCAAGGACACAATGGTAGAAAGGGGGGGTGTTTGACCCTCTCGGCTGCCGCCATCCCGACGTTTAATCTAGCATAGCCAAAAAGGTTTGCTGTTTTAGATGTACAGTGTCAGTAAAATACTACTTGAATCCATAAGAATGCAGAAGTGTATTTTCGCTTGTTGTATTTTATATAAAAAAAGGGAAACCCTTCGGACTGATGCACGAATACCCTGGTGCATTTTAACTCCTGTGCGCAGTGCAGTTTGGACGTTCTGTCCCTGGCTAGAGCTGTGAAGTGAGGCCTACAGTTTGAGGGAGGATAGAGCTAGGTCGGAGAAGGGTCGGCCTGGATTTATGGTTTGACGCCAGCTAACTTCTCCCTGACCCCTCACTACAGAACATCAGTGCATCCCTGAGGGACTCCTCGCATATTAATGCCCAAGTTTCATTCGGCTCAATTCAGCCACGCTGTTGTCTTGCTTATAACTTTATTACTTTTTTAGGAATGGAATGTGAAGATATTTGAGGTTGTGCAAAGAACATCTAGAACCAAACAGGAATGAAACTGATTCAGTATGCGGAGCTAATGTAGCAAAATGCAGGTTTTATTATGTTTCGCGAGCTACAATTGTATTGGCTGTTGTTAGGCTACATCTGATTCATTTCAATTGTTCAAAAAAAGGCAAACAACTGTTTTTTTTTCTATATTTGAACTCACAGTCTGTGTACAAAAAACTAAAACTGTAGATTCTTACTTAAGGCCATCTAGAGCACCTAGGGTTCCTAAGAAATTTTAATCTGTGAATAATTCAGTGTGTCATGGTGCCTCATTATAGCCTTTTGCAGTATTTGTATCTTATATAATATGCAATGTTTCATTTGTGCACCTATGTTTTGCTATGTTTAAGTGACACTAACATCCTAATACTTATTATTCAGGAATTACATGGACTTCAGTACAAACTGGCTGGACTATTTATGACTATTATTTAGAGGTGTGGGGAAGAAAAGTGAGCCTTAACATTTTGAGGGGTTAAGATGTTACACTCCTGGTCTTACAGATGATCAAATGCTTTTCTTGGAACATGCAGTTAAATCTATTCCTAATTAGGATTTAGAACTGCAGTCGGATTCAGATCTGTGATGTTGCAGTTGTTCCCACAGAGGGCGACATAAGGTCAGTTTAATTTCTTCCACAAATCTATGAACTACTATTTTTGATTATGATCGTACAATGCAACAGCCAGGAGATGGTGCTGTCAGACTTCTTGGACCATGTGAACCTTCTATTGGATCCCAACACACATTTTATTATAGTGTTGCCTCAGTTCGGGACCACTCAAAATCTATTCAAACATATTTCTCTGTTTAAACACACCCAATTCAACTCATCAGTTTGTCACTATGTTTAATAGGTGCGTTGAACCATGTCAATAAAGTATGCCGGGGCCCCCAGGACCCTGACTTCAAAACATTAATTAATTTTTCCAAATTATAACCGGAATAAAAAAATAAATTTACATGCAAAACTTAAACTTATACCAATAACTCAACATATGTGCTGGGAAATGTCTAAAATATAGCTATAAACATTAGACCACTCAGAACAAATGTGGCAGCTTATCTTTGTACCAAAATTGGTTGTTGGACATGGTTTCAAGAAAGTTTTTTTTGTTTAATACCATAAACGATCCACCTTTGATATCCTAAAGAGTCTTTTAATTGATGGTTCTTAAGAGAAACAGTTTTGCAGGCATGATGTATAAGTGTTAAAACCTTTTTAAAGCAGAAAGAACATCCACATAATGCAAATGTGTTAGGAAAACCACCAAATTGCTAAATAACCTTTTTGAACAATATGTGATGGTTCATTAGACCTTTAAAAGACTCTCCACTTTCATAAATCTCTTGTAAGACATGGTTCTTTATGTACCTAAAGTGGTTACTTGCTACCCTCACTCAAATAGTCTTTTTTCTGTGAGAGTGTAACAATATTTGCAGACCATGTTCAGACCATGCCTTCATTAGACAGCTGCTGCATCCATAGACTGATCGTACTCTATTATAAAATATACAGTGCATTTGACTGAAACTCAGGCTTTGACATGAATAAAGGAAATTGAGAACTGTTTAAGCTGTAAGCAAGAAAGACTCTAAATGGACAAAAGTAGTGGGACTTTAATGGCACTACATTATAATACATGGACTTTAATATGGAGTTGGTCCTCCTTTGTAGCTATAACAGCTTCCACTCTTCTTAGAAGGCTTTCCACAACATGTTTCTGTGGAAATTTGTGCCCATTCATTCTGTAGAGCATTTATGAGGTCAGACACTGATGTTGTACGAGAAGGCCTGACTCGCAATCTCCCAAAGTTCATCCCAAAGGTGTTGGATGGGGTTGAGGTCAGGACTCTGTGTGGGCCAGTCAAGTTCTTCCACACTGAACTCATCTAATCACGTCTTTATGGAACTTGCTTTGTGTACTGGGACACAGTCATGCTGGAATAGAAAAGGTTCTTCCCCAAAATGTATCCACAAAGTTGGAAGCATGGTGTTGTCCAAAATGTCTTGGAATGCTGAAACATTAAGGTCGCTGCTGATTGGCTGTTGTCCTGTGGCGCAGGTGCAAGTCCAGCATTCCTTCATTCCCACATCAGAACAGTTTCCTGTGTTATCTTGAGTTTACCTTTACAGTTCGTTCAATGGTAAAGTATTGAGCTGAGTTTGAAATGAAATTAAAGTGTTTTGGGAGCATATTTTGGTGCATATTTAGGGTTTACACGATAAAAATAGGGAATTTTTAGGCCTTTTCTTTTTCCACATCACAAATTTGCATTTTTTCACAATTCACAAGCGATATGCATCGCCACATTAGTCACAGAAAGTGTAATAGGCCTGAACAGGTATTCTGTCCTTCACCTTCTCTTTGCTGTTAGATTTAGAGCTATCTGGCAGTTGAGACCATGACGATCCGTCTATTCTGATAAAAACCAAATTGTTTCTCACAACGGCAGCCAGCACAGACAAAAGCTTGATGAGCGTCAGCCAGACTCCACGAAAAGCCTGGGAGGAGAAGCTTTTCGTGGAGGAATGTGCTCACAGAGAGCCATACAGGCCATTCAGTAAAGATGGCGGAAGGAACATAAAACAGATTGGTGGAGCAAGTGAACTTAGATAGCTGGGAGTTCGCTGTTTGTGCTCTGAGTGTTGGATGGCTAACAGCAGTCTGGGCGATATCACTTGCATGCTAGCGTTCAGAGGGAATTAGCAGTCTGATGAATGATGAATTGTGGCCAAGAAGCTTTGGAGCACAGTTATTTTTCTCACTGCACGCTAATTCAGAGGTTTCGAAAAAAGGCCTCTCTTCCCACCACTACTAGAGCGTTCTTTTTTTCTTTTCTGTCTGTTTGGCTGACACCAAAAAGCAACTGGGGTGGAAATGGTTTCTTGATGACTTGTGTGTGTACTGTGTTACAAGAACTGCAGTTGGGTCCCACCATATTAATGACAGTGTAATAAGGAGATTAGATTTCGCTTGAAATGTCAAAGACATGTTACACAAATGATTTGAAAATCCATGTGTTTCAAGGGCTTGCATTGCCTTAAGTATTGCCCAGTTCATTTCTTGTCTCTTGTGACTTTTGACACTAGAGCTTTTTTCCAGCCCGGGGGTTGTTTGCCCAAGAGTTTGGCTGAATGTAAAAGCTGTTTTCGAGCCAAAGAGTGATCTAGAGTCCTGATCCTTGTTCCTCCTGGAAACGGTGGTCAAGGGCTTACTTTGGGTTAACTCTAGTGTCTCCACCTCATGTAAGAAACCCATCAGCTTCCAGTGAAATGCAACTTGATTGATTCCTTTGGTCAGTTTACTCCCTATTGTACTAGTGGGAAAGGAATGCAAGAGCTTGCACAGAGATTATCCCTACATTGGCCTTACATTGCAAAAAATATTTTGGTATGAGTGAGAACAGTCCCTTCTTTGCATCCTTTAATAAGCTGCATGTTCAGAAACTGTCGCTCATAACCGTCTGGACTGTTAGTAGCCCACTAAGAGAGCATGAAAGTAATGAAACTATTCTCCGATTATTAACTCCTTATTGTCACTGAACAGAACTTTTTTTTCCCACTGCAGCAACAACGAGCCCCTCCACCAAACGAGCCCAGAGTTGGTCCAGTGTGAAGTATTTGTAACAAGTATAAAAACGCCTTCTTTTCTAATCAGATGGTGAGACAGAACCAAGGAGATATTCACAATAAGGCCTGGAACCAGATTTTGCTCCAGTCTTGGCATACACAGACATAGGAACATTTCCTCAGGCCCCCTGAGGCCGAAATCCAAACTGCTGGACATTTTTCACATTCATAACTGTGCCATACTGGTGTGACACTCGCTGATAAAGTCCTGTGCTGAAATGCAGTGCCACAGCTTAGTCCATAGCCAAGAAACACTGAAGGCTTTTCCATTTTGCCATGGAAATTAATTTGATTCTTTTTCAGCCCCTTCTCGCAAAACACCTTCTTTACACACTTGATAACCTCTTTAGAGGCACTCTCAGTTTTGAAATAATTGCAAACACCTTTTAAGATTAAGGTTGTCATAGAAGAAATATTTTTGGCTCACTGTTTTTTTGTTTTTGTTTTTGTAAATGAGGGTGTCAGCTTGAAAAAAACTCAGCATAATGTTAAGGTTTGACACCAGGCCAAGGCAGTATTTTTCCGAGTGCATGGAATTCATCTGAGGGAACAGTGTGATCTGAAGAAACAAAAGGCATTTTTCATTATAACATGGAACTCTCTCTCTCTCTCTCTCTCTCTCTCTCTCTCTCTCTCTCTCTCTCTCTCTCGTATAAGTCTACACACTATTCTATGCCACCCAGTGCTACATATGTGATTCTGCTTGGGCTGTTTATGCAGAGTTTGGCCTTGAAGAGCAAAGCTGTTTGGCCTTCGATCATCTTGGCTTTTTCTGTGTAAATAATGGACACATGCCCTCCTCTGTCAGGGATAGACATGGATTTGGATGCTGAGCTGAGATAGGACATACCTTGACCTGTACATGTGGAGGTCAAGGGTCAGGGACGTAAAGCCGGCCTTTGTAAAGACTTGTTAAGAGCATCTGCTCTGTGTTTAACCACCCACAGCCCCCCACCCCACCCCCCCACCCTGAACTCTGTGTCTTTTCTTAGTGAGTCATATGTGGAGGTGTTCAACTTGCTGGGGTTTTTTTTCCAATGGACAGTGTTCTGTACTCAAATATCCTGCTGTTTGCTTATAATATAATAGTCATCTTGTGTCATGAGAAGAGGTTCATACTAATTGTCTAGATATTTCCACTGCATGACTCATGACTAATGACCTGAAACCAGCGATCAGGATAAAATTCATTATCCTAAAAATCTAATTTCTCCAATTTTCTACTCACCCCAAATCAGCTTCTTTGGTTTAGCGCTGGAGTTACATAGGAGTTTGTTTAATAGCCTACAGTAAGTCGTGGTCCTAAACTGCATCTACCAGTGAAGAGCTGAATGGGGTTTGAATAGGTTGACAGAATTGTGGCAATGTATTTTTATGGAAATTATTTGGGTGACTAATGACTTCTAGTGTGTATTAGTAGCATTAGATCCAGCGTTGAACTAAAGGAGCAAAGTTTGGACTTGTCACGGCTGATTGACTACTTCTGGTAAGTGGAAAATTGTGTAAATTGCAATTTTCACCAAGCTACCTCTTGAACATGCTGGAGAATGGTCTTGCAATCCAGATTTAACCAAATGACCACAAAATGACCACAACATAATGACGCTCCATTTGCACTCCATTTGCAAGTGGAGAGACATGTAAGATCAGGCCATTGTTAAAATGGCACTACAATAAAACACGTGTGTGAAACAAACTAATACCCAGTGTTAGGAGATACCAGCAAATGCTGTGTCACATAAGAAACATTTGTAAACTTTGTAGTCGGACTTTCAAATCGGGAAATCAGGTTTTATTACATAAAGACTGGTTGCTCTGAGATGGTCCACTGATATTGCTTACTACTAGACAAGGAAGATACAGAGTTTTCTGAGTGCTTTTGCACTATTGATGTGGCAGCATTATTTATTAGCTTGATGTATGTGTTCACATGTCAAGCAGAGAATGTACTGGTTGGTGAATTTCTGTCATCACATCGAGAGCAACTTGTAGTGAATGTAACATTTCCATCATCATTGTGTAGTTAATCTACCCACAGACTGTCTGACTGCAGTGTGCACTAATGGTCCAGTGGTTTGTCCTCATGAACTCATAAGTACACATTTCTGATTTTACAAGTACCATCCCAAAGCACCATTAGTGCAAGACGCACATCTGACAGTCTGTGGGCGGCACGTCTGAGCTTGACAGTTGCTAGATAAAGAGGAGAGAAAGAGAATGACAACAGACTTTGTCTGAGTGACCTCAGTCCAGAATGGCCGAGATAAGTAAATCTCCAAGTAACACAGAAGGTTTTCCAAGAATGTGTGCATTACTGTTTTTTTTCCCACTCCCCCCTTATCTTTAATCAAAATGAAATGTTTCATTTCCATCTGCAGCTGTTGCCAATACCCTGTCTGAAGAGCATACACAGCATTTCAGACAGTTACTCAGGGCCCAAAGCTAGTTAAGAGGGAAAAACTCTTGACCTATTACCTTCAGGGAGAATGCATTATACTATGCATCATATGTGTGGGTAGTCCCCACATCCAACATGGTCGAACAGGAGGTTTGATTCTTTACAGATGTTTGCTGGATACAGATGTTCTACACAGGTTAAGAAAGTGAATGTTTTCTAATGTCATGCCTTCCCATCCATATCCAAGTATATATAGTAAAGTAATATACAATTTATATACTGTGCAAGTGAACAAGACAACTTGCTCTTCTGACAACGCCAGATTCTACACCCTGCGCTTTGGCTTGTCACACTTGGAAAAGAAGGATACATCCATCAGAATGTTGTTCATCAAATGTATTTCTGCATCCAGCACCAATATTCTCTAATAGCTTATGAGGAAACTCTCTGCTGGGCCTCAACACCCCAATCTGTAAAAGGATTCTAGATTTCCTTGCAGAGAGACCACAGAGTGCACACTGGCAGCAGAACCTAGGCGCTGAACAGGTGCCTCTCAATGCTGTGTGCTCAGCGCACGCTGCTCACCTATGACTGCACCACCATGTCTAAATCTAAGCGTGAAGTACACTAATGACATGACTATAGTGAGTCTCATCACCAATAACAATGAAACTTGATACAGAAAATTATTTCTCTGCATTTAATCCATACACCAAGTGAAGCAGTGGGCTGCCACCAACAGGGGGCGCCCTGGGAGCAGTGTGTGGGGACGGTACCTTGCTCAAGCCTCTCTCAGTGGTAGCAGTCCAGGGATTCAAACCCACAACCTTCTGATCACAGGGGCATCTCCCTCACCACTAGGGCACCAGCTGCTGCCCCAAGGAGATTGTTGTTGACTTCCAGTGAAGGCAACTCGACCACCCTTCCGCGCTCATCCGCGGCTCTGAAGTGGAGAGAGTCAGTAGCACCAAGTTCCTGGGACCTCACCTGGCCTGTCAACAGCAGATCCATCGTGAAGAATGCACAACAAAGCCTACATTTCCTGCAAAGACTGAAGACTCTCACAACCAATTCTCACCACCTTCTATAGAGGAACTACCAGCTACGTAACTATGAGGTATAGGATCTGCTTAGCACAGGAGTGCAAGTCTTTGCAGTGCACGCTGACGATAGTTGAAAAGATCGTTGGGGTCTCCCTCCTCCCCCTTCCAGACATGCTGCATACACAGAGCCACTGCTATCGTGAAGGACCCCACTCACCCCTCACACAGCCTCAGGCAGAAAGCTCTGCAATATTAGGACCAACACAGTGAGGCTCTGTAATAGCTCCTTTCCCCAAGCTCTAAGGGCCCTTAACTCACTGGCACCTCCTGCACTCCCCATCGCGCACTAAGACATTTTCTTTTTAAATTTCACCTCAACGACATAACTGTTTTGTAAACTGCTGTACAAAGAAACACTGTCACATTTGGGCTGAGCCCGTCTAGGAAGGAGGCGCAGGAGCAGACTTCCATTCTCTGTTTTCTTTAGTAAATGCAAAGCAAAGAGGCTCAATGGCCAAGACTCAAACAAAAAGCAAAACCAGGACGAACACAACCTATGGTGAGAGTGAGGGTTGACTGACAACTAAACACTGCAACAGTGGAACTTTAATAGTGGCACAAACAAAGGACACTCTCCATACTGAATTAACTAAACACAAACCAGCTGAAGAGAACTTAGAATCCTTTCATAAGTCCTTTCATAAAACTTAAACAACAGGGGATGTGACAAACACTGGTATCACAAAATGATTGTACACCGTCCATTTTATTTTAAAGCGATTAGCTTAATGGCATTACCTCCACATTATATGGACAAAAGTATTGGGGCACAACTGTATGTCAGGGTTTGGGCTATGCCCTTTATTTCCAGTGAAGGACAATCTTAATGCTTCAGCAGACCAAGACATTTTGTACAATGCCATGCTTCCAACTTTGTGGACACAGTTTGGGGAAGAACGTTTTCTATTCCAGCATGACTGTGTAACAGTGCACAAAGCAAGCTCCATAAAGAAATGGTTGATGAGTTCAGTGTGGCCTCATAAATGCTGAACAGAATGAATGGCCAAAAATTCCCACAGAAACTCCCAAATCTTGTGGAAAGCCTGTATTTGAATGTAATGTTATTAAAGTCACTGTCCAAATATATTTGTCCATATAATGTGTCTTGTGTATCATACCGGAATGACCGTCATTGGGGTTCCTTGCCCAACTGTCCTGGACTGGTTTAGATTCCGTGGACCGCTCTTATGTGTTCCCACCATTTGCTTTCTTGCTGTCTAACTGGATTTAGTTTTGTATGTAGTTATAATAAATAATGCAATTATCTACTTTGTTGACCCAGTACATTCACATGTTTCTGTATATTTAGGCCACAGCAGTTACAAGTTGTACTTCAGTCCAGACTTATTTTTAAAACAGTACAATCAGCACCATACAATGCAGACAAACAGAACCGAGGTCAGTGGAACAGTGAAACATCGGCCTATTTAATTCTAAGGGATAAAGAGAGGTTAGAAAATTTAGTGTGAATATAACCACACAAACTTTACCAAAGGAAAAAAAAGAAAAAATCTATGATGTGGAGACTTCAAATTACGAGTATGCAGAATGTAAAACAAGGCTTAAAGCCCAATAATAAATACAGTACAATTGTAGCACAGGGGAAAATACAAACATCACAAAATGTGTATTTATTTTTGTCCAGTGTATTGTACTGTTTGTCTTATTTCATTCCACCATGTGTAGTACAAATATGAAGCATGGTATAAAAGTGATGTACAAATGATAAATAATACGCAATATAATTCAGAAACCAATACAACTCATTGCATTGTATTGATATACAGCTCATCTGTAGCATCACAAAGAGCATCACTCTGAGCCAGCTGGACAGACCTGAAGAGTTTTAAGAGTGTTAAAACTGTGAAAGATAAAAACAGTGAAGATGAAGGTAAAGCAAAGGTTGAGGAGTGAGATGTCATGCATGTGCCAAGTGATGATCAGGTGCGTGTGTGTGTGTGTGTGTGTGTGTGTGTGAGTGAGAGAGAGAGAGAGAGAGAGAGAGAGAGAAAGAGAGAGAAAGAGAGAGACTCTCACTCAGCTCGTTCTGCACGTAGGCAGAGACAGCCCATGATCCCTGATTTTTAACCTCCTGACCTCTTCTAACCCTTAGGAAGCAGAGTTAGAGCTGGCCAATAACTTTTACAACAGGATGTTCCAGCAAATATTTACTCACTTCTGACAGGAATACACAGTGCTTAACTAACCAGGGACCATATACATATTTTTGTCCATTAGAATTCAAGTTCAGATTGTCGCTTTGCTATGTGTTACTATACGTTTATATATGTAGATGTGCACTGCATGATTACTTTGAGTTAATCACATAGTTATTACAAATGTAATTACTATTCTTTTGTATTAATTACATTATTACAAATGACTATTAATACATTCATGAATTAAAGTTATTACATGTCACAGATTACATATATTCACATTCAACTTGCATTCTGTATTGATAATCTTTATGATGTTTGTTTTGGTGCCAAAAATGGGGGGGGGGGGGGGAGGGGGGGGGGGGGGGGGGGGGGGGGG
>JBBJLS010000082.1:10845462-10862800 GCA_037577275.1 Bryconaethiops microstoma
GTTTGTTTTGGTGTCAAAAAGGCCCCCCCCCCCCCCGAAAAAAAAGCAAAAATGATAAAGACGGTTTGTTCTTTGCTACAGAGCAAGGCAGTACACCCAACAAGAACAACTTCAAGTCAAAATAAAATATCTCCTCTTATGCTTTTGAATGCATAAGAGGAGATATTTTTTTACATGTATGCAGTATATATGGGTATATATGGAGTACTGTTTTGCATTTATACATTTTAAAAACTGTACTGTTTTTAATGCCAAAAAAGTCATTATTATTATTTTTGGTATGAAATGCATGGTCCTCAGCTGGGCACATTCCTTCATAATAAGCGTCAGGCCTGGCTTGTTTTTGGAATGAGATGTGGGATGACATAGCTCAGTTCTTTACAGGGTCTGGACAGTCTGGCTGTGTGGACGTGGTCTAGTCCCCACCAATAAGAGGCTTAACCTGGAGTCTATCCAGATGCACTACCTATCAGCTCTCACAGTCCACTTTGAGATTACACAGCACACATCCATCACATGCTTGCTCGCTCTCAGTCCAAACACCACTATTTGAGAGAGAGAGAGAGAGAGAGAGAGAGAGAGAGAGAGAGAGAGAGAGAGATAACTGGATAAAGGCATTTGGTCATTAAAACAAAAGTCCTTGAACGGACCAGACATTTAACAAAACATGTTGCCCGCAGAAAGTAAACAGCTCGATTTAGGACACATACATACATACACATAAATACAAACATACCCTTGCACGTGCACAGTTGGGGAGAAGACACTACAAGACACTACAAACGTAAACCAGATGCATCTCACTTCTTGTTAGGTCACATTCGGCTGAGTTAAGTCACATTCATCATCACAGTGTGTCATTCATTCTAATTACAATCGAATCTAATTACAATAGACAATATATGTATTAACAAAAACGTTTTGAAGAACACTCAGTGTGAAAAAAAAATTTAATCAAACTTAAGTTTTGAAAGTAAAAACATTTTGAATGTAAAAACAGACAAATTTGTAGCAAGCTACCATCCCCAAACACTGCTTCCCGGGTGCTGTTCCCGGCTGCATCACTTGGTGAATGGGTTGAATGCAGAGAAAGAATTTCACACTGCTCACACTATGTGGTGTGGTGTGTTCACGTATAACAGAATAGTCACTTTACACTTTTACACTTTGCCAATCATAGAACATGTCTTGATGTTTTGATTTGATTTTGCTTTTAAGTTCACGTGTGTACTCATGCATGCATGCACTATACACACACACACACACACACACACACACACACACACACACACACACACAAAAATGAACTTATTGGTGGTCCCGTAGGGTTTCTGACCATTGATAAACGGAGTAAAGGAGGCTAACTAATGATGCAGAGAAACTATAGTCTGTAATTGTAAACTTGTATGGTTACACCAAAGTGCGCCTGGTTACATCATTGAGATTA
This sequence comes from Bryconaethiops microstoma, assembly GCA_037577275.1. NCBI lineage: Eukaryota > Metazoa > Chordata > Actinopteri > Characiformes > Alestidae > Bryconaethiops > Bryconaethiops microstoma. The sequence goes on from JBBJLS010000082.1 coordinate 10,846,910, forward strand.
TTAAAAGAGAAGAGTAGGCAGTAATAAAGGGTTAAGCTGTTTTGTATGAGTTATGATATGCAGTATATCGTAATGATGTATGTGCAGCGCTGACTTCATTAAAGCCGATGGGTCAGATTTTACTGTGCATTCGGGCCTCTGTGAGCTGCGACCGATATGGTTTGATTTCTCTGAATGTGATGCCGGTTGGTTATGTCTGGAGTTTCTCATGGATGAGCAAAACAGTGCTGTATGCAATTCAGCACACATGTCGGAATTTCCCTTTAGATCGATGTGGAAACATCCACCCGCTTGCTGTCCAGCTGTGGCTTTGCGTTGCCTGTGTGTTGCTCACATGACGTGTGTGTGGATGTGTGTATGTGTTGGGCTCCACACAGCTGCAGTCTGACTAACAGTGGTGTGCTCTCTCGGGACAGAACGACCAGCCAGAATATGCACTGAAGCAGTTATACTGTTCTGAGCCTCTGAGCCTGTGTGTGTGTGTGTGTGTGACTGAAGTAATGTTTTGTTTCAGAGAGTGACTTGGCATGCACAGATGTTTCTTAACAGATACTAGGTCACGCCATCACTGTATATTTGTGTGTGTGGTGTGGCATGTGTAAATGTGTGTTTATTTGTATGTGTGTGACCGACAGGTGTGGGTTCACTGCGAGCCTCTAGCGAGAAGCCTTGGGTCACGCAGACTGCAAGGTTAAAGTACTTGTCAGTTCAGCACCACTGAGTTTGTGTGTGTCCATGGTTGACTTTGAGTGGGAGTAAATGGACCTCTGTGAATTCCAAGCCTGTCTCTGTGTGCAATATGTGTGTTTGGGCCTACTTTCAAGCCTATTCACTTTCAAGGAATAGTTTGGTGGTAACTCAAATGTTTGGTGGCTAAAGTATGGTTCTTTATTTATGAATCTGATGTATGAAGCTAATGTAGCTACCCAGAAGTCCGCATGGGGGGGGGGGTGAGGGGGGGGCGGGGGGGAGTGAAAAACATACTAGCACAGGAACAAACAGGGCATGACTAAACCAATCCAAACCATAGATGGTACAAACATCTTCATTAGCTTAAACCAATTTTAGCCTGGAATGCTAAGATTTAACACAAGGCCCATGTCACATTAGCCATGTGTTAAGTTGTTTATAAGCTCTGCCAAAATGTCACAGGTTTTGTATGTAATAAAAAATTTCACTGCAATTTTTTGTTAAAAATTATTAATTTTTTAATCCCAACTGAAAACGTTTAGGTTTTTATGTTTATGTGAAGCACTGCCTCATAAAAAATGTAGTCTTAATTTTGAACCGTTGATTATTTGTCTATATTTGAACTTGTTTTATAATATTCTTTATTTGATTCATCCATGCTTGAATGATGGCTATTATTGGGACCATGGATGATGGCTGGATCAGGTCAGTTTCGGTCAGATTTGTTTGAGCTAGAGTTTTCGGCTTGATGTTTATGTGTATGGCATTTAGCAGATGCTCTTATGCAGAGTGACGTACGTCAGTGCTTAAGTAGTCTACGTCTGTTCTTCATACCTGTAAAGCTAAACTGAAATCAACATCTGCTTTTAACCAAGTTACTGCCAGCTTAGTTACACACCTTAACAAACCCTGTCAAAATAAAGAAGTCAGAAGTTATTACACAAGTAAGGAAAAACAGTTAAGAGGGTAGGTGCCCATGGGTATTTAAAAAAATATATAGGAAAAGATGTATAAGAGATAAACGGAGGACTGGTCAGTCACCAAGGTGCTCCTTGAAGAGGTGGGTCTTCAGACGACACTTGAAGACAGCGAGGGACTCCGCAGATCTGATTGCAAGAGGGAGTTCGTTCCACAACTGGGGGGCCAAGACTGAAAACAGTCTTCCTCTTCTTTTGAGCAGTGGAGGTTTCAGAGGAGCAGTGCTTGAAGCTCTGAGAGGACAAGAAGTGTCACGCTGCTTGATCAGTACTGACAAGTAAGCAGGTGCAAGTCCGTACTTGATCTTGAAGGCAAGTGTTAAGGTTTTGATGTGGTTTGAGCTGTGTTGGGTTATGACAAAATTTTGTCAAGCTCAGGTTAGGGTTCAGGCTCAAAACTCGTTGTTTGTCAGACTGGGCTCAGGAACTTCATGGGATGTATGAGTGTTCTGGCACATCCATATTGGTGGACTAGGCCATCATCTGGGGCGGCACTCTAGGATGGGTGACAAATCCTACAACAAGTGTTGTTCTCAGATTGTCCGCAGATGTGTATTGTTGTTCTGAGATCACATCTAACCCTGCGACACTAGCTGAGCTGTTTGGGTGGATCTCATAACTAACTGATGCCTCCCCAGTTCCTCTCTCCAGGTTTCCTCTCTGTGACCTGGAAAAAGATCAAAGTAAACCATTTTCAATGATGTATCAGTTCCTTTGTCCTTTTCCTGCATTTTTCTATCATCTTTGCCCCTCCCTCGAGGTTTTGTGAGGTTTACCAATTTGGACGTCCTGCACTCAAACATCACTTCCATCAACCACTACTGTGGTTAAAGGACAGTTTTGGTGAAAAATCTAATTTGCTCAATTTTCCACTTAACCCAGAAGATATCACTCACACAGCATGTTGGCAGTCCACATTTTGCTTCTTTAGTTTAGCACGAGGCAAACATTGCTAAAAAGTGTAGAAGTCATGGCAAAATTGTTTCAGCAATTTTTCCGTGACTCAGCAAAACTGACCTCAAACTGCAGTTAAGCTCTTTGTTAAGGTGGGGCAGACTCGCGGATGGGATTTGGGATACAATTTGACTTATGCACTTGAACAGAACTTATCTGCTATAAGCAGCCATTCCAGACAACACCTGCAGATACATGGTCAATTACAGAAAGTCATAGTAACAAGTACAGTAAATTCAGCTCATAGTCATATTATGTCTTAAACCACCACCACAGGTCTGCGCCACCTGACAGAATAGCTGGATGTGGTTTCTACAGAAGTTTTGAAGATGTATTTGTGGAAACGATGGACTTCTAATGTGCATTAGACATCCTTGCAGCTCCAACGCTATACTGAAAAAGCAAAAACTGGACCCTCTGTGGTAAGTGAAAATTGTGTAATTGTTTTTATTGTTGCAAAAACTAGTCATTTAATGCAGTTATTTTTTCAACCTTTCACAGAATCATCCAATGAAAACACAGCGTGTTAGTAAGTACTATAGACCTACATCACTTTCTATAACATACAAAACAGACTTTCCTGTAAGACGCATGTCTTTTCTAAGTGCCTGTCCTTCAATATCAAGTAGTCTGAAGCTCTAAATAAATATAGAAGGAGTTTCTTTTTTTGATAAAGCAATTTCCTCCGGGATCAAGTTTTCTGATTCTGATTGTCTTGGAAACAAAACAGATTGCAGGTATCGAGGTTGAATAATACTTAAGTAAAGTAAAATAGTCCAAAAATGAGAATTAAATGAAGAATTGTACTTAAACTCACTGCTGATTTGTATGTGATGATTTAGGTCACATTTGACACTGTGTTACCTGGTGGCTACAAGCTGACATTACACATTAGATAAATTAATCTCAAAGCTTTAGTGCAAAACTAAAGACACAAATGGTGGATTGTCTTGACTAACTGACAGGAGAATGGTGGCTAAGCTGTCATCCCTGTTGGAGAACATCTTGCACCCCATGCAGGAGACTCTGACAGCACTGAGCAGCTCCTTCAGTGACAGGCTGCTGCACCCACGGCGTGGGAAGGAGAGATTCCGCAGGTCCTTCCTTCCGACCGCTGTCAGACTCCACAACAAAGACCTTGCAGATGACCACACACACACAAACAAACAAAACACACACATCCAATACACCACGGACTGATAGGTGGTAGTTTCCTGTGCAATTTTTGGGGTGGAATATCATTACTGGGTGAAATGTGCAATTTATAACTGTGCAATTGTTCTGGTGCATTATTACAGTTTTTTATCAGTGCTTGTTATTCCATTGCGTACCTGTATATATATATATATATATATATGTATGTATATGTCACGGGAGGGCAGCCCTTTCTCCTCGCAAGCCGGGCACGAACACACACACCACGGGTAGTCGAAATGCATTTTCTGTAAATACTTTATTTTCAAACAGAACAAGAAAACAAACAGGCATGAGAGCCGAACTCTAGACTATAGATACAAAACTCTAAAAGGAGACATGAGCAAAGGACTAGAAACACAAGGACATAAACTTAGAGACTGGGGAAAATACGAATAACGACCGGGTAACCAATGACCTAAGCGTAGCGACCGTGTTGACCGACACTAGAAACTAAAACACAAAACCCTTAAATACACAGACCCAAGGAAAAAGAACCAATGACAAAACACATGTACTCAAAACTAATAATTAACACTTAAGGAAACATAAGACTTTAACAAGGGTGGCCTCTAGTGGCCACCCACCATCATAAGACCCCAGCCCTGATAATATATATATATATATATATATATATAGATCCACAGTGCTCTTACATATATTTATATATCCACTCTGTTCGTATATACATCCATATACTCAATGTGTACATTCATACATATACTTAAATAAGTTTACGGATACATATATATATACATATATATTTTTCAATACACACATCCATATTTATATTTCCATATTGTTTGTATAGTGTACATTTTACACCGTACTGTTGGTATAGTTTTTATTCTGTCTTTTTTTTTTTTTTACTTTGTACTGTCCACTTTCTGCCATGCCAATGCAAATTTCCCACTTGTGGAACTAATAAAGGTTGATCTTTATTACATTTGGGTTGAGCTGAGAAATAGTGTAAATAAGATTTTTTGCCAAACTATTGATTTAATGTGGTACTCATGTGTGTGTAGACCTAAATGTGTTTACTTGAAGGAATGTGTAGTTGTTCCCTACATGTGTGTGTTTGTGTGTGTGTGCGTGCGTGTGTGTGCAAGCTCTGCAGCTGGAGTGTGGCTCAGCATATCTCCCCGCAGTGTTGGGGTGTGTCACAGAGTGTTTTTCCCTGGCCTTTGTTCAGGTTTGGCTCAGGACCTACACACATGCACACACATCACATATAGAATTTCTGGAGTCGAGCCCAGTGGGCTTAAAAAAAGCTGGTGGTCAGATGTGTGCTTGTGGACAGTGTATTCATAATATCTTGATCTTAAGAGAGGCCAAGAGGTCAAAGGTCATCTCAGCTCAGATCTTGAAAGCTCTTTAGTTAACATGCTGACATACTTTCCTGTAATGCTTTTTACCGTGGCTGCAGGCATGAGCACATGTATGAATGGGGTTTGTCCTACACCTGGGCATGTTTGCTTTGTATGCTTTGCAAAACTTAAGCAATCAAATGCTGACCAGGTTTAGTTTTAGTTTAATGATGCCAAACTCCATGTATTTTATCCATGTGCTGTGAAGCCAGCATTCACTTTTCCCAGGTATTTAACCAGCTTTGCACCAAGAATCATTATTTGGGTGAATCCTGCTCTTTATAACAAGACAGAGATGAACATTAAACTGGGTGTTGCAAAACATACCCAAAGGATTAGTGAAGCCATTGGCTTCTATTGTAACTGGGTTCTATTTCTGTTCCTCGATTATAAAAGGGGGGCAGTTGGCTGACGCTCTTATCCAGAGTGACTTACAGTCATTAGTTACGGGGTCAGTCTCCCTAGAGCAACTCAGAGTTAAGTGTCTTGCTCAAGGACATAATGGTAGAAAGTGTGTGTGCGTTTTACCCACCAAGCTACTACTACCACCCTACTATAAGTAGGCAAGTTAACAAGTTCTCATTTGTCTTAGTAAATGGTGGGAATTGACCCTATGCAACAGATGCACCAATAGAGGCTGGGCTGAAAGTATTCCTTGTCACTCCCATGGGGCACAACTGTCTAAGCACTGACACGATCTTTTGGATATCATGACTTTGACCCCCAGTGATACCACAGCCATCTGCATAACTGACCTTGCAGCTAGTGAAGCTAGTGTGAGCATCTGTTAGCTAACATAATGGAATTGGCAATAGTCTCCTTGTCCAAGCGTGTTGAGGTGTCCAGTGAACACCACTGTTAGTGTCAGTTCAGAAATATGTTTTGGAGAAAGCACGAGCTGACCTTCACCCTCCCAGCACTGCGTAATAACGGGAGACGTAAAAAACAAACCAAAAAAAACTTTTAATGGGCCTTAATGAAACCTTGCTGTGTGGCTTTATGCTGTTCTGCAGCGATGTTCTGTACTGCGAGTCCTCGAGGCTAATGGCACCACTGAGAAATGAGTCGAAGTGAATTTTCCTTCAGAAAAAGCCTGACACAACGATATGCAAAAGCAGTAATGTGTTATTACTGTAAATTTGAAGCGCCCCCATAAATGCCAGTGTCCCTTCTCTGTCCTGACCTCAGACTCTTTTACAAGAGCTGGAACAGATATACCATATGAAAGCCTGTTGTTTTTTTTGTTTTTTGGCCTATCTGGTGTATCTATGACTGCTCATTTCACCAAGCAGTACTGAACCTCTAGAGAAAGGTATAACATTTAAGGCTTTGAAACCGCTCAGGCGTTATACAACACATTTTGTGACCATTTTCAGGCTAGTTTGAAAGGAGTTTTAAAAATAAAAGAAACTTCTGGATGCGTGGATGACAACTGGTTCCTCTCAACCAGTTCCTTTGACTTCAGACCAGAACGAGGAGTTTGGGTCACTGTGTTCAGTTTGGCTAGCTCCGCTGGTCCGGATGTTGAGTCCATCTTCCTGGCCCAGATGGCTCATATTTATGCTCCAGCTATCTCCAGGTTCTGATTGCGTCATCAGAAATCGGCCCCATTAATGTCTTGTGAGTTGGCTGAAGCCTTTCACATTCACAGGATACAGCTGCATTAGATTGTGCTCTTGAACTTCTGATGGAGGCCACTCGATGAGAAAAACAATGGGTGGTTAGCTACTAGCCAGTAGTCATCTGTGAGATTTAAGGAAGGAATTTAAAGCGAAAGCAAAAGGTGGACCTGAGCCACCAGCACTAGAAAAATAACATCTTTAATAAATGTAGACAAACAACAAAAAAAATCTAATTTACACAGTTTCCTATCATCCCAGGGATGTTTTAGAAGCGTTATGCATCATTAGTTTTATAAGGGAAGGTGTAAATAAACTTTAGCATGGGATGTCTGTGATGGGACCAATTAGCACAAGATACAAAATTACTATAAATGACAGAGATGGCAGTGGCTACTCAGCTTACACTTCTTCAGAAAGTATAAATTGGGATATCTGGATGTTCACAAGTAGAAAGCATCTAAGCATGTAAGACATGCTCAGTTATGGTTCTGGAGATCTACTAGCTCTATAGTCCTAATCCAGAAAAGCTGATCCAGATCATGAAGACCTTCAGAGGCATCTCAGGTATGTTGGAACTATCTAGAGTGGCAGATCTCCGGGACCTGGACTGAGCATCATTAGTTTTTCCCTAACCATTGACCTAGCCGGCTTAAAAAGGAACTTTTCCAAATGTATTTGAAAATGATATTGTGGAACGTGCTTTTTCAGAGAAACTTACTAAGAACCCATCAGAGCGTGTTCATGACAGTAGTAGAGTCAGAATGCCTTAATGCCTCTAAAAGCTACCTCACAGAATCCATTTATGCAAAAAATGGTTACAAATAACTATAACAAACAATAACTTAGATAACAATAGTTTTATTCAAAGACAACTTTATCCAAAGCATACAGTTCTTTGCAATTTTGCTCTTATCAACAGCACAGCTCATTGTGCATAATACATTTAACAAACCTTTTCCAGGAATTTTGTAGTTATAACAATAGGTAAACAGTCATAGACTTAGGACAATACCTATCAGCAAAAATCATAAAAACTGAATTTCCACAGCATATGGATATTCATTTTATTATTGCGTGACATTAATGCGCTGGGTTATTCCTGCAGTTTGTTTCGTACACGAGAAATGTTTGCTGATACAGCACTCAACAGTCTGTGACATGGACAGGACTTCAATCAATGAGAATCACGGGTGTTAATGACATTGCCATCTACTTGTAAAAAAAAAAAACGCTGTCGGAATTGGGCTATAGTTGATCCCCCCAAGGTTTGGTACCTGTGGTCCAAACAAGCCTTGGCTGTTTGGAGATTTGCAAATGTCACTTTTTGCTGAACTAATAACTTAAACTATTGGTTGGCTTTGTAACACATTAACAGGAAATCCCTTGATAATTACAAAAAAAAATAGATGGTGCATTTATTTCAAAATAGTAATGACTGAGAGCAAAAGTACACCCGGCTACATTGTACTAAACTGAAATTAAACTTGCCTGTGAGCTGTTCTGCATGTATTTATACTGAGGACAGCCTTTAGCTGTGGGTTGGAGGAGTATGATTAGTGTTTTGGTTAGGGCTGGGTCAAGGTTTTTGGTTAGCCCTTTAGCTTCTGTCTCCTGTTGTGGCTGAAACCACCAATGGCCAGCTCCTACTCCTACTCTCCCTTTCATGAAGTGTAATTATAGATGCCTGGCCACAGTTTAACTTTCTAACTTTTTTCTGGAACTTAGTGGCTGCCTTATGAAGCACTGCAGTGAATATAGTATTACAGTAGAGTTAGTACGCAGTATCATAGGAGAAATGAGAAATACAACATTGCCAGTTAGTATCATGATGACATGTCCTAATATTTAGCTTCGGTATCTGCTATGACATGTTTATGGCATGGTACTGTTCATGCAAGTTTCATGCAATCTTTTTATAGTGTTTGTGCTTTATGTACCAAAAACAGTCATAATTCATTTTGCCTAACCATATCCATCCTATTTATCGCTCAGAACTAAACAGGTTGCCTTTGTTACTCTGGATTTCAGACTGATGTATGGAAATGACCTCTGTTCTGAATGACTGTCTAGGCTGTTTCAAATGGGTTTCATTCAAAAAGCACTCTGTGCTGAAATGTATAACAAACTGTTAAGATTGGCTTAAATCTTCAGGGAAATGAGCCACTCCTTCCAGATGTGAGAGTCTTTGAGAAGGCTCCACGGATACATTTGCTCCTCAACTGCCTGGACTATCTGCAGTAACATCACTCCTTATAACGTCAACGTAAATGGCTAGACTAAAGTTTATGTTATGTCCAATGATCCAGCATTTCGTGAGGGAAAATTCTCCTAGTGTGTGAGCTCAATTCAACAGAATACCATGGGAAAGGCAGCAAAAGCTATCACTTAAGCTTTCATGGCTGCCACAGAACACAACTAACATCACTAGGCCAGTTGTCGACATCTTAGATTGCTGCTCTGCTGGAACTGTAGGCTAAATGTGTAGAAATGAATTTCAAAAAAGGCTGTACGGACTGGGAAATAAACAAGATTTCTTGAAACTAGCTGTAATAATATTACATAGTGTACCAAATAAGCTTCCCTCCTGAATCACCTTTGATTTTGGAGCTTGGGACTGAAGGTGGATGGGAGGGAGGAAGTGAAATGAGGGAGGAAGGACGGTGTATGATATCATGGGAAAGGAAATGGTCTGTAATAAAAAAAATAAAAAAAATGGTTGCAGTTATCTAATTTATAAAGTATTTAGGGTGGGGATCCAGTCTTCTGAAAGAGGCAGAAATGAAGGGATGAGAGAGAGATGAAAAAAGAAGAGTAGAAAGAAAGTTGAGCCACTATATATTCAGACTCAGTGGTCAGTGTTGAGCAGGATTCCACTGCTCTTCTCCAGCAGCAATGCTCCTCGTACACAGATATAATGGGAATTCCTGTATGGTTGACCCAGCTGAACTGCATTAACATGACTCAGTTTTGATGTAAACTTTTGGCTGAGTGTGCAATAATGAAAACTGGACCTCTAGTTTATACACTGAGCAAAACTTCTACATTTACACGATTTTTAGTCCAGCAGTGTTTGTTGATAAATAAAGAAGGGTAGCAATGGCACCACACTCAATTTGTTTTCTTTACATTTTTTCTTTACAGCTTTGCGAGCCTAGTAAGGATTAAGTGGTTGAATGAGTCTTAGTTTTAAGTGATAAAAGTATTTAAAATTAGTTGGTAGATTTTACATTAGTAGTTACAACATGACATTTAAGTGACCTCTTTCCAAAAAGAGGCCACCTGGAGGCAGGCGTGCACTGAGAAGGGAGTAGAAAGCACCTTGAAAGCTAAGAAAGTCAAATTCTGGGCTCTGTTTGGTCCAGTCAAGAGAACACGTTCAAGAAAAAGAAGACGTATGGTCATCCCTGTTAGTATTACATGGATAGCTGGCTTTATATCAGCTATCTATGTGGCTTGACAAGTCAAGAGCTTCACATGATGTTCACATCAAACAGCAGAACTGGGAAAAATATGTGACTGTGGCATGGCTGTTGGTGCTAGAGTGGATACTTCAGGCATCTCAGAAACTGTTGCAGGCAGCTCTGCTATTGCATGACAGATCATTCTATATGTTATCTGGATGCTGGGCCAGAGTAATGAAAAATGACATTGAACTTGCTTATTATTTTTGCACTCTCTCCCAAGACCAAGCCTCTCTTTGGGACTAGAGCTTGTGGGTTGGCTCGGGTTCCTTGAACTTCATCACTCTTGAGAACCACCCCAACCCCCCTTTTTCACTCAGAAATACGTCACGTTAAGGATGAAAAATGCTTTCCGAATACGATGATCAAGTTCAAGTGAACTTACGATGCCCTTAAATACTTGCAAGTCTGCTAGCCATTATATAGCTTAATGGCTAACAATATAGCCTCGTACGCTGCAAATTGGTATATACATCACTGTTCAGTGGTATTAAAGATGATATTTCTGGTGGGTAATATGCTTTATAACACATTCAATTCAATTTAATTTAAAAGCATTGTGCCCTTTATGCCTTTGTGCCCTTGCCTCCAAAAATGCATGTGCACTGGCCTCTAAGTAGGGTGGGCCCAAATTGCAACATTTAGTAGAAGGCCAATATTTCAGATTGTGAATATTTCTTCATTTTGATGTCTTCACTATTAGGAAAATAAAGAAAACCCCTATAAGTAGGTGACGCAAACCTTGGACCAGTACTGTGCGCTCACTCTGTTACTGGGTGGTTCAGAGTAGAAGATGGCTGGACAATCTGTGTTTAACTGATCTCAGATCATCAGCAAATGATGATATGGAAAATTGGAGGACTGGGTTGTGTAAAATGGGGTTAGGGTGAGTCGGTGAGAGTGGCAGGGTCCTGTGTTTAGGGAACAGCTTCAGCTATTTATAGTGTAATTGGGGGTGAGGTAAGGCACTTACTCCATCATAGACTCATGCAGCAGATTGCATTGTGTTTCAGGCTGTTTCAGCAGTAACTACGGACCAATTGTGTGTACATATTTGTGCGTGTGTGTGTGTGTTTGTGTGAGTTTTGGGAGGGGTTGCGGTATGTGTTTAAATGCAAAGTCAATGAGGCACTCTCCATCCGTCTCCTCACGTCCCTGTCGATGTTTCAGAGTTTGGGAGGTGACAGGAAAGAAGCTATAATGACAAAGCATTTGACTGATGAATTGGTGTGCAGGTGTTCCAAAAAAAAAAGAGCAGCATTTATGTTAAGTTTACAAGCCCAGTTGGCCTGTTGTCAAGTTTCTATCATGGTAAAAGAATGCATCAAGTCAGCGATATCGAAAGGCTTTTTGTGAGACATAAAATGCCAGTCACTAGTTACGCTGCACTCCCATTGATATCAGAAAACTGGAAACTGCAGTCAAATCTTTATAAAATGGAAACAAGATTCTGAATCACAGTGTACATCCAAAGGTATCCAGATGCGCAAAGTGCATCCACAGCTTCCAAAGCACACACAATAGAACGAAAAACTCCGTAGCAGCGGTATACAGCTCCGGAAAAAAAAGAGATCACTGCAAAAATGTTCAGTTTCTCAGGTTTTATCTTTTATAGGTGCAAGTATAGAACTGAACAGCTTTGCTTTAGTTTTAAGAACTGCTGCCAATATTTCTCCTAATTTCCAAATAAAAACATTGTTCTTTAAAGCATCATTTTAAAGGAAATGACAAAACATCAAAAAAGAGAGAAATGATGCAGTGTTTACAGAATTTGAATAATTCAAAGAAAACAAATATCTTGTTCACTCTTAAACAATAATTACCTTTGACGAACTTCTAGCAATACACACAAACACTTCCACATATTGTATATGACTGTTACCCACTGATGTATAAGTTAATAAATATGACTCGGATGCTAGCTATCATTAGTGATATACACTATATAGACAGAAGTATTGGGACGCCAGACTGAAAACCAGTTCTGCCCAATTAGCCACCTTGTAGTCCTTCCAAGTTTACTGGATTACCTCCTTCAAAATATTTAAAGGTATTTAAGGCAGCTTACTGTGGCACCAGGATAGGAGTAGGCATGGTTACAAGAGATGTTCCATTTTTAATTTTGGCCAGACTGTCTTTTTAACGAGGGTCTATCTTTGTGTATGTAAACAGAAAGCCAAAGAGAGGGGAGCAGTGGTGGTCAAAGAGCCATGGGTTGAACAGGACAAGTATGGCAAAGTGAAATATGCTGTGGTTCAAACGGTGGGTAACACACATACCAACATGTTAAATGCTTTGAAAACACATAAGTAAACTGTAAGCATGACCTCATTAACCAAAAGCAAAGGGAGTTTTTATCTTCTGTATTTCTGGGGATATTTAGTCTCCAAAAAGAGCATGTCCTTAACAGCGTCACCCAAAATCTCTACGTTCGCTTTGTTTTCTCAGTATGGAGATACAACCCACACGTTTGTTGAATACATGGGCCCATACAAAGGCCTGTTTCTACCAGGCTACAAAGAACCTCTCTTCAAAGACCCACTGCTTCAGAAACTGTGAGTGTGTTAACATGAATGGATTCCAAAGTGAATTTACACCGACTGAGATGTCAAAGAAATCAATGGTTAAGCCTGTTGTGTTGGGCCAGTTGTAAACTCATCAGAGCCAATTAATAACTGTAGGATGAGTGGCACCAAGAAAACAAAATATCGACTGATCTCTGTCCTCTGTCCTGACTCTAAAGTTTTTACTTTTAATATAAGAAACACAGGGATGGATTGGTTGGGGGATTTTTTTATTTTTTATTTGCTCTCTTGCTTGCAGGCCTCCAGGCTGCCTGAGCTTCATCGATCACATGGTGGGAAACCAGCCAGATGATCAAATGGTGCCGATATCAGACTGGTGAGAGAGCGAATGCAGCTCACGTACTGCTGGCACAACTCCACAATACACAATCGATAATGGCCATTTATTTATTTAAAAAAAAAACAAAAAAAAAACGGTTCCTTTTAAGAATTATCTGGCAGTAAAGGGCTCGTTTATTTAAAAGAGACAGGAAAGTTCCATTAGAAGTTATTTCATCCATTATATGGACTAAAGTATTGGGAGGCCTGACCAACACCCCAACAAGGACTTAAATGACATTGGATTCAAATACAGAGACTTTAATATGGAGTTTGTCCCCCTTTGCAGTTATAACAGCTTCCATTCTTCTTGGAAGTCTTTCTGTAGAGCATTTATGAGGTCAGACACTGATGTTGGACGAGAAGGCCTGGCTCACAATCTCCATTCTAGTTCATCCCAAAGGTGTTGGATGGGGTTGAGGTCAGTGCGGGGCTGTCAAGTTCTTCCACACTGAACTGATCCAACTATGTCTTTATGGAACTTGCTTTGTGCACTGGGACACAGTCCTGCTGGAATAGAAAAGGTCCTTCCACAAACTGTGTCCACAAAGTTGGAAGCATGGCGCTGGAATGTCTTGGTATACTGTAGTATTAAGATTATCCTTCACTGGAAGTAAGGGGCCTTGTCCAAACTCTGAAAAACAGGTATGTCCCAATACTTTTGTCCATATAAGTGTTTAAATCAGACAACAAACCCTGGCCAAAGTTTGGCTTAAAAACCCATACTTATCTCACACTATACCATGGTGAACTGGCGAATGAGTCTGTGTTAGTTACCGTGTTATTAGTTGTTCTTGGGGTTCTCGTCCTCTGTCTCTCCTTTAGGTACCAGAAGTGCCTGATGTTCCATCGGTTTTGGTCCATAGATGACAAACAGATCCACACGCAGTACAGTGCGCTCAGGTCTATTGTGGTCACCAACTATGAGGAGACCATCAAGATGCCCATCAATGAACCTGCGATCGGAGTAAAGAAATCACAAATCCAGGTCTAAAACATTCAGTTCTTTTTTTCCTAAGTTATTCGGCACCGATTTAACACAGGTCAACAGTAAAGACTCATGAAACAGCAAATGCACATACAGTACTGTGTAAAAGTCTTGGACACCTGAACAAATTGCTTTAAACCATGACTCTGCAGTGAGTGTGTCCTTGTCCGTAAAGATCAAGCTTGTGAGAATAAATGCAAACAAGCATGAAAGCAGTAATAAGGAAGAATTTCTTGTTTAGAAAGAGCACACAGGTGTGTTACAACTGAAAGAAGTCAAAAGTCAAGTGTCACTACGGAACACAATGCACTTAAAATGTGCTTAACCCCACCATAATTTACCCCTGGAAACACATCAATACCCTACATTTGAATTAAGTTAATTTGGGAAACCCGCCCCCTAACTTTACCTTAAAATGGGATTTAAGGCATGAGTGTGAAACCCCTTAATCTTAAATTTAAGACATTAATTCAGAAGGTTCTACTATTTGAGGGGTGCATTTTTTTTAAAAAGTAGGCGGAAATTCAGTAGTTCAGTAATCAGCCTTAATCTGTGCACTTTTCACCTTAATGTTCCTGTGACAAAATGTAGGTGATATTAAGGGGTAAAATTAAGGGGTTAGGTTTTGTAGTGTGTTGTGAGTTCAGTGAAGGGTTTTGATTGCTTGCTCTTGCTGTTTCAGTTTGCTGGAATGGTGAAAACATGATAAAACTGGCAATAGATAAAAACAGCTTAGTAAAAAAATGACTCAGTATTCAGGCTACAGTATGTGCCAAGAAATCCGTGAACTCCATGAACTTGATCATCCAGGGCAATGAGTTCCAGTATAAGTTTAGGTTATGTGCACTATGGCTCTGTCGTTTGTGAATGGTTTGTGGTTTCAAAACTGGGGCTACAGATGGCATTGGTACACTTGCTGGGTTTTGGCTTCTGTTGTTTTGATACAGTGCTTGAAAGGTATTTTTTATTATTATTTTATCATTATTTTTATTCAAATTAAAGTTATTCGTAGAGGGTTGGCTCTGAACTTCTCCCCAATTCCTCCAGCTATTACTTGAATATAGTAAAATTCACCACCAACATACCTGGCATATCTGAAACAAGTGCAGATTAGTCAAACTGGGTACTCGATTGTCACTAAAAAAACACTGGAGAGGTTTGGAAATGAGGTTAAATGAACCCACTTACATACATAAAGGCGCTACTTGTTGTGTTCATGTTATTTATATTAATTCTAACACTAGTGTTTTTTCTGAAGAAATAGCCACTCACTGCCAAGATTAACAACTTGCTAAGTCTTCCTTTTCTTGGGAAAATCACTTTTGCACAGCACTGCATGTGAATATCAGTCATGAAGTGCATGAGCTTGTTGGTAGTACATTTTACCCAAATCCTTCTTTCTCATTGTGTTTAGGAATTTGTCGACTACAATGGAGGACCAGGAGTGCAGCATATTGCCTTAAACACGTCAGACATCATCAAAGCAGTAAGCTCCTTTGAGATTAGCCTCTCATGACTACAAGTCAAAATTACACACTACACAATATAAACGTACACTATATGGGCAAAAGTATTGGGACGCCTGATCATTTCGCCAACGGGGATTTAAATAACATTGCATTCAGATACATAGACTTTAATATGGAGTTGGTCCCCCATTGCAGCTATAACAGCTTCCACTCTTCCTGGAAGGCTTTCCACAAGATTTTGGAGTTTCTGTGGGAATTTGTGCCCA
>JBBJLS010000082.1:10865701-10905371 GCA_037577275.1 Bryconaethiops microstoma
TACAAAGTGGTAAATGCTGTACTGTCCCAACTTTTTTTGGAATGTGTTGCAAGCCTGAATGGCAAGAATGGATGTTTGATTACAAATCAAATGATGTTGACCAAAAAAAACATGAACTATCTTGTGTTCATACTGTGTGCAATAAAATAAAATTTAAGGGACATTTGTGAATTACTGCTTTATTTGTTTATTCACATTTTCCGCCCTGTCCCAACTTTTTCTGATTTGGGGTTGTATAAAATATAATGTTATTGTTAAGTATAAATTCACCAATGGCAGTATTTAAATAAAAAATCTTTTGTACTTGTTTACAGTAAGTTTAACTAGTGAAAGTGTCATATTTCACTTAGCATGTATTATTTCTATTTAAAAAAGGTAAGTATTTGAGTAATCTTTTATAAAATTTATTATTTAAAAAATATTTAAAAATCTACAGAACGGTCTAGAAATAATTCTAAGCGGACACTTCCTACTTAACTGCAGGAATAAACGGGTATGTCTTGAGTCTCTTTTTTAAAATGCTGAGTTTGTCTAATGATCTGAAAGAGCTTAGTACCATAATAGCTGACACAAAGGCACGAAATGGTTTCTCACAGTCAGGAGTGGAAAGGAAGCTACAGACTTTAGAAATGCAGCTGATAAAAAGCTGTTTTGTGCAAATATCACTAATGACCTTCTTAAGGTCGAGTTTGTCATGAATCAAAGCTAAGGTTCTGTCATTATTAGTTAATTTCACTGTTTGAAATAAATTAAATTATATCAAAATAATGTCAAATGTGTCATCAAAACTGAAAATCATCATACATCACTCTTATGGTATACTGGTATAGATGATATATCAGCTTACCTCACCTCAGAAGAACATCCAGGGCCAAGCTGTTTCCGTCCAAAGCTGTGTTACATTAAATGTTATGTAATATATCAGTAAAACACACAATTAGTCCATATAAATCCATATGCTGTTGGTTGTTATTGTATACATGCTTATACAAGCAAGGTGGGAGCTGAAGAATACCTGATTGTTTTGCTAAATGAGGGAGGCATGGATAATGGCTTCAATAAAGGTTGCATTAAATTGCTCTGCTGGATGCATCCAAGATTGCCTTTAACAGGTTAATTGTTTTGCTTTAGGAGGTGCACACATCTATAAGTGACAGGTGTTTGCAGTAAAACCTCGAACCTTCTCTTCCCCCCATTAGTTTATGAGTTGGTTTGGTCCTGCCAGACATTAACACTTGGGTCACTTCTGGGATTAACCATCTGGAGAGGCAGGTGGGGTGGAATGCACATGCTGTGGTATGCCTTCTCCTCAGAGCAGGGTGGGAGGTTTCCTGGTAAAGAATACTCAAACATATGGACAGCTGTAAGGGTGGGCAGTAGGGCAAAAAAACCAAACAAATAACAAAACACAGTATCATGATACTAGAAGATACTTCCATGATAGAAGTCATGAAAGTTAGAATAACCAATGAATACATAATTATGATAAATATTAAAATAATAATATAAAATAATAAATAAAATAAAATAATAATTTTCCAGCTGAAACAGGGAAAAGAGATGTTACCAGTGCAGCTGTGTAATGAGCATAAATTCTAGAAAAATGCCTGAAGGCCCAGATAAAGTGAAGCTTTCTTAGTGTAAATCTGTCAGAACTGCTTCCCTTATCAAGATCTATGTCCTGAAATTGCCATCTTGTGGTCCTCTAAAACCTTTGTCATTCTTCACTGCTTTAAAACAAATTGAGTAGCTGGTGGAACTTTCTGCTAAAGAACCTCTTGAAACAAAACTTTTCAAAGTCAAGCAAAATGTCACGCAAACATTAGAAACATTACAAATCTACATTACTACATTACAGTATTATTTTATGCAAAATGAACGTAATTTAAATAGTAAACTGCACAATTTTCTAAACTTCAGAGAATCAGAAAATAGTGTGAAGGACTGGACAGAATTAGTTTTACATGCATGTAATGCAGGAGGCTAAATGTAATTATGCGTTCCAATGCATCTCCTGAAATGTTATTGGAAAATCAGATCTAGAGCA
This sequence comes from Bryconaethiops microstoma, assembly GCA_037577275.1. Classification (NCBI taxonomy): domain Eukaryota; kingdom Metazoa; phylum Chordata; class Actinopteri; order Characiformes; family Alestidae; genus Bryconaethiops; species Bryconaethiops microstoma. The sequence goes on from JBBJLS010000082.1 coordinate 10,867,749, forward strand.
CTCAAATCAGGCGCATATGACCAACCCCCCCACTTTTGAAATTATTTCCCTGCAGCGATGGTAGTAAACAGCGTTCCATTCCTTTTGTTTTGTTGTGGCTTTTCACGAAGCACGAGGGAGAAAAGTACCTATGACATCACATATTTCCTGCAGCTCCTTTGTTAGCATCCATAATCCTCAAAAATGTCCATGTATACATAACACTCAGCACATGCTTTCAAGCACAAACCCAGTGTCACCACTTCTTCAAGGCCCCATATGTTATTTAATGGCTTTTGCAGGCCACACAATGTTATGCTGTTCCCGCAAAGCTGTATTAAGCTATTGAGCTTCAGGGGAAAACAATGTCAAGATAGCTGCCCAAGAGGGTGGTTATATAAGGCTGGCATTGGTCGTGTGGTTTAGGTTCCCTATAAACAGATGAAAACAAATATCTTTTACAAGCTACTCCAGCTTCATGCAGTACTTTAGAGGAGTAACGGAAAAACACACTGTACATAAACACAGGGTCATGTGTGAATACCAATTTGCAAGAAAACCCACAGCACACTCCATTTAATAGGTCTGAAAACATTTTAGCTATGTTGTTATCTGTCTTTGGGAAGCTGTGACCTAACGGTCCTCTCTAATTGTCTGTAATGATGCAATGGTCCAATTGCAAGGTCAATAAAAACAAAACATTTGTTTCTGATTAATAGTTTATATACTATGATGAAAGTCCACCAAATATTGTACTTGAAGTTGCATGTGTGTTCATTGTCTTGTGGACATATAACCTCAAATTTAATGTGATAAAACATTTCAGAATTGCACAGACAAGACTTGCTTGGCATCTGGAGTGTACTTCTTTAGTTTGAACACCAGTGTAGCAAGTAGAAGCTTATACTCTGCTAAACAGCACTGCACATTGTAACATTCACATATATGAACCCAAACACAGAATAAAAGGAATTGAAGTTTAATGAATACCAAAGTTAACAAGAAGCAATATCCAAAACGTAGCAAAGAGTCCAACTGATCCAATCACAAGGCAACAAGAGAAATCCAAAATCCAGAACAGGGTACTAGAAAACACAGCAGAGAAACAGGAAAGTAGAATAAGAACCACTCAGTAACTAGGCAGGCTAGTATACATCACACAGAAGGATGGCTCTTAGGTCTATATATACTCCTGGGCCTAGAACTCAGGTGATCCCGAACTTCTAATTGTGCGAAACTCCTGAGTGGATCTCAGGAGAAGGTTGTCTGTTTGCTCCTGACTCCAACTCTGATCCAGCTCCATGCCTCACACACATAGTGCACACTTAAACGCCAGAGTTTGTGTAATGGCTTAATAGAATGTCGCATTATTGTTTGTGTGGTTTCAGATGCATACATGCTATTATCTATGAAAATGAAGGACAGTATGGACTTTAGGCTACAAGGTGGGTCCTGCTGCTTTGCAATATATAGCTAACAGCAATTTATACAGTGTCACAAACGATTTTGAACAACATACGGGAGCCACATAAAATTGTCTATGTCTGATTGTCATGTGATAAGCAATATCAAGATATATAATTTAAACCTAATTCAGCTAGTTTGTTTTTACTAGTTATCTACAGAAATGGTAAACACATTTACTGGGCATTACCACACTAGGCAGAAGCAAAAGTACATTTATTAGTGTGTCGTTAAACTGAAAAGTCACAGAAACCCAGCAGTGACACACACATATATCTGTGCTGTTGGAACAATGTTAAAAATGTTTAGGAAAACTGCAAAAATGGAGATTTCTTTAAAGAAAGATGTAGTTTCTAACACTGTGAATCGCTCTAGGACGTTCTCAGGTACATTAACTGTGGAGAGTAGGAGTGTTAAACCATGCGGTGATGACATGCAGTGGAACTTTTCCTGTGTTTAATTAGCTGTACTCCCAGCTCACTCAGTGCCTGGGAGTGTTTTCACTCAACTCCTTTTCTGCTTCAAAAGTGCACACACACACTCCTGGAAATGTGTGGTATACATTAGCTATGTTGTGGCAGTGGATTGCTGGGTGGAATCACGAGTCTTTCAGATTGTTGTTCATGTGTTTTTTTAATGTCTAGTTCAGTATGTGTCCTTTGTGTGAAATGTTCATTTCTTGTTATACATTTCTAGTCCAATACAGTATGAACGCTCTTTTGTTGTATTGTTGGTGAATAATGGATTTTACACAGATTGCTCATTTTTTTAGGTAACTATGTGTTCTGTGGCAAAAACTGTGTAAGCAGATTTGAGGACATGGTTTGAGGAAAATGGAATGGAATGGAAACCTGACTGTTAGAACTAGGCTCTTAATTTGAACCATAAATATATCAAAACAAAACAAGGACGCTACACCTATTTAATAATGCTCATTTTTGTTATGCTTGCCATTATATATGGACATTTTGGATGTTCTAGATTAAACACAGATATCTGAAACAGATATTTATATTATATGTAATATTTCTTGGCTGATTCTTTTAGTTCAGATCTATAGCATAGTGCTACCGCTGTCTGACAGAAACCTGTTGGTTAGGTTGTCCCTCATATTCACAGTCAGTGATGGATCTGGGACTTCCAGAAGGCCTACAGCAGAGATGCACCACTCTAGTCCTGGCTGGATGGTGTCCAGCACAGTTTGATGTTTTCCTTGTTCAAACACACCTGATTCCACTCACCTGTTAATTGCCAGGTTTAGTGGGTCTGTTTGAGTACCAAACTGTGCTGGACACCAGCCATCCAGAACTGATTTAGTTACTCTATTGTCAGTTCGTAATTGTATTGGTGGTTAATCTGACCTTAGAATGTCAATCCAGAGCCTGAAGGTCTAACTACTGTTCCTGGCTGCCAACTGCTCCACTTGGTGAATGGGTTAAATTAATTCATTTTTTAGTTCTCAGAAATCATTAGGCCTTTTGTGAAGGTCTAGAAGGTCCTGAGAGTTGCAATCAATGTTGTAAATTTCCCTAGAACACAGTTTATATGTTTGCTTTTCCAATTTAATTCATGAGGAACAGCTTGTTGTGTATCAGTTGTTGTTAGGTCTCGGCCAGCGGCCAGTAGAGGCCGCTGTTTTGGTTTAGAGGGTTATGGGGACTTTTATTTTGAACTTGGGTGTTTGTTGTGTCTTTAATCATTGTCAGCTGTCTTGTGTTTAGTTTAAGTGAGTGGGGTTTTTGATTGGTTCTTGTCTGAGTGTGTTTTGTGTTTAAGTTCTTTGAGATCTTGTCATTGTTGTTGGTTAACCCTCACGCTTACCCTCACCCTCCCTGCTCCTTATGTTTCTTCTGTGTTAAGATATTTTGTGTTTAAAGGCCCTTGAGCCTCTTTTGGTTTTTGTTTATCTCCTGTATTGAGTCTGTGTCCTAATGTATTAAAAAACCATCTAATGGAACCTGCACCTTACGCCTCGCCTCACTCCCCGTGCATGCCAAGACATGACCGTTGTGTACTTGCAAGAACTTTTCCAAATTGACAAAAAGGCTACTAGCCCCCAAGGTACAAATAACATATACACTAAAAGATTGAAAAGTTGCATGTTTATACCTTTTCATAATCTATAGAAATATGTGTATCAACTTAAAAGAATCTGACTGCAGTGGAATATGGTAGAAATCTGAGAATACCACAGTAGTGACCGGGTTTGTACCCAGAAAGGTATGCTAACATTGCTAATATTCAATTAAAATGAATAGGATCCAGTTAGTGTTATATTAGCTGGTTTCTCTTATTGCTATTTATATAAGCATTGCTGTTTTTTTCTGTTTTGAAAAATGCAAGATTATATGACTTTTTATGTGAAAATCGACTGTGTGTGTGTTTTGTGGGATGTCTGCAGTGGGTCTGCGGTTCAGTTGTATTTTGTCAGGAAATGGCTGAGGGTTTATAATTTCATCGAGTGGAAGATGCAACACTTACTGCAGTAGACTGGTGCAGATTACAGTTGGATTGTGGGTTGCTGCTTTTTGGTGATTGTGAGCCATGGGGCAGTGGCTTGGAAGCTCAGTTGAAAGGGTTTGATTACAGCATTCTTTGCTGTTTGTTTTGAGCTATTTGATAGTTATGAATGTGGTTGGGCTACTTGCTATCAGCGCAGTCTGTGGGTTACTCAGTGTTATTTGTACTGAAGTAGCTGATGATGTGAAAGGTCTGTTGAAATTAAGGAGTCAGTGATGATGCATCTCTGTCTCCTACTCTTTCCTGTAAGTAATGAACTTAATAGAGTTAAAGGCGAAGACTGAATTTACGTCACTGGCAGCTTGCCCAGCTAAAGAACGGTATCCTCTCACTGGACGGAACTTTGATCTGACCACTTCAAATGACCATAATAGTCCAGCATATCACTGAGGCACTCTGGAAAAAAATGAAAAATAATACAAATCTGGCGTTCTCTTAGTTCAAAGCTCCAGTGCAGAGACGCACACACACAAAACCTGTAAACAAACTCACATGGAATATTTAAATCTGTACCTGCACAGTGTCATGAAGGAAAATATCAGACCTGTTCCATCTCTCCAAAGCAATTTGTGTGTGGTTATTTTTGTGCCGTGTGAGCCACAGCAGAGCTCACCATGTTGGTTCCAACTTTCCTTAGAAATGTTTGCATGCCCTTGGTTTTGTGTTTGTTGAGCTACTTCAGACCTGCAACTCCTTTTCATTTTTTACCTTTTAAAGAAGACAGAGAGGGGAACGCATAAATCAACATCTAACTTCAGTTACACCGAAATACCAGTCCTTTGAGCTACACAAATAGTCTCTGGGCAGCCAGAAGATAAAATGAAGCTTCAATTCCTTTGAAAACCATAGTGACTGCCAGTTCTCACCCACTTTTTAGGTCTTCCCCTTTCTATCCCCCCCTTTATAGAAAAGCTACATATATTTCAAGTTTCTAAAAACCATGTGGTACACAGGATAAACCATCCAAGTGAAGACGAACAGGAAATACAAGTGAACTAAGATAAAAGAAGACTAGTCCCATGAGTAGAAAATTATTACAGCAAAATGGATAGTACAAGAGGAGAAGGTAGAAGCAGCAATACATACTACGCAATATAACAATTAATATAAAAAGAAATGTACACTATACAAAATATGTATATATAAATGTGCGTGTGTGTGTGGACAACCAGGATAGAGTCCCAGATGACCAACTATAAACAGATACGAAAACAGGGGTGTAAATAGACAGGAGTTACAAATAGACAGGTGCTGATGCTAAACAGTAGGGCAGGGGAATGTCAATCAAAACAAAAAGCACATGGAACAGAGCAGGGCGTGACCAGGAATCAAAGCATAAACATAAAGCATGCATAACACAAAGCTGGAGTAGGGACATGACGGGGGCGAGACAGAGTGGGGTAAAACCAGGACGAGGAGCAACAGGGAATACAGGGAATAGGGAGGCATTGGAGACTCAGCCCATATCATACCTCTACACCTAAATGTTCCACACATAGTCTAAGAACTGTTCCAGCAACCACAAGCCTCAACATTTCTTTTAGTATTATTTTACTATTACATAATCAGTGTATACAAAGGGAAACAGCTTAATACACGTTCATTAGTTTGGCTGTAGTTGAGCAACACTCAGCATGAGGAAGCTGAGCTTGTCCTTACTCACTTGTCCTAAGTGTAGCTTAGGGACTGAGTGTAAAACACAGAGATAACAATCTAGACATATGTTTGGTAAACCAGCTGAAACCAGCCACAAATCAAATGAAACAAAAAGATCCATGTCTTACTTACATATAATCACTGTGGTCTAGTGAGCAGAAACACTGTGAGACTCCTCTGTCTTCATATCTGATAATCAATATATCTTATTTGAAAGCTGTAAGACTTGACATTGTTAGAGCAGTCATCGAAACAGAGTTGTATGAAAATGTGTTGGTGTTAAATGCAGTATTTCTACAAGGTTACATATTAAAAGCAGTATATTAATGTCATCAACAATACACTCTTTTGGGAAATGAAAAAGTTAAAACAGCCGGTTTAGAATCACGGTTAAGTTTCTTCTTACATACTTTTATAGAGTTAAACAATGGCAGTTATTCGTTGAAAAACGACCAAGCTATCAGTCCCCTCTAATTCATTTTCAGAGTCAATATTTATGGTGAAATGTTCACTAAAGAGTCACTTAAAAGTTGCAATACACAGAGTACAAATATGCTACATGCACGTCTTACAAGCTCCAAAATCAGTTAAGCTAGAGATATGCAGTATTAAACTCAGTGTGGGGTGATCACCATTGTTAACCACTGATTACTAGACACGTAGAGGCTGAATAACAGAAATGTTCATCATCATAGCAGTGTTAATCAGGTGCTTACAAATAAAGAGAATAATATTAATAAAGTAAAGGTTTCTACTTTAAAGTCTGGAAGAATCACATCTATGATGAACATAATAAAAGTCCACAGGAATAAATGTTTCACAGGAATAACCCATGCTGTTAAGCAGACACATAGATAGGTAAGGACATAAGATAGGTAGGCGATATATTGTTATATATAAACAGAAATTCGTTACAGTTTATGTTAAATAAAGAGGTAGATGTATGATATTATAACGTGTATAATAATAAGGTATTCTGATATATATGTTGCCTTTGTAATTAGATTTTTGCCAGGGTACTGTAAAGCTAGCTACAAAATAATCATTTGTGGGTGAAGCATGGAAAGGTCATTTAGCCAGCATTGCTCTGAACGATAGAGTGAGAGGAACTATGCTATCCTTCCTAGTTAGAGAACAGGGCCAGTTGGGTTGTTCTGGACCACCAGTAATCCCTCAAACATCAAACTTCTCAGTTACACTGAAATACCAGTCCTTTGAGCTACACAAATAGTCTCTGGGCAGCCAGAAGATAAAATGAAGCTTCAATTCTTTTTAAAACCATAGTGACTGCCAGTTCTCAACCACTTTTTAGGTCTTTCCCTTTCTATCCCCCCCCCTTTATAGAAAAGCCACATATATTTCAAGTTTCTAAAAACCATGTGGTACACAGGATAAACAAGCCAAGTGAAGACGAACAGGAAATACAAGTGAACTAAGATAAAAGAAGACTAGTCCCATGAGTAGAAAATTATTACAAAATGGATAGTACAAGAGGAGAAAGTGGAAGCAGCATAACCAATACATACTATGCAAATATAGGACAGAGTGACGGTATGCAAACCTCTTCACTAGTTGCACCACTAGGAATCTAAGGAATGCAGAGACAAAGTGAAATATGGTGGAAAAAATGCAAAGGGAGAGACAGACAGCCTATTTTATCACCACTTCTGAAAAATGCCAAGGAGCTCCACGACATTGTCTAGAATAGGGGATCAACAATAAAGACGTGGTTTCAAGTTTGTCTAATGATGGACGGATTTCCAGCTACATGTCGTAAATGCGCACCTGGATCCGTGAAGGGTCACTTTGCTGTACAGATAAGGCCAGGGGTTGAATCTGAGCAAAATGTTCTTCCAGAGACTGGATCCCTCATGGTTCCTACAGGTGCCCTTTGAACTTCATGCATGTGCATGATGATTAATGCAGCCCACGTGTAACGAGTTAATGAACTCAGCTGAAATAATACATGTACAGATTGTGGATCAAACCCAGAGATGTTTTCACAGAGGAGAACAGACCAATGTACTGGGTACAGGCACATGGGTCAACATACACGTAGTTGTGCACACACACACACACACCACACACACACACACATACTGTGTCAATTAAGGAAGAATACTGCCAGGATGACTCCATCCCAATATGAGACGTACAGGCCAAACACTTTTGATTAAGAGCACATGAAGTTACAGCAATGAAAACATGGCAGAAAAAATAAAGCTCCAGTTTGTAAATGTAGTCATGATCATCTCCAGACGCTATGGTTACGAACAAGCAAAAGCCCCTTCCCCTTACACAACTCAACACTTAATGTGTCGAATGAAACAATAATATCCAATTTAGTTTTGCAACAGTTGTCTCATGTTTCAAAAGTGAGTGAGTTGATGTCACCATCCATTCAAATGTCATGATCAAGGCGCCTAACCCATGGCCTAAAAGCCTTAAACTGTGTGTGGTGACAAAATCAAGCTTAGGTTCACATTAATGGTAGTAAAAGACAAACTTACTGTATGTTAGTGTGTGGGGTAATTTCTTTTCTGTCCACCTTCTTTTCTACCGTGATCGTAAGATCAAATGTTGGGTTAAAATCTAATGTCGATGCTGTGGTCTAACGGACGAATTCATTCTGAAATCCCTGCAGTTTACTCCCCTGGATTAGTTTGTTTATTTTGATCTTTTTCCAGTCATTGGAAAATAGTGATCTGTGCATTTTTATCAAGTTGTTGAAAATATATGATTATGGGGACATGATAATACTGATACTACTACCATAACTGCTCCCACCACTACTACTACAACCAGAGGTGGAAAGAGTACTAAAGTACTAATCCTCTCAAGTAAAAGTACCATTACTTTGATTCAGTTTTACTTAAGCACAAGTAAAATTGTTGGCCCACTCAATTAAAAAGCAACCCGTTTAGAAATGACTCATAAAAGGCACTTTTTTTAAAAACTTTTTTAACCACCCGGGGGAAGAAAAGGTCCCCTCTTCTGTGTAGTGCAAAAAGGATCAAGGGACATAAATCTCGAACTGGTCGTTATTAATTAAAGGAACAACATTATCAATTAAAATGCAATCGTAACACACGTTGATACATTCCATTTAAAGCATCTAAGGAGGTATAATTCATCATAATACAGAAATGACAACAACTACAACTGGTGTAGAAATACTTGTTTTATGGCGCTTATGACCCTGTTTAGTAGAAACAGAACCAGGACAGAACCAGGATTTTTAATAACAACTAATCATGGTGTGATGTTAAATAATACCCGCATCTATGTCATCAGCTCTCTCAGTCCGACACTCTCGGTCCCAACAAAGTGCTTTAGGTCACCATCCTGACCTGCTCTGATGAGTTGCAGACACATCTTGGAGGATGTCTCCAGTCTGCTGAGTATTGTGTGTATCTGGAAGTTCATTGACATGAGCCACTTCATGTGGTCTCAGACTGAAGGATGTCCAAAGCTTTCGCCGCAGGCTTTTCATCACAGTGCAGTACTCGGTCAGGAAAGCAGTTTCAGCTGGACAGAGCCTGTGTGACGAAGGAAATGTGTACGACTTTTAGCACGTTTCCTGTAGGAATAGGCGTGTAACATGTAGCTAAATATGTACATGTATTTTAACAATTTTGTACAAGTATGGACAAAACAAAGGAATAAGAAAGGTAGCTTCAGGCACTGTTTTGTCTCATTCACATTTCATACTTTAGAAATGAGAATTAAAGCTAACATTTTCACCTTGAATTATTCACAGACGCTCTTGATAGCGTCCCTCCCCCTTATCTTGTATGATTCATACGATTCTCTCCACGGTTTGTCAGGTTCCACTGAGTTTGACTCGGCCCTAATGAGCCGGAAATTGATCTTCCACAATTTCTGCTGCTGTGTTCGACTGACCTGACTTGTTTCAGACTGATATTTCCGACTGATATTTCCAAAAGGCTGTACATGATGGCCATGTGTATGTGACATCCTTCTCTTCTGCCATGGCAGCGACTGAGTTTAACAGATGGCATGCACACCTTTGATGTGAAGGAAGCTAGTACTCAACACTGTTATCTTGTTCCAGGATGCTAAATATGTCCAGGTAGTCAACTCTGAGTTCTCAGCAGTGTCTTGGTCTGACTCTACTTCCTCAGGCTGGCTTTGCTCACCAAGCATACTGAATGCTTTAATAAAATTTGAGCCACTGTCCTTTGTGGTTCTTACCACTTTCCCCCATATTCTATGTTGACAATGAAAGCCATCAAGCGCATCTGCTAAGGACCTTTATAACCACTGCCAAACAAGTGCAGTGGATTTCCTCTCCAAGGATTCCTCATCTATCAAACAAAACACTATGTTCGATAAATGAGGACAACCTAATTCTAGTGTATCCTTCATTGTCTTAGTTCTTCCAGTCATATTTGTGCATTCAGTGTATTTGTAAACATAATGGGGAATCATACCAGAACAATCAAACTGAGTGGAATCATGAAGAGATCTGAAATTTGACACATTGAATCCTAACTGATGTATATCACATGATGAGGGATTCCAGTATTTTCCCTGGTGTTTTCACATCAAGCCAAGGTAGTTACAGTGTGCTCCTAGTCTTTCAACAAGTGTGTATTTGGCCTTCAGTGAAACAGAGCAGCTAGTTTTTGGCCTAATTACTGCAAATACCTCTTATGTCTCCTAAAGCCTTGAAAATCGCTCTGCCACCTTGAGAAGAACATGCAAAGTGATATGCAGTGTTGTGTTTGAGGAGCCACAGACTCATCTTTCCCCTACATGACGTTTGACAGGCAAATAAAGCACATGTTTACACATACGCCTTATTGTGATCTGGGAGTGTTCCTTTATTGCACTTGGATTCTGCCACAAGGAATCATTTTCAGTGAACATGATCTTTACAAATAAAACTCTCATTTGAGTGCATTCACGGAGAGATTTCATTTCAGGAAAGCGTAACTGGTGAGAGCAGTTCACAGCCTCCTCAAGCTGTCCTGTAATGTCAGTTTGAGGCCTATAGCTCAAGGCACAAACCACAAACCAAGCCCATCACGGGGCACTACACCCACACACAGACACGCAGACGTTCTTTTATTGCTATAATTATTGCCGTCCTCCTTTAACTATGCAGTACTGCAATATTGTAGTACTGTAGTGTGTACTAATGGAAACCAAATCCTGAACTCAACTCTATTACTTAAAGTGAAATTCACATTTTGCTGAATGGAATTGCCTGGTGAAACTTATGTTCACATACATTATATGGCCAAAAGTATAGACCATCACACCTAAATGAGCTTGCTGGACCTTCCATTCCAAAACTATAGGCATTAATATGGAGTTGACCCTGTTTACAGCTGTAACAGTTGCTGTTCTTCTGGGAAGGCTTTCCCCAATATTTTGGAGTGTGTCTGAGAGAATATAGGCACATTTAATCAAAAGAGCATTTTGCTCTGAGGTCAGGCATTAATTTTGGATGAGAAAACCTGGCTCACAATCAGTGTTCTAATTAGCCAAAGTTTTTCTGTTTGGTTGATGTCAGGGCTCTGTGCAGGCCACTCAAGTTATATAATCTATATATGGTCTGAGATATACCTTTTAAAAAAAAAATTTTTTTTTTTTACCTGTCGTTTCCGGCATCTTAGGAAACAGGATGTGAAGATGATGTGCCAGACACCTCTGCTTTGCCAAGTGGGCCTTTAACAGTATAAGCCCCTCTTGTTATCTGAACTTTTATTTATTTATTTATTAATTCATCTGCTTTATAATTAAGACAGATTAAACAGGGGTAAAGGACATAGAGAGAGAGATACAAGTGAGGACAAATAGAAAAGGAAAGGAGTCAACAGAGAGAGAGAAAACGGGGAAAGACAATGAAGAGATACAAATGAAAACTACTGCCACTGTGTCATCGCTCCGAATGCAGCATCTGAAAAACAAGAACCAGCCACACAAACACAGAACAAAATACAAACCGACGGCAAGACTGTAACAGTGCAGAAACAACATACACACCTACTGCAACACTTTAACAGCATGCAGAAACCTGTGGTTCTGGGTAGTTTTTTGTTTATGTATATGCCTATAGCTGTGTGCGTGTGTATGTATATGTGTGCATAAGCTGTCATTAAGTGACCAGGTGACTGGGAAGCCATCAGTGGGTGACCAAGGGTCTTAGAGGCCATTGTTAGATGAAAAGGGGATGCTGACAAGGAAGTGCTCTCCAGAATACTTGGTGGGAGCCAGCAATAACAAGAACCTCTGCGTAGCAGGAGGGGAAGCTGGCATTGTGGTGCACTCTGAAGCCCCAGGGGTAGTCAGTCGTGAAGTACTCTCCAGAGCAGCTTTGGACCAGCAGCAAAACATTTTTTGAAGCACAAGGAGGTGCCGGTGACTAAGCACTCTCTGTGGCAGCTACAGGGAGCTGGTGGTGACAAGGACCTCCCCGGACCAGCAGAATGTGCCAGCGTCAATCAGCGGGGCAGGTGACAAAGTGCTCTCCTGGGCTGCAGAGGGAAACGGTGACAAAGCGCTCTTCTGAGCTGCTGAGTAACCTGCAAAGAAGCATTTTCGAGAACAACGCTGGTGGTAGTGCTGTTTGACTAAATGCCTACTAACCCGTGCCTTCTGAGTTGCTGCTTTCAGGAGGAGGGGCCATTTTACTGGTGCCATTCCTCCTGGCAGCCCTTTTGCTCTTTTTGAGGAATGGCTTTGGTTGGCCCTCTATGCCATTACCACCAGAGGAGCCGAGTTATCTAACATGATGACAGCGAGGACATCTTGTCCTCTGAGGAGTAACCGGCCACTTGCTCATACAGCTGTGATGTGGCCCTGGATGGTGCTAAGTGTCTGAGCGCCCATCTGGAGACATCCCCTGGTGCACAAGGGGGCTGCTAGTCCACGAACTCCCTTGGAAGTATGGACTCCCCAGTAGCAGCCCTGCCATCTCACCGTGACTGGCTGGCCACCACAGGAGACAGGCCTGTGGGCCCAACAGCCCTAACCCCAGTGCAGCTCCTGGCATCCTCCGTCCGACCACACAGCTCACGCCCTTCAGTTTCCTATTGGCCCAAGTCCCTGAGATGTTCACCCAGGTGAGAGACTGGCTCCATTTCCCCCAAGATGGCACTGACCAAATCCTACTAGCTGGCCTATGCTCTTATCTTATCTGTGTCTGGCCCAGTCACAAAAGTCCTCCAGAGACAAAACAGGCTGCTTTGTCCGTTTTTACATGCCAGTCCATCTGCGTCAGTGGGTTCAAGTTGGGAGTGGACATACATGCAAGAAAAGGTTTATTTGAAACAAGACATGGAGGAAATAAACTAGAAATAGTACTGAATAATAAACTCAAATAGTAAAATAAATGAGCTAGGAGACGCAACAAGGATTAATATGGAGTGAGGGGACAAGACACAGGGGAAGCAATGGGAATAAACAAGGTAGGAAAGCACAGACAAACAAGGCCACAGTGGACAAACAGAGGTGTATATATACAAAGGGGAATACCAAAAAGACAGGGCCTGACAGAAAAGCGCGAAACAGAACTGGGAAAATGCAAGACAAGAAATGGCAAAACAACAGGTGGTAAGGATACAATACAGTGAGATAATTTCACTAAAACAAGTGATAAAATGACAAGTTACAAAATGTCTAGAAGCAAATTGAACAATTTAATAATAAGCTTAGCAATCTTAGAGAAGGAAATATTACTTAAGATATTAGTGTAATATGTTTTAGATAATGACCCATGCAAAAATACCACTTTTTCAGTGTAATAATTCACGTATCTAAAAACAATGCAAAATAAGGCCAAAAGAGAAACCTGTGCTCCTTGTACAAATCTAAGTGCAAGATCTTGTGTGCAGAGGCTATCCATCAGCTCTGTACACTGACGGCACAGAGTTGTGTGAGTGGAATTTTAGGGAGGTGTGGGAATAATAAATGAACTACCTGGCAATTGTGGCCAAAATGGAGAAAAGAGAAAGATTTTAATTTTTTTCTCCAGAGACACACACATACACACACACACACACACACACTGGAGACTGCAGATCTTTTAAACCCTGCTTCTCTTTTATGCAGCATCAGCTGAATCGGTTTGTCAGTTTTTCAGAGGTGGTAAACACACTCGGAGCTCCAGAAGGGGCATCTGGTTTTCACTGTTATTACGGGATAACGGTTAAGCCAGTATGCCCGACTTCAGATGATGATGAAGTGGTCTTCTCTAGCCCAATATTATTATGGTGCAACCAACGGCATCTAGATTTATTTGGTGTTTGGCAGCTTGGCTTCTACTTCATTCTGTCTTCCACTTTACTCCCAAATGTTAGAGAATGTTTTCTTCAAGAGCATATTCACATTTGTCAAAAGTAGCACAAAGTTAAACACATTTTACAGCAATGTAACGCATTTAACACAGGTGTTTTACCTTCAAGGACAATGCAGTCTTTTTGGAATGAAGTACTGTAGTAGGCTACAATGTTTTTCTCCACTTTCTTTGACCTGAAGTTACCAATAACAAACACATCAAGACATACAAATTTTGTAATCTTTGGCCAAACTATTGCACAAAAAGTACTTGGCCCTGCCCCATTTTGGGGAGTACTAACGTGAAGAACACACCAACATAGGAATGCAAATCTTTTATTCTGTGTCACCCATGTGGGGCTACATCCAGACCCAGTTTCATGTGGACTGGTGAATTGCATGCATGTAAAATTGCCAACCAACAAAACAAGAAGAAAAAAAAATCATAGAATGACATCCTTAAAACATTGATGGTGCCATATGTAAAGAAAAATAGATTTATAAGACACACCAAAAATATCAGTCATTTCTGCATCTAAACACCATATTCCATATACAAACATAGTGGGAAATTTTATTTGTTTTCACAGTCATTTTATGAAGAGAACTCTTGCAGCTGGTTAGATGCAGTTCTTTTGTCTTGACAAATGTTTTCTTTCTTGCCCCAGCGTCTCTCTCTCTCTCTCTCTCTGTGAAGACTCCTTCACTCCTATCTTCCTTCATAGTCCCTCATCATAATGAGGTAGTGTGACACATTTCTGCCTGCTCCACTTTTGGTAAAACCATTATTTGCTGACTCAGCGGCTGACAAGGCCTCTGCTGGGATCAAAATACCCCCTTGTGTGTGTGTTTGTCTGCGTGTTATGCTGACTCTTCTCCTCCTCTGTGGGAACCCTCCAGTGCTCATCAGGGTGGTTTTTGGCCATGAGCCGTGCTGCTTGTTTGAAGCTGTTTGCCCATGCTATCACTGAGATGGAAGCCATATGCTGACCCTCGAGCCCATAAAGCATGAAGGATAGATGGGTTGACTGTACACATTACAGTGGTATGGGGGAACTGGGAGCTGCTGAGGGTATTACTGTGAGAGCGAGGAAGGTCATGACTCAGACGATATATATCTTCTTGTTTTGACTTGTTTTGAGAGCTTTTTTTGCAGTTTCGCTTAGAAAGAATATTGCCTTTCTTTTAAGATACCCATTGTCCAGTAGTATGCTGTTATCTGAAGGGGATGCTAATGTGGTTGATGAGTGCGTTTACAATGATCTGATAACTGCAGAAAATTTGACCAATAATTTGCTCATGTTAATAAGCACTTAAGTTGTCGGATATTGAGAAAACTTCAAGTCTATATGAGACATGACAAAATCATTAATTATCTGAGAGTCATGATGGGTCCTTAACCAGAGCCATGATGGGTGCTGGAACCTATCCCAGCAGTCATATGGCAAAAGGTAGATGAACAGATTGCAAGGCAATCACTCACAGACAGACACACACACATCTCCAACTCACCTGATATGTATGTCTTTGGAGTATGGGAGGAAACAGGAGTACCTGGCAGAACTACTCGCACACACAGGGAATTCCACACAGGAAGGATGGCTGTCCCAGGTGGAAATGAACCCAGGACCCACTTGTTGTAAGGCAACATCACTACTTGCTCTGCCATTGTGAAGCTGGCATACTGTAAAATTGCACAAAATGTGGTAATTTGTGACTATTTCAGGGTTGTAACAATGACATAAGAATTTAGTGTTCACAGTTTAATGTAAAGCCTGTTTTAATCCAGTCTTGTTTCCGCACATGCTCAAATGCAGAACAATGAAGAAATCAGCAAGACTATGTACCTTACTAAGCTCTATCCGATTTCTTGAAATCCAATAATTACTTTAATCTGATCTTGGAAATTGGAGTATCATATCAGATAAAAACTCTTGCTAATTTTTGGTAGTCATACATTGAATTGATGATCAAAGCAGAAATATTCCCACTGCTATTGAAAATCCACAGACATCAGAACTTTGAATGGAAAAAGCCCTGTCTTGCTGTGTTTTGCTATGTAAACAGGACTGTTATAAATGAGGAAGCTCTCAGTTTGGCCTGGTTCAGAAGGACATTCCATCTACAGTTGTTACTGTCAGACTTGTTAAGGTGGATATTGCACATCTGATGCTGAATAAGGATCACAGATCACTTACGAAAACAGTAAAATTAGAGTTTGTCTTAGTCAAACTTAATCCAGAACATGTAGGTCTTTTAAATGGCACTTTGTGGATTGTACTTTCATATGGGATTGAGGAGACTGGGAGGGTTTCCTTTCACATCCTTCAGTTTTCATATGTTCTCTGTAATATGCATGTAAGAATCCACCTAGACTCCAGGCACAAGTCTGTGGGCTCGCCTCCACCCCCACCCCCACCCCCACCCCCACGCCATTTTCTGTTGTGTTTGGCCGGTTCACCAGATTCAGAGTTCTCCCAAGGTCAGCAAATGAAATCACAGTTTAACATTTAAATTATTATCATCTGTAAAAATAGGATCAGCTGTTACTGACCTCAGTGTCCATCCCTTAGGTAATGTCAGGGAGATGGCCAACGTACATGTGTCCTTTGCACTGTTGGGAAACAGTAACAATTTATTTTTAGGGAATACAGATTTTTCACCCTTTCACCCCATGAGACAAATGTAATATAATGTTTAATGGCCGTTGAAAGAGGAAAATAAATTTCACAGGCCTGCCTTTATTAAGCTTTTGTGAAACCTATCTTGGATGGCTTTGTCTGTTTCACTGAATTAAATGGGTTTCTTTTCCTTTTGCTTAACAAATGAGCAAAATTACCACGACTAAAGTGGACACTAGTGTTTTGGATGTTTGGGAGAATGAAATCAGTTTTCTTGAGGGAGACACCGTGGTTAATCTCAGTAGACTGTTGCACTTAGGTCAGACTCTTAGCTATATCCTCATAAACCCTTGATTAGAATTGTGTCAGAATTATACATTTCACCAGCAACCACACCAAGCATACACAAATATATATTTTATTCTATATAATGAATACAAATGGCTGATAAGGACAAAATGTTAAGCTTTTTTTGGATGTTTTTCTGCAGTTTACCATGGTTACCGTAGAGTCTGAATGAGTATCCTTATATGTTCTTGGCACAGTGAGGACCCTATTGGTCCAAAACTACTTTGGTGGGCTGTAGATAATTGCTGGAACCCAACACAAGCTGGTCCTCAATTGGTTTGCCAAGCAGTTTTAGCCATGAAGGCCATAAAAGGCCATAAGCTCACTCATGAGCAGCCATGTATCTTTACTAACAATCAGTTCCCTATAGTCAAAAAAAGCTGTAAACCTGTCTCCATATTTGATATATAACAATCTCAAAGCTATTAAACTTTTAGAGATACAGTATCAGGTGGGCTGATAAAACTCAGCCCAGGGCAATGAGTAATTTACTGAATTGAGAAATGGACATAAAATGTAAAGCATATGCTTCCCTCTCTTTTCAAATGTGAACCTTTGGCTTTGGCTACATCTGCTCAAACATTTGGTGTATCTCGAGAACCACTGATAAGGAGATTTTATATTTGTTATTTGACACTATCAACACAAGTTAAATCAATTTATCTCACTTTTTGCAAACTATACAGGGCCAAACGTTGTTCGCCTGTGGCGTGGATGGATAAGAAGGCCCAATCAGGGCCTTGAGGTTGTGATTTCACATGAAGCTCTGAAGAAATCATGGGGAGGGATTTTCTGCAAACTTACTTTCTTGAGGGAAAAGTTTTTCTGGAACAGTCAGTGCAGCCCCTCTAATTCCTTCCGGCCATGTTGACCTAACCACATGGTTGCCATAAAGTGCTCTGGTTCAGATGTTCTGAGCCTAAGAAACCTGCAGATCAGTCCAGGATTAATAAATTCATTAATTTAGTACATAGCAATCCTTGCAAAATGCTGAATGATGTCCACAGGTGGTGAAACTGTGCAGCAGTTATATGTCCCCTGAGACTCTGAGACAAATGTGAGATCCTCCCACTGGAGGGTCCAAAACATCTTATTTGGAAATCCGACTAGCCCAGACGCTACAGGTAGGTCAGCATAGATGCAATTTTACTGTGATTCTGGCATTAGTACTGTAAACCATTGTGATTTGTTGAATTTACCATTCTTTAACAACACTGCAATGTTTCTAGAAGAAAGAACTCATTTGGCAATACATTTGTCTATACAACAGTTTGTCCTCATTTGCTGTAATAATAAAGTTTGCGAACACTCTGGTGCAGCTTAACCTTGTTTTCAATGTGTGGCCAGAAGAGGAAAGGTAATTTTGACATGAAACCAAGGTATTTCCCCAAACAACATGAGAACGTTTCCCACACTGACAGTTCCTTCTTGTCTCACAAAGTTGTACCAAGCTTTAGTTCTGTATTTACAACACTTTTTTTCTAGACACAGGATAATCCTGCAGGACTGAAAGGCCCTAAGAGTGTAATTGAATCCACAGCTAGTCTTGATCTTCTCCCGGAACAAACACCCACACCCCATTTAAGCTTTGACATTTGTTGCTATGGACTTTGCAAATGCTCAAGTGCATGGACCATTTTAATATAAATATACACTATCAGCAAACATCTCGACCAATCACAGCACTGAGAGGCCCACTCTCCACACTCTCTTTTTATATGTTGATTTACAGGGTGTTTGCCCAAATTTGGGGTTACGTGTAATAGACTTGGCATGGTATTTCTGAGGCTTGCTGTTAAGAAGAAGAAAGAGTTCTCCAATGTAGTGTGGTTAGTTCACGGGCTGTAGGAGTAGGGGAGTGAGCTTGAGGTGCCAGCCAGACATTGTAAAATGTGTTTAATGTGACCCCACTCCCAGCCCATGACATGGACTTTTTCAAGCCGGATTAGACTGTGGGCCTCGGAATGAGTTGCCATGGAGTTTACGTGCAACAAATAAAGCTGTATAGAATGGGCGTATGAGATCAGAAAACACAGAGCCTATGTGACTCGCTTCAGTGAATGCCTGTTTATTTTTCTTTTTTCAAATGACAATTTCTGATGCTCTACATACAATTCCATTTTCCTGTTCTCTTTCCAAAAATCAGTGAACAGTCTTAAACAAGCCAAGCCCTATGAATGAAAAGTGAAGCACTGGAGTGAGCAGAGAGGACATTTTGGGAACATATGTAGTGTTTGTTGAAATAGCTGAATATGTGTCAACATCAGTAATGGAAGTTCTGCGGAGCTGTTAGCAGATAAAGGCTATTTTTGGCAACAGATATCATTGGAAGGGCATTGTGGGAATGGGCATTTTCAGGACCACTATTAATTAAAATTTGCTTTCCAGTACCCCAAAATTAGTCAGTCAAGACGCTGTTAGTTTCCAGTGTTTCTTAAAATTACTGTTAGTTATGAATAGGCATTATCACATAATCAGTCTTGCTTCTGTGCTTTCTGACATTGTAATCTAAAGTGGGCTAAGCACATTTTTATCAATGACAGTCTGTTATACATTTTCAAATAACACATAAGCAAAAATCTTAGGAATTACTATACAATATTAGAGATGCTAATTTGTAATGATCAAGAAATGCGGTTAGCATGCAGCTGAAGAGGTGAATAAAAGTGTTTCTACTGCAATAGAATCAGAATCAATCAGAATGAGAAAACTGTATTGATCCCAGAGGGAGTTGCTTATGCAACAACTGCACAGACAGAGACACCAAGACAAGAACAATATAAAATATAAGGTAAAGTCAAAATTCTCCACAAAATGTTCTGGAAATACTATGTACAAAATGCAATATGCTGTATGCACAAAATGCTCAGAACCCAAGAAAGAGACTTTCGACAAGAGGGAATTTTGATTTTATTATGGCCTTTTGCAATCTGTTGATACAATTCTAAAAACTGGCCAGATCCTGGCCAGGTGCTTCAATAATGTACTGGCTAACACAAATGACTCAGTTCCAGGAATTTGACTGAGCGTGTATGCACATATTAACGTGAGATTACAAATACGATGCAAACTGCTCTTTTAGCCAGTTTTGAAAATGCAGCCAAACCTCAAAAAGTATATTTGGCCATATTTCTGGACTGAATATCCACAACTGGAGCATGACGCTGAAATTTCATAAAAGTGATTTTGATTCAAATAACAAAGCAAAGTCTCTCTCTCTCTCTGTCACATGTTCTGCTTCTTGTTATGCATTCTTTATGAAGCCCACAGTTTATAAGATGAACTTTTGCCCTGATCATAAATTTCCTGGTTCTCAGCTTTCTCTTACATGCGCTTTATTGGAACCCCCTACCCATTTGTAGCAACACCAGGTTAGTGTACAGAGGACACTGCAGCCCATCTGTTTTTACATAATTTTTGTTAGCTAGGGTGACCAGATGTCCTCTTTTCCCCAGACATGTCCTCTTTCTGAGACCTGGAAATTGCGTCCGGCCGGGGTTTTACAATTATCCAGGATTTTGAGCTGCCTAAACATTCATCACGTCATGGGCATCTCTCATAAACTAGTTACTATCCTACACGCCTATTTATTCGCGCTAGTGGATCCAAGAGATAAGAGAGCAAGGTAGCAGTTTTGGGCTTCGAATATCGCCCTGATATCTGCCTGCACGTTCTCAGCCTACTGACATTGGTTGTTCTTCTTAACCTTAAAAAAATTAATTGGTCAGGACCTTCCCCACAAACACGCGCTAAGGTGTCCTCTTTTTCACAAGCTCAAATCTGGTGTCTCTATGTTAGCAATCTTCTCACCCATTAAGAAGTATGTTCAGACTATTGCTACCACAAAAAACTTTTTTTTGATCTACAAGTATTTTGCCAAAACAACCATTTTGCCATCTGCCGAACATATTAACACTTAGGAAACACATATAGATCACCATTCATTTTGGGTAACATGCCCTTTTTAATGTGGTGTCCTTAAAAGCCTCAAGGCTGAAGCTTTATTATTAGCTAGAATAGAGTTGCAAAGTTGGTCTAGTTAGCTATAGTAACCTTAAACAATAGCTGATTGTGCTAAATTAGCCTGTCACTAGGCCCACCACAATGAAGAAATGGAACTTTTGCACCATTTTCAGTTTCAAGAAAATTAATGATAAAGGATTATAAATATTAGCAAAGTCAAAGTAATCTTTATTCTCAGCTGTATAAATGAATACAGTGTGTATTCATGCATATATACATTTTTTACCTCTCCAAACTAGAAGTAGAAAATGTGTGATTTAGTACAAGGGGTCGTATTTCACATACAAAAACTGCATCTGTAGTCAAGTGCAGAACAAACAGAATATTGAAATTGTAGTTGTGTGCTTTACTTCAATATAAACATACAGTCAGTCTGTGAAAACGCAGTAACCCCGAGGCAGTATGTAACATGGATGTGTTTTGTGCTCGTATCTGCATATTCATTGTAAAAAGTGATGTGTGAAGTGCAAAGGTGGAAAGTTGAGTCAGTACACAGTTCAGTTGTGTGTGTATGTGTGGCTCTTTCGGTCTGCAGCACTGGCACTGCTGTACCAAACAAAGATGCAGCTGGTCAGAATACTCTCTGTGGTGCCCCTGTAAAACACAGAGAAAATACGGCAAATACAGGGGAAAAGAAGGGTAAAGTCGGTTAAAGTGTGCAGCGGGCTGCAATAATCCACATGTGACTTTTGCACCGAACTTGAGATCGGCCACACATTTGGAAAATGACGTCCATAATGTCAGGTTCTTACAATTATGTCTGAACTATGTCTGAACACATCAGGCAAATACTTTTAACGCGTTCAAAATGCAAAGCCATAAATAACTATTGAACTATAGGCTATAAAAACAATAGCAGTTCATTGTAAAAAGCCCCCACACAGATGAGGTTGAGCCTGATGTACAAGTTATCGTGTGGCCCACTGTTACAACACTGACAATGGTCAGCTTCTGAGTCCTGAGAAAATTCAGCTGGTCAACGTAGGAGTGACACTGATGTGTGTATGAAACCTCAATAACCGCTGTGTTTAGAATGGTTCACCATCCACATATCTGGTCAACAGTGGTCCTGTGGTCAAAAACTGACCAGTGATGTTATAGGTTACCTGATGAATTGTACATGGCAACAGATGGTCTACAGTGTAATCGTACAGCTATATGGTGGAGCTCATAAAGTGTCCAGTGAGTGGAAGCAGAAGGTAGATGTTTCGAATTTTGTATACACTATGTGGACAAAAGTATTGGGACGCCTGACCATAACACCAACAGGGACTTTAATGACATTGCATTCAACTAGATGCCCCCTTTTGCAGCTATAACAGCTTTCACTCTCCCTTAAAAGTTTTCCACAAGATTTTGGGGTGTTTCTGTGGGATTTTGTGCTAATTCATTCTGTAGAGCATTTATGAGGTCGGGCATTAATGTTGGACGAGAAGGCCTGGCTCACAATCTCTGTTCTAGTTCATCCCAAAGGTGTTGGATGGGGTTGAGGTCAGGGCTCTGTGTGGGCCAGTCAAGTTTTTCCACGCTGAACTCATTCAACCACGTCTTTATGGAGCTTGCTTTGTGCGCTGGGACACAGTCATGCTGGAATAGAAAAGGTTCTTCCCTGAACTGTGTCCACAAAGTTGGAATCATGGCGTTGTCAAAAATGTCTTGGTATGCTTAAGTATTATGATTGCGCTTGACTGGAAATAAGGGGCCTAGCCCAAACCCTGAAGAACAGGGGTATCCCAACAATTTTGTCCATATAACAAATGTTGAATACATGTCCTCATTGTGAAAAGCATGCATCTGTTGATATTTAGTAGACACTTTGAAAAGGAGGAAAATAACGGAAAAAAACAGCCAGCTTACAGTTGTTTATTTTAACTGCTCGCTTAATTTCACATATTTATTTTTATGGCGTGAGAGTTGGGCTGTAGTTGAACCTGCTGGGTTCAGTGCCCGATGAGCAATCCAAAGCTGTGATATTATAGATTACCCCGAGAAAGCTTCAGGATTCAACAAATACACAAAAGCTGAAATCTGTCATTAGCACACACTCAGCGCTCTGGATCGCGTGTGCCAAACACTTATAATCAGTTTGTCCAAACACTTCCGCAGGGATAAGATGGATTTGGCCTGCAGTCTGAAATACTGTCAAGAGATGTGTACCCACAGGAAGAAATGTAGAGCGGCCCATTATTCACATTTGCAAAGACATTCACGGTAACACGCTCCTCATAGCACAAAGACATCATGTTGATGCCTCCAGGGAAGAAGTCTGGCCTCTTCATTTTTGATTTTGGTCTTCGGTGAATGTTCAACATTCCAGTGATTCACTCTAAATTAATCTGTCATCACTGGTTTTGGGGCCATCATAGGCCGATAATTCCCCAAGCAGAACAAAGCTAAAACCTGACTTCCGATCACAGCAAAGAGAACATTCTCACAGTTGTCCTATTATGTAGTTGATCAACCAAGACATGGTTTTGAAGTTTGCTTCTTTACTTTTGCACTGGAGTTATGAATCTAATGTAGCTAATGACTAAAAATCTTCTAGGTACCACTCAGCACTGCGCAAACTGCATGACTTGCATGTGTTTGGTTATGCTATGTACTTTTGTCCACATGTTCAGTAATGTTATGTCACTATGTTTAAAAAATAAATAAATAAGGAGTAAATAAAATATAAAGTACCTGGACAATCCATTGCTTTAATTCGTAATTGTATGCAGTCTGAGTCTTCTTCACCGCCATGGTATATTTTGACAAGAGGGGAACATCCAAGGCCTACTAGGCCTTTAGAGAAGACCTTATGATTTGGATTGGGGAAAAAAAAAATACATGAATAGAACTTCTACTGTGAAGAATAGATTGATGTCAGATTAACCACCATCAACATTAGGAAATCTGGAGGAATCAACCAACCATGTTTTGGTCTGCAATGCATGAGACCAATTTTGTGAAGGAAAAGTCAGTGCTTTCGGGAAGTAATAAAAATGTCAATTATTGTGGATTTCTATAAGGTAAAATATATGTTAATATGTCTGTTACTACCTTTAAATAAAATGTGAAAGTCATTTAACAAGATTAAGATATCAGTGTTCAATCTAGCACGGCCAAAAAGGGTTTATGGGTAGTGTCATTAGTTTAACATTGGCATACAGCTAGAATCCCATAGGCATGTTAGCAGAAAGCATAATAAAGGTGTGTTTTTCCTAATTTTGTGACTGTCTTTTGACATTTGGGGCCTGAAATGAAAGCCTAGTCCTAATACCCGTGGTTCACCATGGGTTTTGATGACCACATTTAGCACATCTAACTGTGGGTGAACAGTTGCGGAGTGAAGTCTTGTTCCAGCAGTGTTGAGACCAAAAATTGTCAAAGGACTTTTTAAGCTGTTCTTGTTTATTTAGTGTTTGAGGATTAGTGTTATTAAGGCCAGTTGCCTTTTTTAAGAGCAAACAGTCCTGGGCTGTTGCCTTTGACAAATCTCAAGGCAATGTTGCAGTTTCACCGAGCCCATTATAACCCAAAAAAGTGTATGTACATTCTTGGCAATAGAGGCCAAATGAAAACAAGACCCCATTGTACAAGCGTCTGGAAGCTGATGGAGACCTGATTTAGGACTGACCTCAAAACAGTGATGGGGGAGTGTAAGGGGGTCTTGCAAATACAAGTTTCATAGCACTAAGTGGTCCCAGGGCTGCGGCCCTTGACATGGCCAAGTTAGTCCACCTCTCACGTCGTTAGCACTCCCCTGTGTCTTCTTTAATTGAGGGAATTTTCCCAGAATGCCTGAACGTGAAACAAACCTTTATTATGATCCATGTTTGCAGTTACAGCCACAATAAGTAAAGGAGGAAATGACAGTAAAGCATGAGTAGATGGACAATATATCAGTGTGGCAATTTGCACAGCTGTGAGCTTCAATGATTTGTGACTGAAGTCTTCTTAGTGTATGTATGATTAATAGAGAGTAAGAACTTGTGGTTGATTTTATTTGGGTTACGTGAACCAAATATCTGAACATGACATTCCTTATTGGACACACAAACCCCCCAACCCCACATCCATCCAACCCTTTGTGGAATTGAGGGTCGATGCTTTTCAAGATGAGGGGATCCATGGAAGACTGAAGAACCACCTCTTCTCTTTTAGAGGGCTGCAGAAAGCTTGCAACCACTTTAAGTGGAGCAGGCCCTGGCTGGTGGCTGCTTGGCGATATCACAAAAATGTGATACACCCTTCAGAAACAATCTGCTTGTTTATTAGACCATCAAGCTATAGAACAGTGTGTTTTAGCTCTTTGGGCTTTGTTTTGCTAAGTGGTTGAAACTTTCCCAAGCTTTGGCACTCATCCTGAAGACATCTCAAGATCTTTCTGGCACCTTGACGACGAAGGTTCTCGGAGAGCATGATAAAAAACAAAGTGGATTAATGTGGAGGGGCCCTTTAGAAATCCTCTGATCAAATACTATAATGGTCACTGAAATAACCATCAAGGTCCTTAAAGGGTCAGTTTCATGGTACTGTGATTGCTGCTTTTAGATTCAGGATTATCAAGACTTATGCAGTGGCATGAATTCAAATTCTGCTGTGTTCAAAAACTGCATCAAAATCATTGAAATGGCTCAAAATAATCTTGGATTTCTCAAACAACATTAACTGGAAGTATGTCCACATCACCTTCCTGAACTATTACTTTAAAAAACTCCCCCTTTGGAACACATGACTGCATATTATTAAATCCAAAGGGAGTATGAACATTTTCTCTTTTTTTTTCCTAAGTAGTGTCAAAATATTGAGAAATGTAGAAGCGATGTCATGATCCTTACTCAAAACCTTACTGGTTACTGGTTATTGCTTGCAATAACATTTTCAGTGTGAAATTTCTAGACAAGAGAGTAAGCAAGAAATCCACCAGAAGGGAGGACTATATCAGAGACTATGTACGTATTTTTTTCTGTTGTTAACTTTAGGATTCTGAACCTAAAATTATCTGTAGCTGGTGAAAAATAATTAAAAAAATAATTGTATTTAAATAAATAATAGCAATAATTTGAAAAATGCTGATTTCCAGAACAGTTTTGTTTCTAGCACATACAATTTAAGAACAGTTTAGCTCAACAATTCACTTTATTAACTGTAACTGTATAATTAATAATATTAATCAATTAATATTAATATGGGCTTAATTGTAAGACACTAAGGAGCTAGTTGTAACCGTATTTGAGCCCCCAATTTCAAATACAGCTTTTTTTGGGACACTTTTAGCACCTTTGATGCCTGACACTGCTACTGAGAGACAAATGAACAAACTAACAAGCAGCAAACTAACAAAAGCAACAGCAGATCCCCTTGATCCCCTTCCATTAAAATGAAACCATAAACTATATGAAATAGACGCTACCATCTATATGAGTGAGATGCTACCATTACAGCATTTCAAACATTTTTATTTGCAAACTACATTATCAGACAATTTCAATTTCTGTGAAAATTTGAATACATTTGAAATTCTGAAATATTTACATACACTTTTGATTTAATGACAGTGTGCTCCACAAGTTAGTGCAGAAGCCTCTAATAAATAGATCAGATCTACCTGAGAGTCATTGGAAAATACATTTAGCGAAAAAGATGACACTCAAAAAAAACACTTGATGTTTCTGCTTAAAATGTCTTAAATTTAAATAGAAACTTGCAAGCAATTGGTCTTGAATAGTTCCTCTTTATTTTACTTATCATAACATAAAAAACATATTAAACCACCAGGCAGCTGGTGAAGACAAGACACCAGGTCTTTTGTAGAAGACAATATCTGAAATGTTTTGTGTATTTTATGTCTTGTCAAGAGTGATGTCACATGGATCTGGATATTTATACAGATGGAAGGACTGCTTTGAGTCTTACAAACAGGAGTGCTAACGGAACACATAATCAAGAGGGCTTAGCTGCCACAGTGACGGTAATCTGGAGCGCAGATCCTTAAGATGTGGTTAACATTTTTCACACATGTTCAAAGCAGCCACACGGCAATGAGGTGAAGCCAGACTTCAGACCCTTATGATGAAGCCTTATTTTCAAGGAATTGCCCCTGACGTTGCCCCTCTTCGCATGAAGGCATCGAACAGATGTGTAAGAGTATGAAAATGATTACCGACCGACGCAGGAATAACATGACCATAAAAATGGCTGAACTCAGACCAAGCAAAATACACTCTGTTTGATTAGAACTAATGCTACAAACGAGGGAAGTTTTGGTTTTGTACGCTGATCTAGCCTAGGAAATAGCCAATTATCATGAAATAAAGAGCTGTGATGGCTAGCATAGACATTTGAATAAAATGAGTATAGATTGCCATGGAATTACTTGCATGTTTGAGTTAATTATTCTCAGAAAGCACTTGTTTCCTTTCCAATATACGCACATGCTCTAGAATCACTCATCAACGATGAAATTATTAGGTCCGGTTATAACCTTCCAGGCATTTTTCTTAAGCACACAACCGCAATTTCCCGTCTGGGACGCAACCTCTTGACTCTGCAGTTGAGCACCTGGTGGTCTTACCACTGGCCTCCATAGTAACCTGAAATGAAAAGTGGAGGCCAGTAACTCTCTTAATGAAGGCAATAAGATAATGAAGGGTCAGGAGCCTTATAATAGACTAAGTGTGGGAGAGGAGAAGGGCAGGTCAAAGGCTGGAAAAACAGCGGGCCTTCTTACGAGCCATTGGGAAAAGCAGTGATTTTAGCAGGCATGAAAATGAATGCCTGTTTTGAGGTGTACACAAACACACACACACACACACACACACACACACACACACACACACAAACACACAGACACACTAACACCCCTATCACTTTATAGACATAGAGTGTGGGTTCTTACCCCGTAGGTGGTTATATAAATGCCTCATGACTGAAACTATTAACACTCTCACTTTGGTGACTGAATGCCGGAAGCTGACACACTTTATTGACTTTAACTAAATCTCCTTGCGGTAACCCCTCATCTGAAGTGTTTCTACATGCTCTGGTAGATTCTGGAAATGTGTTTCAGGCAGAGATTTAGTTTAGAGATCGGCACAAAGCAAGTTCCTCTGCTGGTCCTGAATGATATGCAAAAAAACTTTGGAAGGGGGATTTATTTGGGTGCACAGCGGTCATAGCACAAACAGCCAAGCCAGGGTACAGGCTTGTGCAGGCAGGTACTATGGGTTGCTTGGTTGACTGGTTATGGAAGTAAGTGAGTTGGCAACAAATATAATGCAAACACTTAATAAGCACAATAAGCTTATAATATAATGTGGATACTGATAAAAAAAAAAGGCGCTGAGCAAAGTAGAGTGGCTTTATTCGAGTGCTCAGGGGTAACAGCCCAAGGTAGTCAGGCATCTCGTGTGGTTGAAGCAGGTGGGTGTGAGTAGGAACAGCACTAGATTATGCAGAGAGTGGGGACAAGAACAGCACTAGGTTCTAGAGGGAAGGCCTCTAGTAATATACAGGCATACTTATATTACAAACATCAAGGACCATTAATGGCAATCTCGAGCGACTTGCAAAATAATCGTGTCACAGTGGCCATTCTGTCATACGTGAACACACCACAGCACAAAGTGTGAACAGCACGAAATTCTTCCTCTGCGTTTAACCCATTCACCAAATGAAGCAGCTGGCAGCCAGGAGGGGAGCAGTATGTGGGGACGGTACCTTGCTCAATGGGTACCTCAGAGGTGCTCAGTAGTCTTGGGAATCAAACCCGTAACTTTCTGATCGCAGGCTAGGTTACCTCTAGGTTACCACCTCTGAACACTGCAGGCAAATGCAGTGTTTAGAGACTTGCTCAAGAACTCCAACTGATAGAGTGTGGTGTACTTACACAGAAAGGGTGTCCCTGACAATATGACATTCTAAAATAGCCAAGAAAAAGCTGAAAAAATGGAAATACCACCCCCTCTTTGAACAAATTCTCTGTAATGTCTGGTGCTCAGTTCATTTACCCATGTCACATGTTCTGCTGCAGCTGGATCTCCATCCTCTGCTTGTAGCTGTCTTTCCTGTCCCTGATCAGTCTTTTCAGCATTCTCTGCACAGCATTCAGCTCCCCATTTGTTCCTGACCTGAAGGCCCCCTTTTTACGCTTAAGAAAGGCCTTAGTTTTCTGCTTGAGAAGGGCCTGGAGGGTACAGTGTAGGTGTGGGTGCCTGCTGGCTCCCTGCATACTAGAGGTTCATACACAGGGAAAAGGTGCACCAATTTGTGTTCAATTCTTCCAAGGGGAAGGAGAGGTGATGGTTTGTATGTGCACTGGTGCTCGATTCATGTTAATAGTAGAATTACAGACGCCTTAGGGACTCTAGCAAAAAACTAGACTTCTTTTAAAGTGAGCTTAAAACTTTCTATGTGAAATATCATATGTTATGACATTTTATTCACTCACTGGGGACAAACTTTTATATAAGTGTATCTGTTTTATTTTTAATGTTTTTCTTGCACTATAATATGTGATTATTGTAAGGACCCTGTGTCATGATGGTCATTTACAACTTTATTTTTTTAAACTTTTTCTGGTACAGGGATGCTAAAGTGACACTGACATTTATGACACAAGATGAAGGCCGAGCTCTGCTAGTTACACTTCATCATTAAGCACGACTAACTACTTACTGTAGCATGACTGACTTTATTTTCCCATAGCTTTGACAGATTTACTCCTAAATGTGCCTCATATAAATGTACCTCATGTGCCAGTCATTCTTAGCAGCATTCTTTACGTATTATGGAAATATTTTACATATTAAGTACTATAGGCTATAGTTTGTCCTGTCTGATCACAGGAGTCTTTGGTTACTGGGGAATAATAAGGAGTTACACAATAACTAAACTCTACACTTCGAATCTACAGCTGTGCTCATGTGGGAATTTGGCTGAAGCCGCAAAAATACAATTAGTCCAATTACTGTTCTCTTGGATGGTCTGGTTACATGTGGGTAGTGGGTTGCCAGACAGTAACATTCTACCTCTTTTCCCATAAGCCTAAGCTCTTCCAACACTCTGCTTTTAGTATAATGGCTTTGATTAGTATTAAGGGGCTGGAGGAGTGTGCCTGAGAAAGGCCAGATGCCTAGCTGCCTTAAAAACAGCTCTACTGTCTTTGGCAAGAGGCGCGAGGGTGAGGATAATTTAACACAGGCTGGATGGGAGCGAGAGAGCAGTGAAAGAAATGAACTTGACGGAAGCAAAAGAGGGGAAAAAAAAAAAAACACATGAAGAACATGCATACATAGAATTTCCTTGATTCAGTTGTGTACATCATTTCCGCATGAATCAAATCAACTACATCAACACAATTATTACCAAAAGTAAATAAAGGAAACAGATATGTGTTGATCTTCTGTATTTTATTCATGTGGGCAGTTTTTTTTTTTTTCCAGCGTGGTGGGTGTGCATAAGCAAGTTGGTCGGCCTTTGGGTACGATCAGCCCCATGTGTTGTATCTGATAGACCTTGTGATGGTTAAGGGAGTGGACAGACCGCCAGAGTGTTTTGCGTCAAATTGGTAAGGCGTTACACCAACAAACTATCAACGAAATTAAAATCAGTGACAGATTTAGCTGCAAGCAGGGTGACAGTGGGAAGCAGAGAAAAAGGGATCTGGTGATATCTCTTATGTTCCACCATGAAATATGAACTATTTGGCACTTTCATTTTGCTGTGCATTTGATTGGTATTATGGAATTGGTTATGTGTAACTGCATAATGGCATAGTTAAAAAAAATCTGGTTTGAGTGTGTGCTTCCAAATCACTCTGTTCATGCTGGATGCGAATTTAAAGGATGTTTTCCTTGTATAGGATGTACACGTTCCACCGAATTCCTTCTTAAGCTTTGATATATAAGAAAAGAGATGGGGAAATGGGGGATAACTAGGATCGCACAGTTTTCCTGCTCAAAAGGTAACAGTTATTATTTCATGCTGCACATGTTCAGAGGGTTGTGAACAAGGACTCTTTTGGATTTTCTCCCTTCCTTTCTTCACTAAGCCTCTACAGATAGAATTTCAACCTCCATAGCATGCAAGTGTGCATTGACAGAGGAGCTGCAGACCCTTTAAATGCAGGCTGACAAGAAGAAAGTAACGGCCCATCACATGTGTACGTCCTGCTCCCTTTGAGGTTCCCCACTTACTCAGCCAAACCTCCAATCTGGTAGTGATTGAGAAGATGACATCATCAGAGAACTAGGGATGTGGCAAGAAACTCTATGCGTGTGTGTGTGTATGAGTGTGTGTGTGTGTGTGTGTGTGCGCGTGTGTGTTTTTCTGTGTGTGTGGACGTAGGACAACTAGAAGTGGGGGAAAAAGGCAGCAGTAAAAAGCCTAAAGCCTGGGCCTCATCCCCATGTGCCTTATTTATCTGTGGACTCCTGCACTGCATTTTACTCTGGATGTAAAACCAATCAGGTTAACTTAACTTTGTTATGCCACTCAAATATGTATAAGGGGGTCGAAATACATCTAAAAAACAATTGCTGCTTACATCACAGATACACTGTGTGCCATAATGCTATGCGGGTTGCTAGACTCTTTTTTACAGGACTTTTTTTATTTGTAACAGATTAACTTAATAATGGACGAGTTTTACAAAGACCTCATTGAAATCAGTGAGTAACTGTGGTGCACATATTCTTTAATTAAATATGCAGATTAGGCAGTCATATACTGGAGGCTTTGTGTGGACAAACATCTGACTGATAGGATAAGCAGAATGTTCTCTAGGGTTAGCTGTTTTACCGTTGCTAGCCAAATAAAATACATCAGAAGTTACGGTTATACACTACTAGTCACTTGCTTGACTGATGTTACTCAGAAGGATTTGCCATGTGTAGGTTACCAAAACGACGAAAACAGAATGCACAGCAGTGTGATCAGGGATGGATTGTGTCTTCTGAGGTGCCTCGGTGCAAACTGGCCCCCCAAGCTCTTCAGAGACAGAAAAATCAAACAGAAAAGTGAGATTAAACAATAGTTTATGTATGTGTGCCCTTAGATCAATGAAAATATGCATATCAAAATAATCAACAAAATTACCCATATTAATGTGCAGTATTATACTGTATGCAAAAGTGTGCACACCTAAAGACTTATTTATTCTCATTTCCTTTACACCAGACATATGTCATATTGCAAATGCAGGCATTGAAGGTTAAATGGCAACACCGATATCTCACACTGTATAAAACATATTAATGGGTCATATTATGGGTATAAAACCAATATCTCATGAGTCAACAATTGTCTATGGTGAATATGTCCATCTGATCCCAACCATAGTTCCATCTGTAGGGGATTGTCACGCATATGATGCATTAATGATGCATTAATCTGTATCAATACAGTCAAGCCAGCCAATGATAGTAATGAGGAAAAACACATAGTGGCTTAGCACGCTTGCAGTGTTGAACCAGCTGTAGCGAAGTTACTACTAAGACAGTCAATCAGATGTTCAATCTGTGTTGATTACTTGACCAAAAACTATACCGCATTTATCTTAAAAGTGTGAACTTTCACACATAAACAAATGGAATCTTTTGAAATTAACGTTTAACCAAAAACAATCTCAGTATGTTGAGATTTTTGCTCGTGTCCAATTAAGTCTTTCCACAGTTTCAACAAAACAACGGGTTTCCATGGAATGTGGATAAACTGATTTAAAACGTCCACATTAAATCGTTGAAATTTCACGTTTCCTTTAGCTCATACGTTCCATGAGCTGAAGAATCTACGGAATATTTCCAAACTGACAAACAACATATGTTTAGAAAGTAAATTCTTATCCCATTTTTTTTCCCTTTTGGCCATATGGGATTAGTAATTAGTAAAAAAAAAAATGTCCAAATTTGATTGTGAATACTTGTGCATTACATTTGATCAAAAATCAAGTGGGTGCCGTTAATCCCACATATAATTCTATAAAATGTCATGACTGTAGACCAGTGTTTCTTAACCCTACTCCTGGTGTCCCACAGCACTGCACAGTTTCAATGCTCCTTACCCCAGCCCACCAGATCAACTCATGAAGGGCACTGCAATGTTTTGGTGTGTTTAAATCGAACAGTACTTGAAACTACAAGATGCTGTGTGAACAGGATTAAGTTCCTTATCCTTTGAAATGTAGTCATTTGACAAGACTGGGGTTAGTTGAGAAAAACAACACCAGCAGCGGAAAGCAATGATGAACCGCCTAATCAACAGCATGCAGCAGACAATTCGAAAACATTCTGTGCGTCTCCATCAGCATGCTGTCTTAAACAGGAAGTTGAGGAACGTGATATAGCAGTTGGAGCCAGTGCCGGTTACTTTCTGATGTGTTGCATAATGCTTTTTTCCCCTCTCCCCTCTTATGAAAATATGGTTTGATATCTCCCTGAAGCAGCCGTGCTTCTGTGGCCCCTGCCACAAGAACATTTGATTTAATAAATAAACTCAGTATGAATTAGACTGTAAGGCAAATAAAGTGTCTCCCATATGGAGAGCAGAGTGGGGAATGAGAAGAGAGAGTGTCTCTCTGTTTCTGTGCACTAGCTAAAGTTGTTTATGCTCTTTCATTCTTTCTGCCTCGTTTAACCCTCTCACATTCTCTCAGTCACTTTAGCCCGATACATATGGACTAAGGAAAATAATCAAGAACTGCCCTAACGTTTGGTGAACCGACCATGTTAGTGTAACTGCTAGACTATGAAACGTCGATTAAGGTAAGGCTTTCTTTTACAGCCCCTTAAGTTCTGGCTTTCAAGTTTCAAGTTTCATTGTCATATACAGATAACAATGTGGCATCATTACCCAAAATGAAATTCTTAGATTCGTGTTCCCCACAACTTTCCATAAACATATAGAAAAGTACACACATAGATTAAAAAAACAAAAAAAAAGGTATTAACTGGGTAAACATGAGGTTCAAACTCTGAAGTGCTAGGTAGTTTTTTGAGTAATATGATAATATGTTCCAGTATGATTAACAAAGAATTGCTGCTCACATCACAGATATTTGCATTTACATTTACAGCATGTAGCTGACGTTCTTATCCATCAGTGCTCAAGTCGTCCACATCTGTTCCTTGAACCTGTAAAGCTATATTTAAATCAATGTCCGCTATTCAAAGTTGCTGCAGGCTAAGTACACCTAAACAAAGCAAAGTCAGAGGTTAAGGCAAAGGTAAGGAAGGCTTGGAGATAAAAGTTTTGTTTTTGGGGTGTGGGGGGATAAATAAGCAGAAACAAGATGTCTTGCTCCTCTCTTTGTATAGGTTTACACATGGTTTCTGTTTGTTTTTGCTCCCTGGCTCCACCCTGGTCGTGCCCCACTTCACGTGTGCACTTGTACTCCGCCCCTCACAGCTGAACCTGATTTTTACGATTATGAATTCATACCCCTGGTTTTGTGCTTTGAGTTCTTTTGGTCACCTGTGGCTCTTTCTGTGTTAATACCTGTAACTTTGCCGTGTCTCTCCTGTGTTTTTACCTGTGGTGTTTGTTGATTTTTTCCCTCGTTATGCTCCTTAGTTTTGTTTTCTAGATCCAGTAATCAGTTCACTGTATGGTTAAGCCTTGTTTTGAGTCGTGTTTTGTTTTGTTCTTTAGTAAAGTTCACATCTGCAGGTACATCAGCTTTCAGTCCTTCATATGATACATCACAGTCTCATAGTTAATTGAGAACGAAACCGTAAATCAGTAAAAGTAGTATATGGAGTAGCAGATGGTTATACTGCAGTATATGTACTTAGATAACTATTCTTTTGATGCTTTTACTGGGTGTTTATTATTTGTTTTCCTGTAAAAAAGCGTTAAAGTTTACGGTAAATTCATTGTCTGTGTTTACTGACCACCTTGTCATACTATAAAACTGTCCAATTAGCAGATATTTTGCTTCATCCATTATTTGCTCAATATGTAGAACCTGTTAATTTTTTTCTTGATAGCTGCCAGATTTGTACCCAAAGAAATTACACAGTGCTTAGGAATCTGTATCTCATGCCTACACACTTAATAGGCAGAACCTGTTGGACCTTTCGGTGTTGGGCATTTCAGTATACTGTCCTGGAACTCACTGCCATGTTTCTCAAAAGTATTTAGCACTTTGGAGTCTGTTTCTGACTTTTATTCCTTTAACACCTAAAACTTACGGGGCTATAAAAGAAAGTGTTACTAAATTTCTTGCTGTGGTATATAATGCAAGGCCTCTCGCAACTGGAGCTGAAATTTGTTGCAGTCACCAGCCAGACACATGTAGTATAGCGTTGTAGCGTGAAAGCAGTTTAAATGGCTTTTTTTTATTGTACTCTGTTATCATTCTTTATTGTGATATACTGTGCGAATGTCTTAGGCTGCTGGAGAACCTGATATGTAAATTAGAAAAAATACAAATGAAGAACAGTACATTGTGATTTCATGTCTATCTGTGTGGTACCTTTACCATTTCCAAACCTCTCCTAAAAATGGCCAGTAGTTATAGTAATCATCCAATACCAGCATCAGTTGATCAGTCCTTCGGTAAATCAAGGGGGTGTCCAGACTAGATATGCTTTTTATGGACCGAGGCACCATTTTTCTGTTGTTTTCAATGGATAAGATGCAATTTGCACGTTCGCTGCTTCACCTTTTGTGCACTAACAGCCCAAAACTCTGACATCACATACAGTTCTCTTCTCTTTTATAGATTACATAAAGAATCAATGAAAATAAACATGAAATTATAAAGTAATGAATCTTTATGTAAATAAATCTCATCTTACACTATCATGCATCTCCAAGTTATCCAGATTACCACTTGTGTCCAGATTTCATTACTGCCTACATGACTACCACTAGAATCTCAACAACCATGCAAAAATCTATGCCTACAGCATCAAAATTCTCCCCTGACAACATACTATAATGTTGTGTGACCTGCAGTGTCCTCTCATTATTTTAAACAGCCAGCAGTACAGCTCAGAATCCAGCACACCTCCTTCCACAGGACAAAACAATGGATGCTTACGCAACATTTCATGCAACTCAAGTGGGAAAGTCATCCAGTTCTTTCCAGATTTGCTGTTGTTGTCTTTGGCTTTTGTTTTTTTCCAGCACTGGTCCACTGTCACATGACATTGTCCTATGAAGTCCTTGCTTGGGACTAATCAGAATGCATTAGCAATACTCTACAAAGAATATGTGGTTACACGCATCCCGGACCAACATGTCAATAGGTTTAAGTGATTTCAGTGTGTCTTGGTGGTCATTCTATTCCATGCTCTTCACTCACAGGAGACATTTTAAAAACAACCGTAAACAGGACCAAAGAGTTTTTTTGACCAATGAGATCCAAAGCAAGACAGACGATTAGTTTGCAATGGTCGAGTGATTAGTAATTGTTGTCATCCAAGTTAGCAGTTTTGATAGTTTGCTAGTTAGAATGCAAGAAAGATAACAAGAACGCTTGGTACGCCAGGAAATCGGCAACAGTTTGCAAAGTATCAAGGGAATTGGCCAGTAAGTGTTTATGAGATGTTTATTCAGTGTACGTATGGAAATGTTTTAAAAGATAACAAAAAATAACCATATCATTTTATTAGCAACCCAATATTGCAGCCATTTCCACACAGAAGCCAAGACTGGAAGAATAATCTAAGAGTACTGAGTGGGACTTTTCTGTGTTGTTGTGAGGGTGCTTTTTGATGTTCATGGCAAAATATAAAATAGTCCCATGTGTGCTGCTTTGAAGAGGTCAGTTTGATGTGTTGTAAGCTGGACAGCTCTGGGCCTGCTGTCACCAATCTTTCTTCTGTTCTGTACTGAAACCCTGTATGTCATGAAAATCTTAGTTCTGGCTTGAAAAGATCAGACAAAGATTGGAATGTGTGTGGTGTGTGTGTGTGTGTGTGTGTGTGTGTGTGTGTGTGTGTGTGTGTGTGTGTGTGAGTGTGTGTGAGTGTATGTATATGTGTGTCGTGCATACCTACTTCCAGCTGGTCAACCCTCATACTACGTCATTTGGCCATGCTGTTATCATACACAATGGATGTCTCTTACTGTCAACATCCAGAAACAGCCTCAACTGCTGTCATAACTGATTTCACTACCATCAGAGCAAAACTTGCCGATTCAGTTTACTGCCTTTTTTTATGCATGAATTATAGCAAGCTGAGAAACACATGATGCTGGATTGTGTATGTGCAAAGCTACATAATTCTCTTGGCCTCACCATAAGGCCCTGTAGTCTAGTCTTTTCCATAGTCTAGTAGCCTAGGCTGTAGTCTAGTCTTTATACTCATGACAAACATTTCATGACAAATGGGCAAAGTGAAATGTTTCAAAATTTCTTTCAATTACATTTACACTTAGAAGCTGCTATCATGTTCAATTACACCAGTGTGGCGTCATCCAACTCTAATTACACCTTATAGTCATGTACCCGGCTTCCAGACAGAAACTGAAACAATCAAACCCCTTTCAGCAAACCTGTCAAACGCTGGACCCCAGAGACTGAGAGCATCCTGCAGGACTGTTTTGCCCGGACAGACTGGGGTGTGTTTAAAACTGCAGCCACCATGGAGGACTGTTCTGTCAACATACAGGACTATGCTGAGTATGTGACTGGATACATCAGCACCTGTGTTGACAATATTGTGCCCACCTCACAAGTCAGAAAGTTCCCCAACCAGAAGCCCTGGGTCAA
>JBBJLS010000082.1:10910384-10930351 GCA_037577275.1 Bryconaethiops microstoma
TTCCATGCCAGTGTCTGTTAAATTCCTACACAAGCACCTCATTCTGCTTTATGAGGTACTGATTAGTGATCACTTGAGTCTTATTTAATGAGGAAAAGTATAAAAAAACACTGCTGTAATCAACACTCCCCTCTTGCAATGAGAACAGCTGGATGGCAAAACACTACTAGAAGTACATCAAAGGTAATTATTGCCATTTTTTTAAGAGTGAAAGAGATTTGTTTTCTTTGAATTAGCTATTCAAGTTCTGTAAACACTGCATCATTTCTCTTATTTTGATATATTGTCATTTCCTTTAAAATAATGCTTTAAAGAACAATATTTTTATTGGTAAATTAATTTTTTTCCTTTAATTTTTTTTTTTCCAGAGCTGTATATAGATATAAAGAACAAATGACATTATCTCAACCTGAACAGAAAATAATTTTGTGTTATGCATATCAATCCTTTGGTAACAAACATGAAAAACAGATTCTGGTGATGTCTTATTGTTCATGAAGCCAAATCCCACATCTGCTTCTTGCCGAGTTCACTGAAAGGCTTATAATGCTAATTGCTAACGCATCCTTTTGCTGAGATCGTGAGTAAACAATTAAGTACATGAGGTCAGAACGATCATTTGTTTGTACATGTTTTATTTGGAATAAATACCTTTTGAAGTCATGACAATTCAAAATGCCAGCGTTAAAAAAACATATATATATAACAATAAAAGACATAAAAAGGTATTTACATGACTTATTTGTGCACAGCCAGATGGATGTATACATGGTATACAAGGCAGCCCATGCAGGACATTGAAATCTTTTGCCGTACTAAAGCGCAAAAGAAAATAAAAAATTAATAATAATAAAATAAAACATTCCAAGTAATACAGGAGCCATCTTTTAGATGGATGATATGGTTGCTCTGAAGAACCCCGCACATATATATATTTTTGCCGTATGATGTGTTACAGGAATTTACACTTAAACCATGTACAAAGAACAGCTCACCAAGTTGGCACCGGAAGCTGCACCAACCTCGTGCTATGAGCCGCTGCTTCTTTAAAAATAGCTCTAATAGTAATAATAACTTACTTTAATATGGCAACTGTACCAGACAGGACTTGATCGTAGCAGCTGCATCTCTGGCTCAATGGAAAGAGTGGAGGAGAGGAGGACAACACAGATAAAACAAAATCGAAATGAATAAACAAATCGTGAAAGAGGCTGGAGGACATTGGTTGGTGTGATGTTGCTTCATTTGTCTAGGGCTGTTTCTGAGATGGCAAAGTGTCTGGAAAGGGTGAGTGGCCAACATGCTAACAGTTAAACCTGGTGACTTGAATGAAGGAAGATTTCTGGCTTCATTACAGCTTTCAGTCTTTTGTATATCTTATTCCATAACCTGTGAAGGTGGCCTCCACTAATTGCTGAGGCCATGGTGCTGCAAGAGTAGTGACTCTTTACTCAAGACAAAGTTATAATCATGTCAAACTGACTTCACTTTTCTCCCACAAAACTTTGCAGATGGGAGATAGCAATGTTGACCCTAGCCCAATTCTTTAATACATGTTGCAATCAAAATAAACGTTTGGAGGCATTTCTCAATAAATGCTTCTACTGAATATTCACATAGAAACCAGGACTAATAACAAAGGTCAATCATCAGAAACCACAACACACTTTTCTAAACCAATTTTTCATGCTGATTTCAGATCTGTTTCAGTTTTTTGCAGTCACATCAAATTTTTGAATTATGAGTAATATTAGATTTGCAATAGACTTGCATGCGGTTTTTATTAAACCGCAGGCACCAATCAAGTAACTGTTTCAATATTTTCAGTGCGAAGTCAGATAGGTGCATAGATATATGTGGCATAGATATAATGATCAGGGTCAGTCGGCTACCACTGTTTCTTCAAAAACGCTCAGTATATGATTATTATACGCTAATTATATCACTGTCATGCAAAATATAACTAGCTTCATCACAAAAACTGTACGTGCGGGAAAAACTACACACAGATTTAAAATCAGCATAAAAAACCCACATGAATTTATCTCTGATGATTTTGACCTGTTGACCTGTGTTATATGTCTGTGGGATAAATGGAGAAAAACACCACTGATCATCGAAAACAATCAAATGATTAAACAAGTTTTGCATAATTAACATCTTGAGCACTCTTGACCCTGTGTCTGTCAAACTGGACGCCAATTAAGTCTCTCCAGCCTCTTTTGACCATGTCCATGCCTTTAGACTAAGAGAAACTCAAAGAGGACAGCTGTAGCCAGCTCCATGCAGTACAAGGGCATTTTCTGTGCTCATTTCATATCTAGCTGTGGAATGTTTCTTTTTGACCCAGGAGGCTATCAGTGTTTTGGTTGGCCTACAGAGCAAATACTTCTTGAAGGGTGTCCCGTTGGTCATTAATCAATTTCTCACATAAATGTACTGTATTTTAACCAATAAAAAACCTATATACGGTCCATAAGACCAGTCAACTGACCTGGCAGCGGTATGAACAGAAATAGACATATAAGAGATGAATATGTATGTTTTTTACTTTAGGAATGCCAGGGCAGTTTTATGGGACAACTGGTTGTAATTTACTGTGAGCTGGGTCATATAAATGTTCAACAACTTAATTACAGTAAGAGGTAGAACACCATTTACAACTGTGTTTAACCCTGTCATCCCACCTCTTGTCTCTCTTTTAACTGTTTTGTACATTTTGGTTTTCATCATGGTTTTCCCCTTTGCAGACAGTACACAAAAAAAAACTAAAAATAAAATACACCAGAACAAAAAGTTCTGGATTGTTGACCTTATGTTTTTCTTCGTTGAGTATCATTTAACAAAATGATAATTCCATGAATAATGATAACGGAAGTGGATGGTTGGGGTCGAGTCATTAACAGGGTTTTAATGAACAAAAGTCCAGCTCCTGAGGCTTCTTCATGCCTTTGCAGTGCTCCCTTGGCAACAGCATCCCTGTCTGGGTAGAACAGCGGAGAGGTCTTCTCTTAAAGCCCTTCCCGCAGCTCCTGGAGCAAGGGGACCACTCGCCTACATCCCACATGGGACATGGGTCCCCGCAAGCCCGCATGGCATTGGGCCTTTTAGCTGGGTCACAATCCATCCCGGGACCGCCATCTACCCTCAGGCACTGCACCAGCCTCCTTTGGAGGCCATTTCCACAAGTCACCGAGCATTCATCCCACCCAGCAGCAGCCCATTTTTCAGGGAGTGGGGCTTCCTTGGCATAAGGGTCTGGGTCCTTTTCCTTGAGGTCGGCTTCTTTCCCACTTATCCCATCCTCCTTGGCCAGGACACTATTTTCCGCCCGTTCCCTGCCCTCTTTCTTAAGTGCCTTTTCCTCTTTGCTGTCCCGCTTCAGGTAGAAGGAGTAGCGGATACGTGGAGGGGTCATCTGGCCCACTGACAGCACCTCCACAGTCAACGGCTCCCCCAGAGGTTTGACAGCCTGCAGAGTCTCAGACTGTCCTCCTGTGCCACTGTACCGGAGCAGGCTCCCTCGCACCAAAATGTCCCTTTCCACTGCCGACACCACATAATTTCCATTCAGCAAGTACTTGCCCTGGCTGTTCTTTACGGCCAGGTAGTTGTCATCACTCACCATCCCCTTGTAGCCACGCTGGCGTATGTCAATGTTAGAGGCGCCCACCGGAAGCATGACAACAAAGTTGTAGCCATGGCTGCAGAAAGAAAGAAAGATGTTATAAGTTTAGGGTAATGGTCTGGGCATAAAGGAATGTATTATTTTTCTTTATTTACATTTTCAGAAAAATGTACAAACATTAAGGTTCATCAATCATTTAAAACCAATTGAAAACCCAAAACGTAATTAGATTTGCCATGACAAATTAATTTGGTCGGTTGGCCAGGTAAGTTAATGTGGCCTCAGTTAAGCGATAAGTTACAATCATGTCCATTTGTGCTGCGTGACGATCACAATGCAGAGAGAGTCAAGTCAGCAAACCTGTGTGGACTCAATTTCTACACTGTACTACTGGTTCATTTTGCACATATCATATATTCAGTATGACCGACAAACTTTTTGGAATTACAATCATCAACCGGTTCTAACTTTAAGCTAACTTAAGCTGACTGCTCTCCTGGGTCTTTTGTTTGTTTACTGTAAGAGGGTTTCACAGGAACAGAAAAAGTGTGTCAGTGTTCTTTGCAGAACTCAATACAGAAACAACAAACTTCCTCTGCCCAGCATTCTGCTAGCTGTTGTTCTGTCCATGGACAACAACCTAGATCTGTGCACATGGATTAAACACCAAAGGGACATTAGAAACTGCTGTGATCACTTGAGATGCATGCCTATCTGTGCCGTTACTCTAGAGGGTTTGCTGGCAAGACCGAATGGACTCAGGCGAGACGTGTGGAATTGGTGTGTGCTATATGGTTAATTCTTCATGGTTACACATGTCTGTGCACTGCTCCACTGTTATGGAACAGCTGACCATAAAAATTTGACCTTTCTACCTCCTTAGAGAGTTCAGATCTGTCCTCCTTACAGCTGTCTACACCCCCCCTTAGGGTGACAAATCTTCAGCCCTGGATGAGCTGTACAGGATTGTAAATGAACTGAAGAACTCATACTCAAAGGTCATGTTCATTGTTTTGAAAAACTTCAACAGAACCAACAGAACCAGCTTTGCATAAAATACAATCAATACATAACTTCTCCCACAAGGGGAGAACAGCCGCTGTATTACTGCTACACCCCATTCAGTGACTGCTACAAACCCCTCCACCACTTTTGGAAATGTGGACCAGTGCTCCATCCTACTCTTGCCTGCATATAGGCAGAAAGTGAAACTAGAAAAACTGTGTACATGGTCATTCACAAATAAGACAGTGAGCCTGAGGGGGTCTTACAGGACTGATTTAAGACAAGTGACTGGCAGATGTTTGAGGATGCAGCTAATGCCAAAGTCACTGTTTGCACCTACCACACTCAGAAACCCTGGATTAAATAGGAGATTCATAGAATGGACCACTGCCTTCATCTCAGGGGATCCTGACACCTACAAAGCCAAAAATAACCTCTGGATGTCTATGAGGTATGAAAAGAAGGACAACA
This sequence comes from Bryconaethiops microstoma, assembly GCA_037577275.1. Lineage (NCBI taxonomy): Eukaryota > Metazoa > Chordata > Actinopteri > Characiformes > Alestidae > Bryconaethiops > Bryconaethiops microstoma. The sequence continues at coordinate 10,915,489 of JBBJLS010000082.1, forward strand.
GGGATAAAGTAGTGTCCAACTATTACAGCTCTGACCCCAGACACATGTGGAGTGGATTACAATGCATCACACACTAGAAGGAGGGAAAACAGGGACATTGTCCAGCTCACCACATTGCTCCTGGATGAGCTCAACACCTTTTATGTTTGGTTCGTTGGGTGCTCATATGAGTGGGATAGCTGCCACACTGACCCATGAAAGGGCAGCCGTGGGCCAATTCTTCAAAAAGGAATGCTTCCACGAAGTTGCTGGGCTTGACAGTATCCCAGGCTGGGCCCTAAGGGCACGCACTGATCAACTGGTGGAGATGACCTTTCACTGAGTCAGTTCATGGTCCCCACCTCCCTCAAGGCACCCACCATTGTTCCTATCTTCAAGAAACCACTGGCCTCTTGTTTAAATGACCACAAATGAGTCAGTGACATCGGTCATTGTGCTTCAAGCAATTTGTCAAAACCCACACGTGCTCTTCCTTTCCTGACACCTTGGAAATTCTTCTGTTTGCATACAGATCAAACTGGGACATGACTATAACCTTGGCGACACACACTGCACTTACCCCACCTGGACAAATGAAATCCATATGTGAGAATACTCTTCACTGATTACAGATTGGCTTTCAACACCACCATTGCCTCGGTACTCATTTCTAAGCTTGTGAAACTTAGACTTAGTACCCGAGGAATGTCTCTGAAGAAATTAGACATAAAAGCCAGCATCAATACAAACTTCTAAACGTGCACCATCAAGAGCTTGCTATCAGGCTTCATCTTCTATAGGAAGTTTTGTCTACAGCTGCAAATCACTATAGCACCTCACTGACAACAGACACCCTGCCATTTAGAATCAAGACCATAGTAGCCTTAAGAACATTTGATAGTGCTACAAAAAAGCAACAAGCCACTAGTCCAGTCAACATTTACCATGTTTTTAACTTTGTTTGCTATATCATGAACTTCATCCCCTCTTAGTCTGACACAACACTGTATATCCGTCATCTAATAAATCACTCAAACAGGAACGTGTGAAGACGTGGTCTGTATCCTATATTTAGTAAAGTTTTACTGGCCACAATTCCAAAGGTGACCCAGTAGTTCTAAGAAATGGTAAATGATCATGGTCAGAATGTAGGTCTTCATGTAACTACGGCTTCAGGCACTAATGGCTTACGTAGGTCTTGTGAAGAGGCCTGAGATCTTCTTGCAGTTTTTGTTGTCTCCCCCACATACACCACACTTGTCGAACTTCTTGTTGGAGCCCAGTTTGCCATCACAGCCCGCCTTGGTGCATTTGCCCTGAACGCAGACTGCTGAAGAGTCCGGAGAACATGGAGTCCCATCCACAACCTACAATACAACCAGATGTTCAAATCTGTGATTCTTTTCAGTTAATTTTACTCTGACACTTTGGTTAACTCCTGCAATCACATTTTGGCTTGTGACAAATCAGCTTGCATGTGCCCCACATGAAATTGAACAGATCTGCATTTATCTGCTGGTCTCAAGTTTTCCCAAAGAGAGAATGCCAACCTTTTACATCAGTCTTAAATGAGTGATAAACTGGTCCTGATTTGAGTTTGAAATATTGTCCTATACATGCCAAATTTTGATCACTTCTCAAATATTAGTTGAGCTTTGGTCAAGTTCAAACTTTTAATGGACATTTTAGTTTGTTTCAGTGATAAAGAAACATAAATATTTCTAAATGAGTGATACGATACAAGTTGTTGAGCTGAACATATCTGAACCATTTCAACTATTTGTGTCGCTCTCGGATTCACAGGTGTGGAAAACTTATTGACTAATAATATAATGTCAACTTCACTTCTTCTTCCAGCTATCTCAGAGACCCTCCAAAATTCTTGGTGTTTCATGAGGAATTTGGTACAGTATGACAGGAAATGATTTTTGATTCACACTGATTTTCATTGCAAAATGTGTTAGTTAAAGAAACAGAATGTTTTTCTATAACATTGGTTGCATGTTCTTAAAAATTGAACTTCTTCAAAATAAATGTAGTGAAAATGCAAACAAAATTGTGAATTAAAAAATATTCTGAGGTGTACTAAAAAAATCAAGTCAAATCAAATCACGAGATTTGAGATTTTCATTTCGCACTGAATCTTGGAGAGGTCAGAGAAACACCCTCTTGTTAATCATTATCATTGTTAATCATGATCCTTCTTTATCTTTTATAGCCCCTTAACTAGTTACCTTGGGAGCGAGGACATAGAAGTAGCCGGTTCCATTAGCCCTGCATATCAGCTTGCACTGGTCTTTAGGGGACACTCCTGAGTACTTGGGCACCCACACCACAGAGGGCGTGAGGCGGTTGGTGTTCAGGCTGAAACCATTGAAGGCCTCACACTGTTCCTCACGGTAACTCTTCCCTGTGTAAAGGAAGTAAAAGAGAGGTTAGAGGAGGAACACACCATAATAAAAAATGATAATTAAATAAAACCTTTCCCGAGCTCAAAGTTATTTTATAAAGCACAATCCGCAGAGAATAAAGCCAAACATATCAAAGGCAATCTAAGGCAAACATCAGGCAAAAGCAAAACAGTACAACAAAAATAAATCAAATGAACAGGGCAGAAAAAAAACAGACTACAACATACTGTGAGGTATCCTTTACATCATGGCATTTAATATTCTTTCTCTCTTGGCTGGTTTCCTTAGATTTGCAGGTCAAGAAACTTTAAGAAAGTAAAATGAATCTACTTATCCAGTTTAAACAACTGGCCAGACATGTTAAGTGGTCAACAAATACAAGTGGGTCAGGTTTTTCTCCAGCAAATTGAGTATCTAAGTAAGGTCAAGTCCTATAAGATGTCCCTGTATTATTTATTGTTGCTGCATACATTTCTTAACTTGCTTCAGATTTGAAGGTTAGCCTGAGTGTATGTGTGTGTGTATGTGTGGGTCTAAGATTGAGGTCTTTTCATTGTATGCACTAGCCAACAACACTGAAGCATAAAGTCTGTGAACCACATATTCAAAGTAGCAATTATTTGGTCAAAAATCCCCTAAAATTATAAAATCAAACAATTTTCACCTTATCCCAAATGTACTTGATCAAACAATACATGTTTGGTATCTGAAGTTTATTTCTTCACTCTTGCATTGGAGCTACAAGGTTTACATAGTTATTAAGCTTTAGCAAGCAGTGGAAGATGTTCACAAAAGCCTAACTGACACTACATAACAATGCAAGAGGGTTTGATGATTTAAGCAGTTGGCTTGATGCTAACCTGACTATATGCTTCTATGTCTTGTTAGCTACATAACCCAGTTTAGCTCTAGTACCAAATTTAGGAAGCAAACTTCAGACACCAGACAAGAACCGGCAATTCATTTTTGGCCGACCAACCGCTTTTACATTCATATAATCCTGTAACTAAAATCATCAGGCTTAGGTGAAGGTGTTTCCTCACCAGTGTCGGGGCATGGTGTGAGGTTGCAGGAGCGGTACTTGACCCTCACTCCTTGGCAGTATTTGCCTCCGTTCTCTGGCACTGGGTTATTGCACTCTCGCTTTGCAAGCTGCACCCCACCACCACAAGTCCTAGAGCAAGTTCCAAACACTCCCCATTTACCCCACTTTCCGTCCACCTAGAGAAAGAGAGAGAGATTTCAATGAGGTGCTTTATTAACAACGGTAAGATGTCACATCTTAATAAACGTACTAGTCCTGAAACACATCTAAAAGCTTATTTAGTCTAAAGGAAATGTCTTTTGAAATCGAATTTAAATTGTTGTGTTGATGTGCATGTATGAATTTAATTCCTAGATTTTCTTTAAATTTACACAATCCAATTCAAACAACTCAAGTCAAGTGGTAGAATTTCATTGTCATCCCAGTCATATACATTAAGTGCACAGTGAGACAAAATATCTTCCTCCTGGATCATAGGCGCAACATACAACTCCATTCCATCCATCCATCCATCCATCCACCCATCCATCCAACATTCATCCATCCAAAATACCCAGTTCATTTCAAGAAGGGTTTACTGGTTCATTAGTTGCATTATGTGTGTTGGCAGACTGAGAAGCTTTAAACTGTGCAGGGCAGTGGTACCCCCAGACCAGGACTGAGAACCATGGACAAGTTACTAAGCAACAAAACATAGCAGTGGAAAGGGGCTGTAGAACTTTGCGATAACGTGTCAAATGTTGGCAATGCTCATGCGTCCTATTACAGCAGGGTGAGACTTCCTGGAGAGATGAAAGCATTTGATTGTACAATACGACTGCAAGTACCACTTTAAAGCACTGGAGCTGCACACAGAATGGGATTCTCTGGCGCAACTACTTACCATGACCAGTGTCAGGCATGGGATAAAACAATATAAAGCAGCCAGAGAATAATTTAGTTCCCCTCGCTCTTCCCCTAGCACTCAGCGTGATGTTAGCCATTGTGGTGTAATGGAACTGGAAGTTAGTCTTTTCCAAGCATGTTTAGCTGCCCAATGATGTCGTGTGATTGGCTTTTTAAGAAAGTAAGACTTGGGGAACGCTTGTACTAGCCCTCATCCTCCCAGCTTGGTACCTCACTAAGGGTCTTAATCCTCACTAGGGTCACAGGCACCCAGGGCCTATCCCGTGGACTTGAGACAGGGACACGCCCTGGGCGGGGTGCCAGGCCACTGTAGGACACACACACGCCATTCACTCACACACTCACACACACAGCCAATTTAGAATGCCCAATTCACTCGCATGTTTTTGGACTTTGTGAGAAACCCGGAGACCCCGGAGGAAACCCACACCACCACGAGGAGAACATGCAAACTCCACACACACAAGGCCAGGACCCAGACTCGAATCCCCAACCCTGGAGGTGCGAGGCACAGTACTACACAGTACTATAATAATAATAATAATAATAATAATAATAATAATAATAATAATAATAGTACTACTAAGCCACTAGCTTTCTGCTAATTATTGGAATGACCATATCAAAAATAATTGTAAACATTTTTCTGCAACAAAATTGGTTCTAAATTTTTACATTGTGGAACTTTTGCATAATGATTCCGAACTGAGGGTGAACAAGAATGAATGGCTGTCAGCTGCGAGCTTCTTGTGAGCTGCCATCCATGCCTCATGCATATTTACACCATTCAGCCATGTGGTTGTACATGATTGCGCGTTACTGTGTATGTCTAGGATGTCACTCACCTTTGCCTTGGTGACCTCCTTCTTCTCTATGCAGACGCCACGCAGGCAGACCTTGCCGTCCCCACAGCTGGTGCCGTCTGCCCAGGGGAAGTGGCGTGTCTGGCAGACGGGTTGCCCGCGGGTCTTGCCCGTGCACCACAGCCGCTGACATGGATCCTGCATGAGTGGGCAAGGCTTAGAGCCCGTCCCAAATGCCAGCTCACACTGCCTGTCGAGACCATAAGACACTCCAGGGAGAATATCTGGGAGGGTCAAGGGCTTCTGAGGTTGGTCCAACAAACACTCACCTACAGGAGGAAGCACAATGTTAAAAAGTATACTTAAAGTAAAGTAGACCCTTATAATCACACGTGAACACAGCACAGCACACAGTGTGAAACTCATTCACCAAGTGAAGCACTGGGCAGCCAGAGACACAGCACCCAGGGGGCCATGTGTGAGAATGATATCTTACTCAAGGGCACCTTATTGGTGCTGCTGGCAGTCCTGGGATTTGAACCCACAAGCTACCGATCACAGGGGCAACTCTCTAACCACCAGGCCACCAGCTGCTACATTTTTACAACTAACCACTGGATTTTGTGTAGTAAATCAGGTCAATTGCATTATTTTGTGTAAGTCATTCATAAACAATCACATCATTTTGTGTAGTCAATCAGATCAGTTGTATTTTTTGTGCCATTAATGGACATTAACCACATTTGTCAGATTTGCTCAAATTTTAAAAGCAGTGCATTTTCCATTTAAAAGCAGTGCACGTTTTTAGGACTAATTGAGTGGATAAAAATACAAAAAGAGGTCATTTTTTTCTAAATGTATTTGTCACTGTGAGTAACTCAATCACACAGGGTTCACATGAACCAGAACATTAAACCTACATGAAATTCTATAATTCCAACAGCATCTGCATATCCTTCTAAAAAGGTCACCTATATTTCACAAGCGAAGTGGCAAAAAACACGTTCCCGTGTCATCATGTGAACAACGCAGGATGTTTATTTAACTCCTATCTTCAGATTCATCACGTCTGCATTTGTTTGTTTAGAGTGAGCGAGTCTGAGAGAGTATGAGTGTTAGTTGGAGGCTCTGAGGACTTCAGAGGTCCTAGTGTAAATGCCCTAATCAGTGCAATCACGCTGGGCCCTTATTCATACAAACACGTATGTCAGCGCTGTTTGCTCTTTCACACAGTTGTAGATCACGGTGTGTGAACGCGTGTGTGCTGGAGAATGCATACAATCCGCTGCTCCACAGTCACCTTGTGTCAAACGTCTGAGCGGCTTATAGAAAGGAGACGAAGTGTGTATGTGGCTGTAAACTACACACCCACACACATACAGTACAGTCAAGGATTCACACATATCATCATATTTTAGTTAGTCAAAAAACAAACAAATATATAATAATATTTGTGAATCTTTTTGAAGCCTGAATTTCTATGGACACAGTATGTCATACTGTAATGTTCTCTTCGTATTTTCACCTGTTTTTTGACTTTGCTAAAGTTCTCCTGTCCTTTCCCCTGTTTCCATGGTTATGTCATTTACATTCTCCCTGTCCTATGTGCCTTTGTTTTTGTTTGTAACTCTGCCCTTGTCCCACCTCCTCTTCAGTGTTTTCACCTGTTTATGTATAAGTACCCCTGTCTTTCGGTCTACATCGGTTCTCTGTGTATTTCTACATGTGGTTTTTGGTCTCTGTGTATCTCTGTTTTCATTCTGCTTTGTTTTGTTTTGTTTTGTTTAATATTAACTCAGTCTTAGTTATTCCCAATGTTGGTTTAATGTTCTATATTTTTGTCCAGCATCTTGTTTCCCGTTTTCTGTTAATAAATACCGGTTCGCATTTACATTCTCCTCCACACCTACCTGAAATCATTACACATACAGTGTCATAAACCACATAAACAAGTCTATTACATAAACAAGTCTATTATAGATAGTTTACTGACTCGACACAGCTTGTGGTGTGTTTACGTATGCAGTTTGCACAATGCTAATTGGTGTATCAGCTACATTTGCCCATACAGACATGCCTTGAATAGTTTTTCACCAAAACCTTTTATAAGGAATGGCACAGATTTTTTTTTTTCTTCATATTTTCCACTTAAGTCAGCCACTAAGATGTAAACAAAGCATTATGCATTATAGAGAACTTATAGACTCAGTTGTTGCAATCATGGTGACTGGAACCAAGAGTCACAATATCACAATATATCCACCTCATTCAAAAAAATGAACCTACATGTATCTTCTTTGGCTTTGTCTATAGTCTTGACAATGGTAAGATAGTGGTAGATAGTGGTTATTCTTTGGGTTTATCTAGCCTATTTTTCATCAGAAGTGTGTTCAGGCTGAAATCATACCTCAAAACAATCATAAAACGATGCCTCAGGCAGCATATTTGCAAACCTTTCATTTATTAACTTCCTGTGAGGTAGGTTTCAGAGACATGAAATACTTCAGCCGTCTGGCTCCTATCACAGTGCTAAGACCAGCTGTGTAAGCTTCTTTAAAATACAGCATTTCACATCAAACCACTCTGAATAACAGAAGCAGATTACTCTTTTTTTCCTGCATACTTCTAATGGACTTGAGATGTCTTCTCACACTTTTTCCCCTTCAGAGGGACTGTGAAAGAAATCGGACTGGAGTTTCTATTTCCACCTGCGTGGGAAAACTAGACTGCCGTACACCAACAGCCAGACCACTCTGGGTTGTCCTAACCCAGTCTACTTTAAGGCAAGTGGTCTGGAAGGCTGCCTGTAATTGACTGCAGTAAGTTTGTGAACCAGCAGTTGCCATAGTTGTTCACTCTCATTGGCATGGATTAGTGGTTCATGTCTCACCATGGAACTTTACAGGGCTCTAACTACCATGCAAAGGAAACCTAACTGCATAGATCTTTATTATCATAGAGCATGTGAATCTACTTAGGGCACTTATAACACATGAATGGTCTTGATGAACAAGACATTGCTGTGGGCACAATGGCCTTCAAATATTCCCAACTGATTTCATTGTGGCTGGTGTGTTACTGAAAATTAACTTTATTTTGATTAGGATTAAAAAAGCTGGTTTTCACAGATAGCAATGCAGGAGAAACTAGACATGCCCAAGACAAGTAGGGCTGGATGTCTTTAGAATTTTACTAATACCAGTGTCGACCCTGATACTGCTTGTTGATACCAATACTTAAATACTGTCTTACTACTTTGTTTTTAGCTAAATTTGACACTCACTATTCGCTGTTACAAATTTAAGGCAGCAATGTAGGGGAAATCACAAACTGAGTCTCAAAATTAGACAGTTCAGGAAAAGCTAAACAATCACAAGCTGAAACTCTTTCTGAGAGTCAGATTTTGCACATGCTGAGATTCTGAGGTGGCGATGTAGACACTAGACAACCACAAGCTGAGACTGAAGGTGAGCCTCAGAATCAGCACATGTTCAGCTTCACAGTTACTAATGCAGCAGAAACTAGACAACCACAAGGCAAGTTAAGTCTAGACCCAGAGAAAACAGACCAAATGTTCTGATCTGACTCACCATGCCCACTGTCTAGGAAGTCTGTGATGATGGCAGCACTGCAGGGAGACCATGGGCTGGTGCGGTTGATCCGGATCAGCGTCGGAGACATCATGTGATTGTCCTGCAACTTTCCAAACACATCCTCACATGCCTTTACATTATCATGAGGCATATTGAAGACATGGCCTGAGAATAGAGAAGAGGAGAGAAGGGAAGGGAAGATGAGAGAAGAGAGGGGAAGAGAAGGGAAGGGAGGAGGAGAGGAGAGGAGAGGAGAGGAGAGGAGAGAAGGGAAGAAGAGAGAAGAGAAGAGAAGAGGAGATGAGAGGAGAGGAGATGAGAGAAGAGGGGAAGGGAAGATAAGAGGAGAGAAGAAGAGAAGAGAAGAGAATAGGAGAGGAGAGGAAAGGTGAGGAGAGGAAAGAGAGAAGAAAAGAAAAGAGAAGAGAAAAGAAGAGGGGAAGGGAAGGGAAGAGGAGAGGAGAGAAGGGAGGAGTAGAGATGAGGAGAGAAGAGAAGAAAAAAGAAAAGAAGAGAAGAGAAACTTTACAATCATTCTTTCTTGTCAAATGTCAATCATTTGCAAACCTCAAATAAATAATTTCTGTTTTGTTGCTTTCAAATCACCACCAAGTTCAACTTGGATAATTATCTTGTCAGCAATCCTGTGACAGTTGTGTGAGTCACTGCTCCAGTACCTCCAGCGGTTCTCCCCAGTTCCTGCCTTGGCCTTGTAAATATGCTTTACCAAAACCAGAGATGAGGCATCCCGCATGGAAGGATTTAAGCCAGTGAAAACACTTTTTACTGGAGCACAGGCTAAATTCAGTCATGCTGGCTGAAAGTGTTGCTATAGACATCAGCTAGCCAGCACATTATCATATATTTTGGGAATAATCACACTTTAGAGCAAGCCAGCTAGCGAGGATACTGGAGGAACGGGAAACTGCATGTGTAGTTAAAACCGGTAAGATAGTTATGAATGCAGTTTCACAAACCATGCAAAGAGTCTGATGTGTAGACCTGGAAGCTTTGTGCTGCTGGTATCTTCACTGTTCCACATTCAATTATTTAAATTGATTTGAATACTTTATTGGACTTTATTGTGTTGCAACCCTACACAAATTGACTGATTCTCCTTTTTTTTTACAGTTGTGGTGTTAGGAGTCAGGGATTCTAATATCTACAGTGCAAATACAGTCATGAAAAGCAACCAGTGAACCTCCATGTGTCTTCTTATTTATATGTTATGCTGTTGATTGAACAATAGTTAGACTCCTTATAACAAAGGAGTCCCTAGAAGAAAAATATATAGAGTTCCCTACAAGACAAATAATAATTAGTTTAGGTGCTAATCTGTCTTACAACCTTCTGGATATGCCACACATTTTAAAAATCTTATTTCACAACTTAGTACAGGCATTCCTGCACATGCCTGTACTAAGAAAGTGCAAACATCCCTGAAAAGTGGCTTTTCTTCTATTGCATACTCACCAAGTTCATGGGCAGTGGTGAATGCAGATGGCAAGCCATCGTCTTCGATAACCGAGCAGCTCCTTTTAGGGTCACACATGGTGCCGACGTCTGCCATGCCCAGGGTATCACAGGTGGAGGCCCCACATAGATCCTGGATCGGAAAAAGAGAGTTGTGAATGAAAGCCATGTGTCAGGCCACCCAGATACAAAACCAGGTGGAAAATTTAAAAAGGGAAGCCGTAATTGACCGTTGGAGGACGTAGCATCTGTTGCTAAGACATGCTTAGGGGGAAAAAAACAAGAAGTTACTTAAACAGCTCGCCTACAAGATAACAGGGACTTGGCCACTGTGGCTACATGGATAGATGGATAGTAAACCATCTGGCAGTACGCTGTGAATGTAACATATGGTTGACTTTGCCCCTTAGTGTTACACAAGAAGGAACACGAGTTGGTTTAAGGAGAGCTTGCATCAATACAAACAGATTTGAGGAAAACATTGAGCAAACTGAGCTCTTTCATTCAGGGCAAATTACTTCCTTGTTTGTGTTCATATTTTATAACCCAGGCGATTTGTGACCAATCTAGCAATTAGACGTAATTGAATAATAACAAACACACAAAGAAAGCACTCAAGGAGCCTGTATTCCAGTCCACTAAAAGGTTTCTTTCATCCGGACGCATTCTTAATCTGCAAGGCATTATTAGAGCTACTGCGCAGTCCAAAAGATCATCCCCGAACTGTGGTTAGAACAGGCTGATGATGAAGTGAGCATAAAGCATCTGAAGAAGCCAACCGTCCAATCTTATTCTCATTCTAGAATTCCCTCCTAAGTGCCTTTGATTCGCTGAGAGATATTCCAGATGCCCTGTTAAAATGTCTCAGATTTTTTTTTGTTTCTGCTGTTACATGAGGTAACCGTTGCTGTTAAAATGTGGTGTCTCCGGCCAAAGGGAAAGAAGTTTCCAGCTGACCTATATTCATCTTACCACACTGTTTAAAACACATTTGCCCGAAATATCCGTTGATCCCAGCGATTGTACATCATAATAACAGGGTTTTCTGTCAGCGCGATTCCAGGGTGCAACACCCTCATTCGACCGACCTGTAAGGCAAGGCCTTATGTGGGTTGACAACTGTTATACGGAGAAGAGCACATAAAAGATTAGTGCTTTTGCTGCCAGTGGTGCATATAACACACCAAAGCTGCGAGCCAGTGTCCACGTTGAACTCTGCTAAAGTGCGGTTCCAGGCTCTGTTAACTTCGTAACACCAAGCCCGCAGGGATGTGGACGCTGTTCCCAGATCAGCACCACGTCTATGATCATGTAAAGTCTATACGTACACATCCTAGGCTCTGATCCTCAAGCCAAACATGCTGCCAGTTTTGCTCGAACGTTAAAGAGCGTTATCTAAGACGAAATCCCAAATGAGTGTGACAAATTGTTTATGTGCCGCAGTTGTCGACCATTGAAAACCTAAACCAGATGTGGGTATGTGAGAGGGAGGATAGCCATTAACAAAAGTGCAAGACAGCCCGGGTGAAAAAAGGAAGAAGAAAAAATATTCGTTCTCGAGCTCGTGTTTTTTAACACTGACCTACTTCTTACATCCGTTGTACCTCTTTTAGTTTGTGTGGACCCAGCTGCCAGTTGGTCAAGTCTTTTCTGTGCAGGCTAACTGTAAACAAACCCTTGCTTAGCCTTCTGTAAGTGCCTTCTATAGAGATAAATGTCAAAGCAAGCAGTTGTTACTGCCTGTGTTTTAGTTTTTCATTATCTCTACATCGTCATAAAATGCTCACTGAGAATTCTGATAGCGATTATTTGTAGGCCACCAAAGTACTGTCCTACTTTTAGTGGTTAATTTTCTGTAATGGTGGCCATGGTTTATACTGATTTTAACTCTTTTATCATTGCGGGAGATTTTAATATCCATACTGATGTAATGGCACGCCCCGTCCTGTTTACTCTTTTCTCACACCCTGTCTTTGTTTTCCATGTGCCATTTGTTTACATGCTCCACGTGTTTCCTATTTCCATCTACCCTTGTCCTGCCCTCCTGTTTAGCGCCTTCACCTGTTTAAATACGACCCTGCCGTGTCCCAGCTGCTCCCTGTTTGCCCTTTGTTGCATTAGTCTCTACCTTATTAGTTTTATTGTGACAATCTGTTTTGAATTATCCAGTGGTTCTATTTACTGTCCACACTTTCATTCTGTGTTTTGTTTTGTTTTATATCCTTCACTGTTGTTTAGATTAAAAAAGTTCCTCACATGCACTATGGCCGTCTCAAGTCCTCCATACTGCTGTAATCGTCACAACTGACAATCCTAATGATAGCACAGCCAAAGAAATAACTGCTGTGTTTGACCCTTTTGAAGTCCACATGTGACCAGCCCCACTCATTTCCATGGTCATACACTGGATTTGATTATCAGTAAAGGCCTCAGTCTTATGTCTCTGAATGTTTTTGATGTGGCTCTATCTGATCATCATTGTGTTTTCTTTTACACATTGTCACACAGTATCATACAAAGAACTGTCAAAAAGGCATATGAAAATACCAGTGCCTCCTTTATAAAAGCCAAATCTACGACTCCAAGCGAATCAGCAGAGTCTGTGGATGAAAAGTCATGAAAAATTACTCAGTGTCAATGATGCTCATAGCACACAAACAATTTCTGATAAGCAAAAAGCACTATGGAGAAATTTCACAGCAGTAATAAATCAGAAGAGAGAATGCAGAGAAGCTGAGCACCGTTGGAGGCAAACTAAGCGCCACGTTGACCATGACATTTTTAAAGAGAGACTCCATAGCTACAACCATGAGTTGGGCAGAGCTAGAAAGGCATATTTCTCTAATATTATTAACAGCAACATTAAGAACACTCATACTCTAGTTATGAAACGCTGTGAACTTGCATCTGTTTTTAATCGCAAAGTCAAAAAATATTAGACAAAACATTAGCTCTACTTATTAAAATAGTGACTGCATGTCAACACACAGAAATAACATGTCTAACATGTCTAACATGTCTGACTTTGATCCTGCAGTTGCTAAGGAATAGGGTGATCTCTTACACCATCTACAAGTTCCCTGGACATTCTACCTACAAGCTTTTTAAAAAGTGTTTTTAGTAACTTAGTGCAGGGTCTGTTGCAAGTTGTGTATGGCTCACTAAATTCAGGCAGCTATTCCCACTTTTGACCATAACATTTTGCAAGACAAATTGGATGCATCAAAACTTTTCCCAACTAAATAAAGACAAAATTTACACTATTTCGTTTGGAAACAAAGAAGGAAGATCAGGCTTCAGTGCCTTCCTGGAATCTAGAGCACTTCAACCATTGTAAAACAAGCTTGCCGTGATCATGGACAGAGATCTTAGTGTAGTGACCACACAAAAACTAAAACAAAGTCAGCATCTTAAAAATATATGTGAAGTTCAAACAAGACTTAGAGAAACTATTCCGTGCTTTTCTTTCACATCGCTCCAATTCTCAGGTCCTTGCACTGGAACTGATTTCAAAGCATTACACATCATGTACAAGTCCTCAATGGTTTGAGCCCTAAATACATTTCTAATATGTTTAAACTATATATTCCTGATAGGCCTCTTAGATCTGCAGGAGCTGGTGAAAAAACCTGAAACTAAACAAAGTGAAATGGCTTTTAGCCACTATGCTACCTGCTGCTGGAACAAACTGCCCAATCATTTAAATAAACTTGACTCGACCTGACCTTTGCTCCCTTATGTATTAGGTAGAGTCTTGCCTTGAAGAGTGTAGAAAGTCTGACAAGGGCCAGTCCACACAGCCCTGGTCGTCACTAAGGAATCATAGTTTTGTAAAATGTTGGAGGAGTTGCGCACCTATACAGCAGCTGCGGTGTCATGCGTCAGAGCAAGTCAGCTTGGAAATAGTGTATGAGGACAACGACCGTGTTACAATATACCATTGTAGCAGACTAAGCATGAGATTAACACCAAGATTACACAATGGGATACTGTGATACAGCTATGTTGCATTCATTTAAACCATGTGGGAATATTATTGGATTCCACAAAGGCTTCGACCACAATGGAACTGTTCTTCAGTGTCTTACTATCTAGGGTATTTGGTTTAGTATGCACTGGGTGAACGTGAGGGACAAAAGATTTTTTGAAAGTATGAATGTAAATGTGGATGTAAATGTCAACATTCTTAAAATAAGGCTTACCAAGAAGGGCTCTTTCAAACCCTACATTGAAAGCTCTTTCAGAAACCTTTCAACATAGAGTTCTTTAGGAAGCCATTTTTATAAATGAAACGTGGGAAGAACAAAAAATAGAGAACCTCTACATGACGTAGAGGTTCTACAGTCATTAAATGGCATTCTCTAATATTAGACCTAAGTGGTGGTTAATCATGGAACAGAAATTCAGTTTATTATTTTCACTCAGACCATCTCAAGACAGGATTCCTACATGTGAACATAGCGAACTTGTGCAAACATGTGGGGTGATGTGGTTTCATACATAATTCAAATAGTTTTACCTACAAATAGGTGTTGTATAATATACACCTCAGGTTTCATAAACTGAAAAAACAGGTGTCCTAGATTAATCAGAGATTTTGTGACAAAATTCAGAGCATTCTCTCTCAAATATGAAATGCTGTGAGAGACAGAT
>JBBJLS010000082.1:10930451-10945383 GCA_037577275.1 Bryconaethiops microstoma
TCTACAAAAGGCAGCTAGGTAGTCTAGTGTTTAGGGAGTTCCCCCTGTGATCAGGAGGTTGTAGGTTTGAATCCTAGGACTGCTAGTGTCATCACTGAGGTACCCTTTAGCAAGGTACCATCCCCACACACTGCTCCCCGGGTGCCACTCATTGGTGGCTGCTCACTGTTTTACTTGGTGAATGGGTTTAATGCAGAGAAAGAATTTCACATTGTTCACACTGTGTGCTGTGGTGTGTTCATGCATGACTATAAGGGGCCACTTTACTTTACTTTAATGCAGAATGGCCATTAGTTTTCAGAAGCACACGCAAGAAACAAGCTTCAATATAGCTTAAATATAGCTTCTCATCAGTATGTTCATGGTCCAGCCAGGCATTTTCACTCTTTGCCCAGAACCTCTCTAAATCAGTGCCTCTCTGAAGTGGAGGGGCTCCACTCTGTTTCTGCCCTATCCAGCCATTCCTCCCTGGTGCCTTGTAAAAGTTCTGCCATGAAGAAATGGTACAGACCTCTTTGCACACTCAAATTTTTAATTGCGCAAAGAAGTGGGTGAATTGTTCAGCTGTGATCGATCTTCACCCTAGTGATGGGGGGTGAAAAAAGCAACCGTAATTGTAAACCTTTCGTGAAGGACTGTGGATTGTCTTTTATTTGAAATTTGAAAAGGAGGCCTGCTTAGTGCATCTGAGTCTTTGTCCACTGTGCAGTCAAGTGTCATCTGGGTCTGGGTATCAGAGAATCTTGGCAGGTATTCTAGAAATTTTGTTTTGGCTTTGAGTGAAGTACCTCATTTGAAATTCACCCAGTCATGACATTTAAGTCATTCTGGTTTGGTAGTGTTTTCTGTTACTGTCAGAATTATTTCAGTTTGGCATTGAGTGATAGAGACCAGTGTATTTATCCTCCTTCTCTCTGACTCACCAGTTTATTAGGTCCATCTTTTGCTGCACAATTTAGCAGTCCTTCAATGGAAGGAGACCATCATAGGAAAAGTACTCAGTATTATTTGGGTGGTGGATTTCAGAACTGATACCAACATGGTGTTGATATGTTAGTGGTTGTTGTTCCGGTGTGAGGGTATCAGACCTAACGTTTTTGCCGAGATTTTTACACACATCATTGACATAGATGGGTTGAGGACACATTGCTGCCCAGAGTTCTAGCCATTAGTCTTGTGTTCAAAAGCTGGTGCCTGATGAAAGGCTAGAATTTGACACATTGTACATTGAAAAAGAAGGACTGTAGTCTCTAGGCATGTGGTTCATATGTGTTTTTCAGCTTTTCTGATTTGAGCAGGACAGAGGTTATGCAGTATAGGCATTAAAACACCTAGATCACACAGCAGATAATTAGATCTTTTTGTCTGGCTGTTCACGGTCTTCTTAATATCTGACTTAATATCACTCTGAAAACGTGTGTGCAAAGGAATAAAATACTGTGTGACAGATGTGTAGAGGTAAACAATCCAAACGTAGCCAGCAGTAGCAGCCACTGACCTAAAGTGAAGGCCAGCTACAAATTCAAAGACAGTTAAAATGAGAGTGAGGAGGTGAAAGAGGTTTTTAATGTTAGGTCTTTGTGGAGCCATCGCAGCTATTCAGACAATTAATTTCCTGTCAATCTAAAGGGTTATTTAAGTAAGATATTCAGTGACGTACCAATGAACTAGTCATTTTGCCCTCATTACATTTTGCAGTGATGTTCTCGTTTTGCCTTGTTACACCCCTGGGTTCCACATTCTGGCTACAACATGGCCAGCAGCTTGATCGTCGCCGTTGCTGACAGTACTTGCTATTTAACCGGGTGTCTCAGCAGCTCTCCACATGATTACATGTTGATGCCAGACCTGCCTCCTGTTATTTCTGGATTTCTCCCATATTGAACGAAACCATCCCTACTGACCAATCCCGTCAGCATAAAATGAACAAATCAGTAAATAGTTCCAAACTTTCCAATCTTTTTTTTTTATATATTGAAAGTTGATTAAAAGTTGCTTTCTGTAGGACGTGGAAGTTCACTAATCTTGTTGCATAGTTTATCTTATTTATTTTTTATTTAATTTTTAAATCATGTTTTAAACAATTTATTTATATTTTTATTTTCCGTTTTACACATTTTTGTTTTTCTGCTGAATTATACTTAAAGTTAAAGAAAATCCACTGTTTGAACATGTTTCTATAGTAATGTCCTCCTAACATTGTCTCACCCGATAGGAAATCCATCCTTCATCAGCAGAGAGGATGGTAGTAAAGACCTTCACTCACAACTCCCCTAGTCACAGCCAGGAGCTGCTGGACAAGCTCAATGCCCTGCGTGGAGAAGGCCATTTCTGTGACGTCACCATCCGCGTCCAGGGCCAGCTCTTCTCTGCCCACAAGGTGGTGCTGGCCTGCTGCAGTGACTTCCTGAAGGCCAAGCTTTCGAGTAAGCTCAGCGATGAGGACGCCGGGGCTGAGGACGACAAGCCTGTGCTGGACCTTCACCATGTGACGGTTGCGGGCTTCGCCCCTCTGCTGGAGTACGCCTACACCTCCACACTCTCCATCAGCACAGAGAACATCATCGATGTGCTGGCTGCTGCCAGCTACATGCAGATGTTTGCTGTGGCCAATACATGCTCAGAATTCATGAAGTCTAGCATTCTGTGGAACTCTTCTTCGGCTGCCGGGGCTGCTGGCAGTGCAGCAGCTGCAAATCTCCACCGGCCACAGGAGGCCCCCGAAGGTACCACGGGCTGCGCCCTCACAACTTTGGACGCCCTCTCACCTTCCCCAGTGTCCTCAGAGTGTAGCGTGGCCGAGCGACCTATACCTGTGTGCCGCGAGTCGCGCCGCAAGCGCAAAGGTTTTGCGAGCCCGCAGCCAGCGTCTTCTTCCTCTCCGCAAGTCCCCAACCCTTCGCCTTCCTCATCCTCATTCCCTGAGAGTTCTGCACAGGCCCTGGAGCCTTCGCTGGCCTTCTCCTGGACCTACCCCTTCGGTGTCGATCGCCGTTTTGCCCCCGAGAAGGCCAAGTTGCCTGAGGGGCTGCTGGAGTCTGGCGGTGCGTCTGGGCAGGACCCAGGTGGTCGGGCACTGGTGGAATACCTCTCCTGCGAGGGTCCTCGAGGGATGAGTGTGGGTGGGGCAGCAGTGGTGGAGGAGGAGGAAGAGGATGTGCAGGTAAAGGTGGAAAGGCTGAGTGATGAGGAGGTGCATGAAGAGGCTTCGCAGCCAGTCAGCGCCTCCCACAGCTCTGTGAGTGACCAGCAGACTGTCCCAGGCAGTGAACACGCTCAGGAGGATTTGCTCATCAGCCCTCAGTCTTCATCAATAGGTGTGCACAGTTAAATAGTGAGCTTAACCGATCAACTAGTTAGCTACTATGAATTTTTATCATTTTATATTTATTTTTATAATGATAATTTGCATATATTTGGTCATGTTTACTTTAGATAAGATAAACCTTTGTTAGTTGAGTCAGTCAGTTGAAAGTCACCTTGTAGTTTTAATAAATGAGATGCACAGTAATATCAGTCATACCAATATCACCAGATATTTCTTTAAAAAACATCAGCATCGGACAGATCAACAGTACTAGATATGTTAATTGTTAAATGGGCTAGGCTTCTATGCTTTACTACTATGATGGAATGTCTTTCTTTTTGTTCATTTTACTGCATCAATATTAAATGTCGTATTTTTCTGTAAGGCGAAGGCAGATAGACTTAGTCCCAAATAGTTAAAGTATCGCCATCTTAGATAAGTATATGAAAAACATCAGTTATCAACATCAAACCACAATTCCCATGAATGCACCCCTGAAATAGTGTGTAGTAAGAACTCTTGCATATGTTTTTAATACCCAGGTCATGCAACAAAGATGAATAACACACCTTTCACTTTTGTTATGCAGTTCAAGAGTGAAATAGTCAAAATAACAAAAATGTAATTGAGTTCTATTAAGTTACTCAGATGTTGGTAAGCGAATTTTACTTTGGTTTTTAGTATTCCTCGAATTTTGTCAGTGAGGAAATTAGAACAAATATCTTTTTGTACCCCTAGGCTCAATGGACGAGGGGGTGACTGAGGGCCTTCAGTCCATCCAGGGCACTCCAAACACCACCGGCCACATGGAGGAGGACGAAAGGTAGGCTCCTCTCCACATGCCTACTTTGTTTTTACAGAGTCTCCTTTTACGATGTCTCACTTTTACGATTTTACTAAAAGGCCCCTCTGAGGCGGAACATTATTTTTCACCCTCCCGGTCTCCATCTTTCATCATTTACTCATTTTTAAGTGGTGGAAGCTTACGCGGTATTGTCGTGGCTATTAGGACAGTGACTCCTTGCCAAGCGGCCAGAAGCTAGTTGGCAGGCTTTCTGGAAAGTTCTTGGATCTTGAATTTTGTTGGAATCCTGGAAGAAAAGTGAAGTGTCATGCAAAACAAAAGCAGAAGAAAAAGACACAGCTGTCCATCTCTGGAGAGGAGTTTATAGTTTTATATGACAACTTGATATGCCTGACTAAACCTGTTGTATGTTATCCTGAAACCTTTCTGGACAGATGTGCATGGAGCTGCGGAAGAAGACAGTGTTGGTATGATAACAAGTCAAGAGGATCTGCTAAGTTGGCAGTTCATAGCCATTTAAGCAGATCACTTTGTAGATTTCAAGCCATGTTCATATATACCTCAATAGTCTGTTTAAATTCATTTTGTGGCTTTCAGCATAAACATATTCAGATTTGAAAAATCTCTGTTCAAGGGTTTTTGAGTACTCAGGTTAGGCAACAGAAATATTTCACTCCTGTTTATGTGCATGAACACAGTTAGTGTTGTCCAGATGAAGATATTACAAGTGGTATTTCTATAACATCTCTCATTTTCTCTCCTCTAGGTTGGAAAATGTCCAGTACCCATATCACCTGTACATCAGCCCGTCCGCAAGGCCCAGTCTCAACGGGCCCGAGCGTCCATTCCAGTGTCCCACATGTGGGGTCCGCTTCACTCGAATCCAGAACCTCAAGCAGCACATGCTCATTCACTCCGGTGAGGGAGCCTTTGCATTTACATGGGCAGCATTTCAGAGCACCAGAGCACAATTCATCCTCCACAGGCTTTCAGCTTACAGCTGGAAGTTAGAAGTTGTTTGGCTTCACTCTCTGCTGGCCTCCATTCTTCATAACCATAAGTGTCATTTATTCTGGGGACAGTGAAACCACATCCCCACCACTTTTTTTGTCTTGACTCGTTTTGTCCCCACAACTTTTTGTCTTGGCCTATTTTGTCCAGACAACTTTTGAAAAGATCCCCATAAATCTGTACATTTCTAAACACGATAGTATTGTCCTGTGTATGTCCTACACAGAGCACGTATGTGCTTTCCAATGTCTGCTAAATGGCTGATGTATTTCTCCTTTTAATGTAAACTTGCCTATCCTTATCTTGAGTGAAGCTTGTGTAAGCATTACCCTCACCCCCTCAAGTGTGTCTGATTAAGACATCTGGCGAGTACCTGAGCCAAAATAACCTACCATAAAAGTTACCACAGCCCCTTTGCATGTGGCTGTTCATTTTTTTGTTTGTCCATTTACCATGTCAATGTTCTCTGGACACACGTCTAGCAGTAAAATGACCAAGAACTTCAATACATTGCTAAACAAAGTTTAGCAATGTAAAGATAGTGTTTTTAGAGAGTGTTCTCTGAGCTCACACTGCAGTTTTTAGTTCTGCTTCAGTGACTTCAAGTCAGGTCAAGTCGAGTAGGTGTTTGTCATCTTTCCTCTAGAACCATGGTGCAACATAAAGAGCAAAAACAGAACACCACAAGACTACACAAGTGAAGACAGGACTAAAGAGACTGCAAAAAAGAAAACAGAAAACTACAAACATACACTGCATAGCAATCTGGGACTGTTAAACTGAAGCATGTCAATCAAGTGTCTTTAAAAATATTATATATGAAATATATAAAATAGCTTTTACTATATATCCAAACATTTTAAATCTTTTACGCAATCTCCATTTGTATATGCATGAGGATTGTAGAAAGGTTGGCTTGGTACAAAAAAGGAGCAATGTACAGCACTTTACTCTAACATTTGCCAAGCTTACCGACTTCTTGGAAGGTGCTCCACAACCTCATGAACCGCCCTCAGCCATGCGTGTTTGTTGGTGCTGAGCATCTCAAAACTACATTTAGCTATGTCATCTTTTTTTCTCCCAAAAAGTAGTACTGTGCTGGTGCTGTGGTGCTCTTTGCTACTTTCAGTAGTCTATGCATAATTTGGTAGCAAAGTTGGCTTGGTACGAAAGTGTTTAAAGCAAAATTGCCTTTCATGTTGACTTCTGTGTGACTGCTGACCCGTTTCCTCGGCAGGCATTAAGCCATTCCAGTGCGACCGCTGTGGGAAAAAGTTTACGCGAGCCTACTCCCTAAAGATGCACCGGCTGAAGCATGAAGGTAAACGCTGTTTCCGGTGCCAGATCTGTAGCGCCACATTCACTTCCTTCGGTGAATATAAGCACCATATGAGGGTGTCCCGCCACATCATCCGCAAGCCTCGGATTTACGAGTGCAAAACATGCGGCGCCATGTTTACCAACTCCGGCAATTTAATCGTACACCTGAGGAGTCTGAACCATGAGGCGTCAGAGCTAGCAAACTACTTCCAGACCAGGTGAGGAGGAGCTGAACGGCATTAGAAATGACTCTCTGTGCGAACAGGAACACCAATGCAGGCTTAGATAGTCACCCAGGTTTCAGAGGGCAGTGACCAAGGCGGGATATGGAAATTACGCTCCTGTTCAAAAGTTTGGAATAACTTAATTGTCATTTTGGTATTATAATCTAAAAGAGATTTACAAAATATTTTATTCAATTCCTTAAGTATTCTGGAAAAATATATTGGTTAAAATACTGTGTGATTATATTTTATAGTAGTTTTCTGTGAAGTTAACTGTCACTTTTGAAACAGTAATTTTATTAGAATGTAATCCTCAGTGTAATAAAGATTTTGGGTGTTTTTTAAAATGAATTTACCAGTCTGCAACTGGTCTGAACACCTGGAATTCACATGTTCTTAGCTTACCTGTCCTTTTATAGATCATTCAAGCATCTTTTATAGTACTTGGAAGCAAATAGCTTTTAAAACATTGAATAAAATAATTCCAAACATTTGAATGATGGTGTAAATTCATATTACACTATACATACGCTCATTAAATGGATCTTAATTGGCTCTTGAATTTCACTGAGCTGTTTGTGTTCTACATGGTTGAAGTGGTCACAGGTCATTGTAGCACCATTTTCTTTTTGAACTTTGTAGTTATACTGTTTGTCATGAGAATTTTCTTTGTCCTGATTACCGTCCCTTACTTTATCTATACTTGCTGCTGATCTTTATTATTATTATTATTATTTTGAGCTTCATTGGCAGATTCTGGCCCACATGAAACAGTGCAGTCGTTTTTGGATTTTATTGACTGACTCACAGAACTGTTCGATAGCTTAATAGGCATACTTACCCTTAGGAACTCATGCTCACACATGTTCCTAATGCGATTCATGTCCCAAAACATCATGTAGGCTTTCTATCACTTGATAGCAGTCTGCGTGTTCTTCTGGAAGCCAGTTCCCTGTGTCTAAATATATATTTATAAAAACTGAAATAATGGAACAGTGGGTTTTATTTCCAGTTTGGGGTTATAAATGCTTGTGAAGTATGTGCTTTACTAGGAAAGGCATCGTTGTGTTGAGAAGAGTTATTTTTTGCAGGGAAAGCCTATTCCTGGTCACCGGGGGGAATTCATTCTGGAGTGAAGGTTATTGCTAAAAATAAACTTGAGGATACTCAGTCACATTTGAGGAGACTTTTCATTCCATTCTCCGAATTTCTTTTTGGATTTCTAACAAAGATCACAGGTGACAATACCACTTGGTGTTCAGCTAGTATGATGATTTACCTGATTACCGTTAATCTGTTTCCATTGGATGTTAAAGCCTTGAAAGTTTTGCCCATACACCGATCAGCCACAACATTAAAACCACTGACAGATGGTTTTTGGATCACATCATAATGGCTAGATGACAAGAAGAACATCTCCGAAACGTTCTTGTATGTTATGTCAGGTGTTCAGTGGTTAGTACCTACCAAAATACAACCAGTGAACCAGTGACAGGGTACCCAGGGTTCACTGATGGACGGGGAAGCTAACCCGTCTGGTCTGATTTCATAGAAGGGCTACAGTAATACAAACTTCTGGAAAAGTTATGGCTGGTAATTAGTAGTAGGCTTTAAGAAGTATGTTGTTTAAGTATCTTAATTCCAGTATACCACAAAGCATAGCCGAATTGTCGTGAGGCATAAATGTGGCCGCGTAACAGACAGCATTAGTTCTCCAGAGCATTTATTCTGTTGCTCTGGAGAACTGCAGGCCGAAGAAAGGGAGATTTGTGATGACTAGGAAGAATTTGTGCCAAAGAGAGAAGCTTCCTCTCATTTGGAAATGGTTTGGGCTTGAAAAGACTTACATAGCAAAGTGTGCCACAGCACTATTGTGGCCAGTCGTGGAAACATTAGTGACCTGTTTTATCAGCTCATAACGAAAGATGTGTTCGAAGCCAAATCAGCTTGCGATTACAGGCATCATAGACGAGGTCATTAACCAGCAGGGACGGTGAAACACAGGTCTCAGACACATGCCCAGACCTTTAATTTGCATTTTCATAAGGCCGTATGACCGTAAAAGCAAATTGAAGTTACAAGCACAATTACGGCTTGTTTATGCAAGGACCTGTCCTCTAATTTTAAAACAGCTTATACCCCAGGAGTAGTACTTTGGTTTGCCATTAAGCCAGTATTTGTAAACATTTTTTTTTTTTATCTAAAAATGAAAGCAATAATGGCAGATGCACCTATTTGTTTTTCAGTTCAGTTTTTGCTGTTTTTCACAATAACATATCTGATGTGTACTTGTTAGATATGGCTATTTATGATAAAGTATAGTGTGTAAAGTAAAACAAGCCAAAAATGGGCTTATTGTTTTCATGGATGTTACTATTTCAGAAAAAAAGGTTCACTGCACCAAAAGGTTCACTGCATCAGAAATTTTAATTATACTATGAGTTTTTGCCCATAATGCCCACTCCTACTGGCTATAATAGAAAGGTGTCAGAACACAGTGCATCACGACTTGCTATGTTTCGGGCTGCATAGACTCACACCGACCAGAGGACCTGTGCAAACCTTAACCATCGATGAAAGCACCTACAGTGGGCACGGAAGCATCTTATCAGACTGAAAAATGGAAGAGATGGCACCAGGATGCTCTATGGGAGCAAGGCAAGCCGGGGGAGGCAGTGTGATGCTCTGAGCAGTGTTCTGCTGGGAAACCTTGGGTCCTGCTATTCATGTTGAGGTCTCTTTGATATGGACCACTCACCTAAACATTGTTACAGAACATAATGCATCCTGCCAAACTGTTCAGGAATGTTTTGAAGAACATGACAAAGAGTTCAGGGTGTTGACTTGGCCTCCATATTCCCCAGATCTCAATTTGATTGAGCATCTGTGGGATGTGCTGGACCAGCTAGTACTATCCATGGAGGCCCTGCCTCGTAACTTACAAGACTTAAAGAATCTGTTGCCAGTCTGTTGCCAATCTGCCAGAGTCATCTTCAGAGTCCATGTCTGGACGCGTCAGAGCTGTTTAGGTGGCCCAAGAGAGACCTACACAAATATCAGGCAGGTGGTTTTAATGTTATGGCTGATCGATGTATGTGCCCAGTCTTACCTCACCTAACTCACTCTTTTTCCCTCCACCCAAATAAACAGCATCTGAGCTGACCAGGCTTGCAGGAGTGAGGCAATGCTTTGGCACACTCTCAAAAGCACAGACAGACAGAGAGAGAGAGAGAATGGGTGAGAGAGAAGGAAAGAAAAAATGAGAGATCGCTGGCAGGCAGAGAACGTGGCTGCATTGTGTGTTCTGATCCATGTTTCTCTGTTGCAATAACGAGAACCAGCCGCTGTCTGCCCCACGTCTCCCTGCGATCCATTCCCTGCAGAAACCAGGTGTTCCCCAGGCTCACAGTAGAAGAGAGAATCTTGGAGTCTTATAACCCTTAAAGGAATATCACAGTGTTTTTCAGACTAATCTTCACCTGTCACATCCGTATGATACGGTCACATAATAATTTCAGTGTCTTTCTCTATTCTTAGAAAAGTTGCTTCAGTACCTGCCCATTGGCTTCTGTTATAAATGTGTGTTGAGCAGTATTTTTCTGTTCTTTTGCTGAGTACATGGAGACATGACAAAATTGTTTGTGGTAATGAACCATACGCTGCATATGTGGCAGGTATAGATAAAGTATTATTTTAATAGTAGACTTGCTGGACCATTCCTGATGCCTTTTTACTGGACTAATATTTGCCTAAAGAGCATTTCCTGCCTCTTAGTTCCTCCCAGCTCGCTTTGTAGCCCTTTGATGCGTATTTGCAACCTGCATCAAGTTTATAATATGTGTATTATTTGTAATAAAGTTTCAAACCATATTTAGGACCCTGCGAGTCTGAACGATACTCAGTAGGTCATCTTTAATACATGCAGCTCCTACTTTACTTTTAATACGAAAGCAGGTCCTCTGTTTAAACTCTGGTAGTTGTGCCAAAGGCCATGAAATTGATCTCGTATTAAAATTTGGACCTGCTTATGGAAAGACTGATTGAGAGTAAAAGTCATGCTAATGCTTTTATAAAGCAAATGTCAGTTTAAATAGTGGATTATTTCAGTTTTTTTGATTTGCATTAGGATTTATGAGAAAAGTAGTAGAACATGACTGGTCTTGCAGTGTAAACTCTCCTTTCTTGCCTCTGTAAGAAATTTAAAGGCTAGTTATCGCTTTTCCTCTAAGTCAACTCTGTTTGTCTTTAAATGCCTCAATTTAAAAGAAATATCTAGTCATTTTAAACTTTAACCCTTCCTGCTACGTCTTTGTCATGCGGTCATTCACCACAGGCAAAAATTTCGGCACGTTCTTCAGACAAAGAGAATAACCGTTGACACTATAAGAAGAAGCCAGTGGGCAGCTGATTTGGCCGGGAGTGTTTCTTGCTGTTTAATGTTGAAGACGACATCCAATAGTGATTTTAACCTTTGTTGCTCTCTCTTCTATTTCAGTGAGTTCCTCCTCCCAGACTACCTGAGCCACATGCAAGAGGAGGAGGAGAGCCTGGCCCACTTCGAAATGACCGAACAGGCCTTTGAAGCTACAGCCAGCGCCACCACTTCTTCCTCCTCCTCTTCCTCAGTCCAAACACCTGTCATCTCCCAGGTCTCCTCCACCATGAACTATGACCCCCAACCACCGGCACCCCCACCCCACAACCCAGGCTCCAGAGCAGGTCACGGGGGCGAGGCGGGGGCTGAGGGGACACCAGCGGATCAATCCAAGAACGCCGCTGTTGTCACCTCTCTACCTGAGTCTGAGGAAGGCGATAGAGAAAAGGAAGAGGAAGGCCGAAAGCAGAAGAAAGCACTCGTGTCCATTACAATCGAGTGAGGGGACGTTCCTTTCTTCTTCTTTTTTTTTTTTTTTTTTAAACATTTCTTTTGTTTTTGTGTATTTGTACTTGTATGCACACAGTTACAGTTTGTGGCCTGAGTCAGGATAATTGCAGCAAGTAAAACTAAAAACTGGTCTCTGCGTGGAATAAAATTCAAAAAGCTCTTGTTTTGGACACTATAGCGGACTTTCTACAAGCTTCATGATCAGTCGTGAACCGTTCTTTAGAGAAATGTGAATGTTTTTCTTTTACTTTGTATACGAGCGTTTTCAAAAGACATTTGTTCTGAAGTTCAGAGTAAACTTGAAATATTTTAAGACTAGACATTTTTTTTTTTTTTTTTTTTAAACACTCCAGCAATTTTATTTTTCTCATTAACTTTCCCTGTTGTATTATCAGACTATATATAATATACTATGACCCTCTACGAGGCCACACGACAAACGAATCAAACTTGAGTATAAAAGCTGTGAGATGATGAATAGCACCTACTGAGGTGACACCTTAGCCTTATTCAGTTGAACTGGATCATACTGGATTGTGAGTGAATAAGCAAGTTTAAGCAAACCCATCTGGTTGTTTGGTCTTGCCTCCTCTTCTCGCCTGCTCCTTCAGTGCAAGTTTGTTTAGTCTTGCACAGCCTTAACTGTAGCACATTGCTCTTCTTGGCCTACAACCTAAAACAAGGATTTCTGATGGAGCTTCCTAGAAATGTTAAAAAACCGAGCTACTACTTAATCTGCATTCTTTTGCAGCAACAGAATTCCACGTGAGAGTGACCTGTTGAGTGGTCACCACTAAGCTCAGCTAGGTAACGTAACCTCAGACTCCTTATAAGGAATCCTGTGCTTATCCTGTTTCCTTTTCAAAATAGTGAATCATTAACATTTAAAGGCCATTATGAGAGTAGGCTTTGTAGCATTGCATTTGGGGGGTTGAATAGAAACAGTCCCCAAACTGCAGACTAATGATTTAATATTCAGTTAATAGCAGGAGTGGTTAATATAACAGCAGAAGATAAACTGTAAAATGAAATTATCATCAGTTCAATAATAAGCATAGCTAATAACGGATAAAACAGCTCTCTATTTAGTTCTGGTCATTTCTACTCTTTTTAGCTCATAATATATAACGGCACCAGCCTACATACAGGGGGTCCTCGAATTACGTCACATCCGTTCCTACGACAGTGGCATAACCCGAATTTTGGTGTAGGCGAAACACACCTAACCTAAGTCACTTAACTATCCTAAAATCATAATGTAAAACAACAACTAAGCCACAGAAAAAGCAATAGGACATAAATATACTGTACTTGTACTCTGTACTTTAGTAATAGAAAAAATGAGTGTAAAAACACTTGTACTTTTAACAGTCCAGAATGGTGTAGGTAAGCGCACTGGGGGACGCCAACTCCCTCACTCAAACACCGCGTTACCGTGTATTCTGCGTATACTACGTATTCTTCCGCCGCACGCAACCAAACTAGTTATGGGAGTGAGCGTCGTAAACTCAAAACGTCATATGTTCAAGACTGTCGTAACCGAGGACCCCCCTGTATGGAAGAAAACCGGTCCAGTTCCTTCTCCAGGCAGAAATGTCACTGCTGTACCAATAAGAGTACGCAAGAGTAAGCTATTTGCCTTCATGAATATTTACAAATTGCTTGTATGTGAAGTAAAAGGGTATATGAAGTAAAAGTTTTTATCTTGGGAGACAGCCAAAAGGCACCTCCAATAGTATTCAGTATATTACCAAATACCACCTTAAAACTGTAGTACGGAGTCACGGTCTTGTGTCGCGTCGCCCTGATCCTTTGTACACACGCCTCACCCAAAGAAAGTTCAGGAAAAATACTGGCCGATGGAACCACCACAGCTGCAGAATTCATGTTCAAATGAAGGTTGTTCATTTAAGCTGCGTTCCCAAAGCTTTCCTTTTTCTGTTTCGCTCTGAAATTTCAGTGATAGATTATCGAAAATTACCCCGATAAATGATTGAATATTGCCCTGAATTTCTAAGAACGGCTGGCTATACTTGGCCCTTTGGATAGCCAATGCAAATTTCGAATCGCTACAGAAATTGTACATGTTTAAGAAGGGGAGTAAAATAAATGTATAGTAAGAAATGATACAGTACACTATTTATTTAAAGAGGGTGTGAATTGGATGCAGAGTCTTTAGCTTGCAGGATAGCATTTCATGGTTTGCCTGCCAGCTTGCTATTATTAACATGAGTAGTGTTTTCTCTATCCAGTTTCACACACTGACTCTTTCCGATGACATAGCGGCTCTGGTAGGCAGTTCCATTTGGCGTTATGTTACACAAACCAAGAATCTTAGTCGGAAAGTGCTGCCCCGGACACACCTTTCTCGGAGTGTGTCCGTGGCAACAACATGGAATTTGGTTAAAGTAAAAAATATGCACCTGTAGTAGCCCTATGTGGAAAGTAAAAGTACACCACCATTGGCTTAACGTGAACATGACATTGAAATTCCCATAGAGGTGCTGTCGTGAGTTAACACTTATTATAGTAGCGTTATTACACATGGGTGGATATGACGAGTTTATTTAAAGACTAGCTCAAAGCATGAAAGGTTTCTCAAACCTTCTCAGGAGTGACATTAATAATAACTTTTTTAATTTGTTGATACCTGTAGCTACTCTCATAATGTATATTTGAATCTCTCCTACTGGAAAGAATGGCATTAGAATGGGATGGGATTAAAACCTCATAGCCTTTGGACAATTATTTGAAAACGCTAGTTGCTATTTATATTGTCATAACTTCACGATGACCGGACCAAAACGACAGATCCGACATGACTTGCTTTGAAATGTAATACATTAAATGTATGTACATTTAAGAATGTTTTTTTCATTCCCCAGAAAGGTTTTTTGAGAGATATGAGGTTATGTTCCCATTTATGTATTCTTTGGCTTAAAATAGACTACTTGACAATACACTTAAGGCAACATTTACCCATCAATGTTAGAAGCTCTGGATATAAAAAATGAATCGATTATCTAATTTTATACACATTGCTGCACTTAATGGATGAGAAAGTGAAATGTCAAAATGCAAAACAAGTGTGAATTGTCCGTTCTTGGCATCAGCATTGCTTCAAAAGGCATTATGGGCTATCCTAATGGCCTAGAAATTCCATAATCATATAAGTGACTTCAGTACCGTGAAATGAATATGTAAGCTATGTGGTTTAGAAGCATGAGGAGCTAATGTGTGGGCCCACACGGGCCTTTAGGGCTTAAAGGGTTAATGATTTGATCTGCCCCCACTTTTTTCCTGCTGTGTGTGTGTATGTGTGTGTATGTGTGTGTATGTGTGTGTATGTGTGTGTGTGTGTGTGTGTGTGTGTGTGTGTG
>JBBJLS010000082.1:10945885-10970226 GCA_037577275.1 Bryconaethiops microstoma
GCTGCTAGAGTTTGTCAGCTGTGCCTCATGTCCATAAACTGCACCTCAATTTAATCCTAAGATTTTACCATTGGTGTAAGCATTTGCATTTATGTAGTGGGGACAAAAAAAAAAAGGCACAGATTTTAGAAGAAAAAATGGATGGCAGTGTTTTCATTGCCTTTCCCATATCTGCGTTCGTCCCAACAGTTCACTGTAGAACTTTACCTGTTAACTTGTAGTGCCATACTAGCTGCCGAATGAAAAATGTGACTCCTTAGCAAAATATGAGGTGGTTAAAAAAAAAATAAATAAATATCTTCAGATTGTTAAATGTTCAGCACTTGCTCAATCTGATCGCTTTAATGAACATGCCGTTGGATCCAGAACGCGTGTGAGTTTTTTTTTTTCCTCCTTGCATTGCACAGGGCAATCATTTAGCCAAAAGCTGCTCCATTCCAATGTGATTTTCTTTTTATTTTCTGTATGCGATATTGTGCAATATCCGAATTTCTTAGAAGACGCCCTTCATTTTCAGAACTTGGCTAAAGAATGTGAAAATACCTTTTTAATGTTATTGTATATGCATATTGCATATTATTGCAAATGCATTATTATTATTGTTATTATTATTATTATTATTATTATTAGCAAAGGACAATGAACAGTCTAACTTATAATCAGCAGGAGTTAGATCAGAGTGGACCACCTGCTGTAGGACCTTGTAAAAATCCCACTCAAGGCCTTGATCAACAATCCCGATTGAGCTTTGCACTTGAAAAGCCAGTTAGCGAGTAAAGAACTGAGAGAGAGAAAGCACCAGACGGGATATTGGCATGTGATGGCATCATTCATCTTTTGAGTCAGTGTACGTACTGCACGCATACTATAAACCTCCACCTCCTCTCTGACTGCAGTCAACCCAAAGCTCCACTGTCTTGAGTCTTGAGAGGTGTCGCTTTTTGATTTTTCACCCCATTATCACAATATTGCCTTTCGGCCCGGCCTCCTTTCTGTGGTACCTGCATGTTATCCTGAGATACAAAAGAAATCTGAACAAAAATCAATATAGCATGGGTTGATTTTATTTGTTGGATGTCGTTTCAGATATGTGTGTGGAACTAAGGTTTTTATGTACACTATTCAATCTTCTGTGTCCAATGTTTCAACAGAGCGAAAAATCGATGTTTTGATGGTCATGATGCTTTTTTTCTGATCCTTTATGATTATAATTATAATTATTATTATTATTAGTCACCTTACAGTGAGAATTTTGTACATTTCTTATACCGACGTGAGTGTAACTTGTTATTTGACTTGAGCCTTGTAGTGTCCGCTTTTGTGACATCGTCTTAATGGTGTTTACTCTGATCTCTCTCTCTCTCTCTCTCTCTCTCTCTCTCTTTCTCTCTTTCTCTCTTTCTCTCTCTTTCTCTCTTTATCTCTCTTTCTCTCTCTTTCTCTCTCTCTCTCTGTCTCTCTCTCTGTCTCTCTGTCTCTCTCTCTCTCTCTCTCTCTCTCTCTCAAGTTTAGGTTTATTCGTATCTTGTGCCTTTGTATATTGAATCAGTAGTATATTTTAATGGTTAAAAAAAAGGAAACGTACATTGATATGGATTCATACCATTTTGTAGACAGAATGCTGGTAGACTTCTAATGTAGCTAGTAACCTAAAATATTTTTGGAAAGTGCTATACTATGGGTTTAATGTGTGCTTGTTGTTTATTTTGATAATGACAAAATGTACCTTTGTTTTGTATCTTCTCAGTGGTCCCTATTATGGCAATGCAGATTTGCTGAATGATGTTTTGTAAAGACAACAAATTGCAGTTGAAAGTAAATGGTTACAGCCTTTCACTCCAAATGCGGTTTCAGTGTGTCTGTTTACATAGAAATCAGTGTGTGTGAGGGCATGTTTAATTTGAAATGCAGCAAGAAATACTCAATATTGCCAAAAGTATTGGGACAGCCCTCCAAATCATTGAATTCAGGTGTTCCAATCACATCCATGGCCATAGGTGTATAAAATCACATAGGCATGCAGACTGCTTTTACAAACAAAAGAATGGGTCACTCTCAGGAGCTCAGTGAATTCAAGCATGGTGTCATGATAGGATGCCACCTGTGCAATAAGTGGTAGTAGCCTAGTGGGTAAAACGCTTGCCTGTTAACCCGATGACCAGAAGGTTGCAAGTTCAAACCCTCCCCCCAATTTCATTGTGTTCTTGAGCAAGACACTTAACCCTCAGTTGCTCCAGAGGCACTGTCCCTGTAACTAATGACTGCAAGTCGCTCTGGATAAAAGCATCAGCCAAATACCCCATTCATGAAATTTCCTCGCTGCTAAATATTCCACTGTCAACTGTTTGTGGTATTATAACAAAGTGGAAGGAACTGGGAACAACAGCCACAAAGTGGTGAGCCACGTAAAATGACAGAGCAGGGACAGCGCATGCTGAGGCGCACAGTGGGCAGAAGTCGCTAACTGTCTGCAGAGTCAATGGCTGCAGACTTCAGATTAGCTCAATAACAGTGCATAGAGAGCTTCATGGAATGGCTTTCCATGGCCGAGCAGCTGCATCCAAGCCACACATCACAAAGCTTCGGATGCAGTCGTGTAAAGCACTGGACTCTAGAGCAGTGAAGACGTGTTCTCTGGAATGACCAAACATGCTTCTCTGTCTGGCAATCTGATGGACAAGACTGGGTTTGCCGGTTACCAGAACGGTACTTGCCTTACTGCATTTTGCCAAGTGTAAAGTTTGGTTTAAAGTTTCACCTCACAAATGCTCTCCTGGAAGAATGGTCATAATAATAAATACAAACAAATTCCCATAAACACACTCCTGTACCTTGTGGACATCCTTCCCAGTACAGTTGTTATAGCTGCAAAGGGTGAGCCAACTCCATATTAAAGTTTGTGTATGAAGAATGGGGTGTCCTTAAAGTTCATGTGTGTGTAAAGGCAGGCGTCCCAATACATTTGGCAATATAGTGTAGACTGTTAATGTATGTTTTAATTGAAAATAACTGCTAATGTTGAGTCATAGAAGAACCTGAACACTTGTGGCTATGATAGAGGCCTATGCTTTGTGATGCGTGACTGGTAGTGTTTTGTGTGTGATTGGTATGATTGTACAGGACAGTCTCAGCTGGGCAGACTCTGAGGGGTACAACATGCACGCTGCCCAGCTGCACAAACAGATGAGGGGAGGAAAAACGTAAGCTCTTTAGGTTTGCCTTGGCTTTCCAGATAAGGTTTTAAACAATGCAACACACTGGTTGCAGACTCTTAAGCACCTGATTGTGATTTGTGTCGTCTCCCTTTGGGACCCACGTCAGCCCAGCGAGTAGAGATGGAAGGAAAGGAGGAGGGCGGTACACTGAGAAATTAGGTCAACGCCACAAAATGGGCCAGAATCAGATTCAGATGATGTGTCGGGCTATATTAAGGAAATTAATGGCCATGACTCATTGTAATTGATATGCTCTATTATGGATTAAGATGGAAATTCAGGCTATTTGCTGTATAAACACAAAAAGGTAAGCTATCTCACAAGTGCATTCACACAGTTGAGGCCAGAGTTCAGAGCAATCAAGCCTCTATAATTATACCTACTCTGATTAGGTAAAATAGCCTTTTATTGGCTAAAGGACTGTAGTCATATGACAGCTACAGCAAGGGAAATATAAACACTATATGGAAAAAAGTATTGGGACACACCTGTTTTTCAGGATTTGAGCTAGACCCCTTACTTCCAGTGAAGGAGGGTCTTAATGCTTCAGCAGACCAAAACATTTTGGACAGCGCCATGCTTCCAACTTTGTGGAAATGGGAAAAACCTTTTCTATTCCAGTATAACTGTGCCCCAGTGCACAAAGCAAGCTTCACAAAGACATTGGATTAGTTTGGTGTGGAAGAACTTGACTGGCCACACAGAGTCCTGACCTCAACCCCATCCAGCACCTTTGGGATGAATTGGAACGGAGATTGCGAGCCAGACCTTCTCGTCCACCATCAGTGTCTGACCTCATAAATGTGCTACGAAATGAATGGGCACAAATTTCCACAGAAACTCCAAAGTCTTGTGGAAAGCCTTCCGAGGAGAGTGGAAGCTGTTATGTCTGCAAAGGGGGATCAACTCCATATTAAAGTCTCTGTATTTGAAAGCGATGTTATTAAAGTCCCTGATGGTGCAATATTTAGGCATTCAAATACTTTTGTCCATGTAGTATATGTAGCCTTTGTGTAGATGTTCTCATTTGGCTGCCTTGCTCTCTCGAAATACTACAGTCCTTCAGCCAATAACAGTGTCTAGAGAGAGAGAGGCTATACAAAGATATCACAGTTTACAATTTCTTTTGTGCAATTAAGACAGAGCAAGATCTGTGGTAACCATGAAAACTCTTAGAGTTTTCTTGGTTACCTGACACAGAAATAGTGATGCAGTGTGTTGCACTGCTTGCACAGACTTGATCAGCAAGAGTCAGCAATGAGACCTTACATGCAGTTTCACCACAAAGGTGGTGTGGCAGTCAGTGGCAGGAGACATCACAGGAGTACATGGGAGAATGGATATTACTTAATAATGTGACAATAAAAATGTGACAATTACTTACAAATGTGACAATCGAGAAACTGAAGCTGAAAAGAGGCTGGCTTCTACACAAGGACAACGATTCAAACCACAGATTAAAACCCACCAGCAATTACTTTGAAAAACTGAAATTGCATGGCACACTATGGAGGAAATAGGGAACCATTGCAGATTCAGTTGATGTGCCACATGACTAGTAGCTAGAACTTTGAGTGAGACTTGCCATCACATAGACTATATGGATGTATTTTAAGCTTAAGGAAGAAAAAAGTTAAACAGTTCATGCAATGTGAGTGCAATTCATGCAATGTGATATTTTCAAGGGGTAGCAGCAGCAACACCACAAACTTGCCTTAACAGTGGCAGAAGCATCATGGAAAGAAATGATGAAAAATTGTGCTAGATGTGCAATAAATGTTTTCTAGGTGGCTAGGTTAAGCAAATTGCATCCAGACTGCCATATTATTTGCATTATATATTGCAAATCAGTTGTTTAATAGAGGGAAAAATGCAATACCGGTTTATTATTGGTATCAGCAGATTATCAGGGCTGTGGCATCGTTATTGGTGTCCTGAAAAAGTGGTATTGTAATATTACGGTTTCAGTCTGCTGCTACTAGACATCTGAAGATACCTATTGTGTACATACACACATGCACACATATATATTGATATTAATGCTGGCCAACGATTAAAAATGTTAATCGCCATTAATCGCATTGTTATATGCAAAATACAATAATTAATTCTAAAGTAGTGTATTGCGCACTTTTATTTTAAAAGTACTGCTTTATGAACAAAAGTACAATAACATTTGGTTTGCATACCCTCAGAGTCCAGAGCATGGGTGCCAGAACCTTTATAGCAGGGGAGGACGTATCTCCCTGGCTTTTTCCCCTCCCAGACAACTTCGAGACGTAGAGAGCTGCGTCCCCCCTCAGATTAAAAATGCTTTCATGATCATAACATTATAACAGGCACCTTCTGAGCAACAGGAAGTTAACATTTATGAATGTGTTTTCTTAGGTACCAACATTTTTCATTTTATCAGGGAGCAGCATAGACAGTCTATGTTTAGTAGCAATTGTTCCTGTTAGAGTGAGGTGAAGTGGATGGGAACAAAAAAGCAACAAACTTTCAAAAAAATAGTCTGCGTTAATGCGCGATAAAATAATTGCCGGCGTTAAGTAAATAATGTGTTAATGCAATAATGTGTTAAGTTGCCCAGTGTTATAATTTGTATAGCATTTTTATATTACACTGTGATATTGTATAGTACTGTATTTCATTCTGTCGGGTATGCTGCTTCTATTTTCTTATTTTGTTCTGTCCACTTTGCTGCTGTAACAATGCAAATTTCTCTAATGAAGGGTTCTCTTATCTTACCTTATCATGCCATCTCTAGTTGGAGACAAGGGTAGTGTTTCAGCTTTTATTTTGAACTAGTGCTGTAAATGAATTTGTCCAAAACTCATCAGACTTTCAGACAAAATCCATTTTTATTCTCCCTCGCTTGCTTTCCGCTTCTCAACTTGCTGATGGCTGAGCCTCCCTCTCCCGTCAGGTTTAGGATGAGCTATTGCAGCCCAGCTGCAGGTTGCCTCTCTGGCTGGATGCTGTTTCTGGTGGCCTAGCAGGCAGCACAGCAGGTGACCACATCTTGCTTCATGTGCAGAAGAATTATGGTTTCATAGCAAATAATGGTCCGGTAGCCTGTGTGCTACTTTGCTGGAACAGGGGGCAGGTTTCCATCATCCCATTGTCGTCTTCCATTGTTTTTGCTTCTGCAAAGACTCCACACACAGTTCGTGATTCCGGAGTAACAGAGGCCCAGGCACATGGTGTACCGGGCTTTGGTACACACTGACCACCATCGCTGCGTAATGTCCCAACCTGAAAGTCTGCAGAATAAGCATTTCCACTGGGTCCTCGCCATGGTGACTGCCACTTTCAACAGAGCCTCTTCGACACCTTGATTAATTTACCACGCTTGTTTGTTGACAATAGTCTGAAACAGTCCTGCAGTCTGGTAGGAGTATCTAATAAAAGTTCCAGGACAGGGGCCAATGAAATCATGTCTTCTATCAAACATGGCCCTATTAAACACAGCAGTCACTCTTGAGCAGATGTACGCAGGCCCCTGTGAGCACTGGATGCACTCCATATGTGTTCTGTTTGTTTTTGGCACACATTTTTGACTCATTAAAAGCTTTAGTTATTCACATGACACGCAACCTTACAATACACCATCCCAGTTAGGAGTCTGGCACAAAATACATGTCATTGGCCTAATGAAGTTCTCCAAAATGCACACGAGGCCTTAGAATAGCATTCCCCATATATCAAGCCTTCCCTTAGTCTTACAGCAGCATTCTTTAAATGATTCATCACCCCTAAATCTTTCACCAATATTCCACCAAATGATTTCCAGCGGCTGTACCCTTTTTTGTTCCCTGTCAGGATTTGACAAAAGCCTCCTACAGGCTGCGGTATTCAGTGTGGTATTAAGAAAATACTGTAATTGGAACAGGAGGTAAAAAACTAAAGTATTCTTGTTAAGAAATATGCAGTCCATAACAAATATTCTAGCCCATACCACAAGTCAAACATGCCATTGCTCTTTCTTGCATTACCCATCTGTTGTCATTAAGCTGGCAATCGTGCCAAAGAACGTGCCGTGGTGCACCTGTGCTGGATTAGGCCCTGGGGCAGAGTTACAGTGCTTATGTAATGTCAAAGATACTGCAAAGTCTGGAGTCAACCAGCAAGCGCAGCAAATACCAAAAACCAAAAGGCCTTTTTTTTTTTCTTTCAAATGTAACTTCAAGATTAGAGTGCATACTTAGGCTTTTTGTCTCTGAGTTTGTTTATTGCCATTTACGCAGAAACCAAGTTTAGTCTGCGGCTGTCGTCATTCTAGTGGGAAGGTTCTTGTGCGGGCTTGCACAACAAAAAAAGGGCAACAGCACTGGGGTCAAGTTCTGTTCATCCAAAAAGAAACATCTCGGCTTGGTTTCAGTCAATACAAACACTCTTTTGTGGTCGATCAAATGAGGTGCTAAAGCAATGAGAGGCTTTATGTTTGTCCAGCAACAGTCTGAGTTTAGGGATTAAAGAGAGAACAATGAGATGAGAGAAGATTAGAGACAAGCGTCTACGGCCTCCAAGTATACACAAGGTCTGATGTGCCAATAGTGAAAATGCACGTTTTTGAGAAAAATACTTTTGCACATATCAAAAATGGTCCTAACAGTTTGTTCTTATGTGTGGCCTCCATCTGTTTCTCCATAACTTCTTTTCCCAGCTGACATTCACTATTGTTTTCTACTGGCTGAAATTTCGCTAACTTTGTTCTCGGCAGAAAAACAGCCATGCTAACACCACTGACGTGACTGCGCATTCACGTGAAGAATGCAACAACTTGGAAGTTCATGCTTCAAGAGGCCATGACCTTGTATCAACTGAGCAAGCAGAGTTTGAGAATCAACCCCAGTTCAAGTTCTGGTCAAGCACTGTCAGATATGAAGGATTAGTGCCCAGCAATACTAAGCTTCTTTGTGATAGTGTTTAGCACACATTGCCAGGAATCACTGTGGAGAGCGAATTAAATCTAAGACCAGGCAGGCTGTGGAATCTCAATATCCAAGGATGTTGATTTAAGCGCTTAGGATACGATACTTTCCAAAACGACAGGCTGTAGATGAATCAGGTGTTAAAGCAACAGATTACGCAATGAAAGATAACAGAAGATTCCATCACCACTTAGCTATTCCTTCCCGTCCCATCAGTCTGTTGTTGAGACTGTGGCGGATGTCACTGGACCGCTCCTTCGTATATGGGCCAGTTTCTACCTGCTCAGCAATAACAAGGGCGTCCAGTGTAAACTAAATACAACATCTTGAATCAAGCGTGATGGAGAACAAATCTGATTTCTGTCGTCATTCTGTGATCGGAGCCTGTTCTTTTCGGAGCGAGGCCGTGGGCTGATAACATATACTATGAATCATTTCAGCCCACTGCGTCCAAAAAATGTCATAATTCTTGCCACAACAGTGGAATTGGTTTCTTGACATGTGGGTTGGCTGCTACATCCACTCAGTAGTTCTGTCGTTTGATGTTTGTGACTGTTGCCTGGGAAACCGTACACGTGGCTGCCTTTTCGGACTCAGCCAGGAAGCCGTCCTCTGTCTGCTGCGTGTCATGAAAGGTAAAGGAGATTTAGAGTGGCTCACGGACCAGAAAGACAAAGAGATGGCATCTTCTAGCTCTCCTTTTTCTCTACTGCTCATATGATGATGGATCTGACCTTGCCTTCACCTAAATCCACTGAGATAATCCCGCTAGGCTTTTGGTTTGAAAGGCACAGGAAAGTGCATCCATTGCTGTGGAGTACAAGCTCTGGAGCTCAGTAGGTACTGCACTATCAGCCTGAGGTTTGGCTAACTGTAAATATGGTTTGGAAAGGAAGATCTCCTTTCAGCATTGGACAGAGTGTTGGCAAAGCTGGTAAGCCTACTGTTCTTCCCCAAAAACATCTCCAAGAGAGCCATTCTACATTAGACACAGTGTTAATAAAGTTGGTAGGCCTACTGTTGGAAGTTGGTCCAGATTAAAAGCCTTAACACCAAAGAAGATGAGGAAAAGAATAAATATCTAAAAGCAAAGAGCACTGGATACTGTACAAATTTCTGAGAATTTTGTTGAAAGGCTTTTGTGCCACAAAACAAATAACAAAACACTTTCAAGTGACAAAGATATCCCTTGGTACTCACAAAAATGGGCACATTGTGTTGACACAAGGAGCATGGAAAGATGAATCTCCTAATTTATGAAATTAACTGCTATTAGTGCTCTTGCACAAACTCTCAGATGTCCATAGCCCAGGTTGACCTGCTTTTGGACATGCTATCCCCAGAAGTAATAAAGCAGAGGACACTCGAATCCTTTTGATGCTTGTCAAAAGGGAACAGGTTGCAGGGACACGATCTGTCCATCATCTTGACTGTTGATATGCCAAGCCAGAAACAATGGTGAGGGGTTAATACATTTGTATGGCCTTCAAAAGTTGGCAGAAATCATAAAGTTAACGAAGTGCAGTCACATTTGTGCCATCTGAAAAATCACAACCTTTGGGCTTTGTTGATTTTTGTTGGAGAACATTGGCTCTGGGTTTATGACCTCACGGCAAAATATTCACGTGTCCGCAATTCAGCTAATTTATACCCCAAATTGACCAATTTCCTATGATGTGCTTGGCACAAAACAATGTGTGGTACTGTACTCCGTTCCTGCTTTACTGCTAAGTGCACCTTTTATCTCATTCTAAAGTTCAATATTATAAGCCGTGGTGGGCTTATAGCTCCTGGCACTATTTTGCTGTCTGGACTCTGGGCAGTTATAGGTCTGAAAAACGCCTGTTTCATTTTAGAGCTCGTACTCACTCTGATCAGTAATTAATTGCTGGCCAGACAAGTGTTCCATTTTCATAAAGAAAAGGAGACGTTTTTTTCATTGGCCCAAACTGACCGATTTTCTCTTATTAAACATAAGGTATCTCATAACCATCATGCTTCCTAGTGTCCTTGACTTACAGCCAGGTGTTGTGAAAATAAGTGATAGGCTGTATATTCCTTTTTCTTCTTCAATGTTCCACTCTTTCAAGTGTACAAGTCTATTTTTTTCCATTGCAGTTTTCCATTCCGGGCTGGAGAATGAATGGGAAAGCCAATCAAAAGACAAAGTTAAAAACACTACATGATAAGAGTGATTCTTTCCAGATGGCAGAAATGTCAACAGATTTGGGAAAACAGCTGATGTGATGGAAAGCTATGAAGTAATAATAACAATTATAATAATAATGCATATGTGTTTATGATTAATGTCCTACGAGTGGGCTTACAGCGGCTGTAGGTTTGAACATCTTGTGGTGACCTGTCCATAACCTGTTTTAACATTAACATTACATAGAACAAGCTTTCACACATTTTGGAAGCAAATCTAAACGCATGCTCAAGAAACGTTATGACAGAATATGATACATGTTCTCCAAGAAAGGGCCTGACTGAAATTTGGCATGATTTGAAATAGTAGACAGAGTATCAACAAAAGATACAAAGTTGGATTCACCAAAGGAGACGTGTGGAACTTAATGTTTCTGGTGAAAACATTGTCTCTTAAAGTACCGTGACAAGGACCTTCAAACAGTTGGCTTGAGGGGGACTTGTAAAGCACACCAGAGCTGACCCAAATCCAGAAGTAAATATTTGAAACAAATCTGAAACTACTGACAGTGCAAGCCCTTTTGGACTTCTACCTAAAGATAGTAAAGCGCACGCATGCACCCAGACCTAAGCTATCACAGAGCCGCCTCATTCTCGCCAGACTGGGCCAATTTTCACCCTCGTATAAACACTTAGACCATCGCACATAAATAAGTCTGGCCGACACAAACACAGGGATAACACATGGGCTTTGAGACTATACAGAAGTAGTCATGTGTGATGACTGCTATAGAAGATGATGGCTATATGGTCATGAGGAGGTTTTACTAGAGGCATGTTTCCTACATCAGATCTTTCCAGCTAAGACTTTTTTCTTATTTGTTATATAATGTCATGGTGTAGATTTTGATATAACATTTTTCGATGTTTTTTTTCGATATATAACCCACAATTTTATTTTCACAAATAACCCAACAAAAAAATAGCTAAAATACTATGCAATAGCATAGTATTTTAGCTATTTTTTTGTTGGGTTATTTGTGAAAATATGATATTCTTGATTTTAAGTGTTAGAATTAAATTCTCAATGGTATCCAGCTTTCTTATTCCAACAAATGTCTGTAATGTACAATAATGTAGCAATTTCTGTCCGTAATGTCTGACCGTTCTGGCGTATCAGCCAAGGAGGCTAATGATGAAACACCTTGAGTCATCTTTCTAATGGAAAGCAGTGCCCTCAGTCTTGGATCAGGTAAGCTGAGGAAAACATTTAAAAGTTGACAGTTTAGCAATTTAATGGGGTTTGTGTGTGTGTGTGTGTGTGTGTGTGTGTGTGTGTGTGTGTGCACCCTGTGGTGGGCTGATTGAGGTGGGTTATGATTGACAAAACAAAATCTTTTAATATGTTCATGTTTTCATGTTCAGACTACACACATCTACCCGCATTTTTGCTGTTTTTAACACGTCTGCTTCAAGATCTGACTGTTCATTTGCTGACCTATTTAACTCACCCCTTGACAGATTTCACTGTAACAAGATAATCA
The DNA here is from genome assembly GCA_037577275.1 of Bryconaethiops microstoma. Lineage (NCBI taxonomy): Eukaryota > Metazoa > Chordata > Actinopteri > Characiformes > Alestidae > Bryconaethiops > Bryconaethiops microstoma. The sequence goes on from JBBJLS010000082.1 coordinate 10,957,727, forward strand.
ATGTTATTCACATTGCCTGTCAGTGGTTTTTATGTTAAGGGTGTTTGGTTTATGCAAAATAGTCCACCCTTGTATTTCTGAAGCCAAAAAATGAGTCAAGTTGGTTTTTTTTTATGTTCACAAAGTGGAGTCAAACTTTACATGCCTTGTAAACCAATCCTAAAAAAAGAAAAGAAAAAAAACTTTAAATATATGTTTAAAAATATAACTTTCATGGCTTTCATGGCCTCATTATTAACTGCAGAATACGTCTCCAGGATGCATACTTGTTGCTTCTTTTGTAGTTTCTTTTTTTGGTCACCTCAGTGAGAGCAGGAACACTGAATGTCGTGATCATCTGGGATCCAGCAGCTTTGACGTAAACTGCCCCGGCATCCTCTGTTCCTTCCAAGGAAAGTTTGTTACCATGGCAGCCAAACGCTGCTCTGGGACATCTTGTGGAGAGCGTCCCATCATTCTTCGCTCATTGCTGGGAAGTACAGAGTACATTCCTGACTGGCTCTCTTCAGCTGGTGTTCAACAGTCGAAGATGCATTTTTCAAGTCAAGAGTGATGACTCATATAGGTACTTCCACTGTAACAGTCTGAGAGAATAAGTGGATTTACTTGATTCACTTGGTGATTATTCAGCTTGGAAAAAAATTGTTTTCTCATGTAAACCATCATATATTTTTCCAAATGCACAAAGCGTCCCTGTTTTATTCAGCCACAGTGTAGTTTGACCCATCAATGTGGCAATAAACAGTTACCAAAGACCATGTCCATCCAGCTGAAGGTGGGGGAAGAGAAAAAAATAAACGGTGGCCAGCCAAGGCCCTGGTCCTTCCCATCATAAATAAGAAAAATGTTTGAAAAGGCAGAAAAGACCTCAGCAAAGCCACCAGGATGGGAGAGACTGATGACACTAGCATGTGTACGCTTCCTCCCTGGCCTCTGAAAGCCACCATGATGGCTTTCACAGAACTTGTGTGGGACCCTAAGCCTCGGTCCACCCACTGTCCGTCTGTCCTTCACATCAGCATAAGCCCAGCGGGCTTCTGTCTAGCTCCTTTTCTCACATTTACACCCATTTGCCGCTGAAAATACAAGAATTAGCATCTAGCATTCACTTTTTGGGCATTTTGTTCAGTTTGGTTTAGTGCAGAAGGTGCTTTTTAAGGCGGTGTCTCTAAGCAGCTTGCCAGAGATGAAAAAAGTCTGGTGAAACAAGAAAAATACACTGTAACTCTAGAAACGGGGATGTAAAGTGTTTCTTGTGAGAAACACCAGCAAAATCAAAACAAATGGCTGTAGAGCTAGATTAGATGGCCAGAAAAAAGTAAATTGCCTCACTGCTTTTTTGATAACTGCTTTTTTCAAACATTAATTTCTCATATTTAAACAAAAACATGGATTGATAAGATTCCTCACTGTTTGTCACTTTAGCATTTAGAATTTAGTGACTGGACATTCAAATCAGTCATTTCATAAATAAAATGCCTATATGATTACGAAGCTCCATAAAGCCATAAAAATAATTGGATACAGGCAACATAAGCTCGTGCTATATTTTTTGACACCACTACAGACATTTTGAAACTAGAAAAGAGAAGAGTAAGTTGTCATCAGGCCCATAGGTCACATCCTGTCTGCAAGCGTGCTCACCAGAATTGCTTTCAAAAGAAAAGTGTAGAATTCTCTGTGAATACTTGGCCCACTGCTATCATCTGTTCCTCATATGTTAAGAAGTTCCATAGAACGTGTGGATGAGTCATCTTCTCACTATTAAAGGTGAAACCTGAGTGGGGAATATGGAATATATGGAGTTCTGATTCAAGCTGCTTAGTTCCTAATAAGTGTGAATATGTTGGGAAGTACATATTTGTCTGTAGCTAGATATTGAAGGCATTGTAAGGTAAGCATTGGTTCATAGAGCATTTAATAAGGCCTTCTAATGCATAAAGAGATTTGGAATCAGAATCAGAAAACTTTACTGATCTTGGAGGAAATTGCTTATGTTATGACTGCACAGACACGCAGAGCCACAGAGACAAGAACAATAAAAAAGTCTAAATAAATCTAAATAAATATCTGAAGAAAAAAAAATCAATACGAAAATACACTATGCTGTATACACAAATGCTGCAAGGTGAAGTGTAATCTGGACACATATACATACTCAAAAACACTGAAAGATTCCACATCTGGATACCAACCACCACCCAGACTGCCAGCAGTCGTCAAGCAAAGTGCATCCGTTTAAGCAAAACATCGTCCACTTCACATGTACATTTGTTCCCATGTTTGATTTGTCTTTAGCTTGGACACACAGTTCCTCATCAGTACCTAGCATTACTCTTAATAAAAGGAAAAACCTCCCAGTGATGGAAAGAAAGGAAAGAATGCCGGTGCATTGAAAAAGGAAGGTCAGGGGAAAAAATGGATGGCCGTACCAATGTGTTTGAGTCTTGATGTTAATCTTTCTCTTCTTGAGTGAGATTAGACATGATGACAGCTAATATCTTGATGCTTGCATTTAAAACCTAAACACCCTTGAGATGGGCTAACCACAAGCAGCTACTTCCAACTACTGCATTCATCAAGCAGGTGGACTGCATGGCATTTACACAGCTGATGCTAAATCATTAACACACTTACACACATATATATCCTGCCGGTGGATGACCAGAAAATTGTAACTCAGGAAACATGGCTACAACTCTGAAGCTTGAGCATCTCGTTGGCCAGAAGAGTTGCAAGATCATTACATTTCTCAACATGGACAAAACACATAACTGACCTTAGTTATTTTGTCAAACTGTGCTACAGAAATTAAAAGCACGACTGGAACATAAAAATAAAAAAAACACAACTCGGGCAGCTGGTATTGATGTCAGCATAGTGATTAGATTCATGGGCCTCCTTACAGATTCTGCAGACTTGGATGTCCCCATCCAAGCAACGTCTGCCATCTAAATATCCACAACTTCAGCGGATTATGTTGGCAACACAAGTGCTGGAGAAGGATTTACAATCCAGGTTGCCTGTTGGGAGAAAACTGAAGAAAAGAGAAATGCTGCCCCAAGGTGGCATAACAGGAGTTTTACACCCATTGTGAGCTCAAAACTAGGTTTACTGAAATACAGTAGGAAAATAATTGTAACAGATCAGAAACTCTTGGAGCTAATTAACTGCACAGCATTATAGCTACACATGAATAATAACTATCATTAAAGTTTTGGGTTTATTCTCTTGTAAACCAGGCTAGAACAAAAGTTGCGTTAAATAGGCTTTGATGTGTATGGGAATGATGTCATTAGCACTGAGCAGAGCTTGTTCTGGTCTTTGATGAATCTCAGATGACGTCAATAATAGAGGGGAAGCATTACGACACCTAGAAACATCCAGGCCTTGGGCACAGGGAAACCAAACACAGGTAAACATTGCTTTCCTCAACATAATCCCACCTGCTGCGTGGCCTCATGGCAATTGATGGCACTTCAGGATGGCATCACCTACTTTCGACACCCATAAGATAGCACACGGCAAATAGAGCGATCAGCTGGTGGAGAAGTAGTGCTAGCACCTGCCCTCGGGTTGAAATGGGAGCTGCTTGCTAGCCAAACAATTCTGTTAGCTTTCCCAGCAAAAAAAAAAATGGTTTAATGGGACCTGGTTTATCTATCTTGACATCAAGCAAGCACACCTGGAGAAGAGGGTGATCAGCTGGTGGGGAAGCATTGCTAACGAAAGCCCTGGGGTAAACTCAGTGACTGTTCGCTAGATAAGCCTTCCTGCTAACATCAGCGGCAGCAGAAGTGTGGAAGGGTTTACGCCATCTGGTTCTTATATCTTCATCTCACAGGAGATGGTCTTTTCCATCACCTGTTGACAGAGAGATTGGTTGATCATGTATATATCTCATCAACTGCCTGAAGACCAAGACTGTAGCATTACTTTTACATAAAGATTTGGAACTTTATGCTCTCTTCTGGTTCTCACAATGTGTTAAACTAGTTGCTTTGGATAAGAGCGTTTGCCAAATTATTGTAATGTAATGTAATGTAATGTAATCTGCTCTGGTGATACTTTATTGTTTAATCTTTTTTTTTTTTTTGTAATTCACCTAATTGAAACTTCTTTTGAGTGTGGCTCTGGTTAAACACGTGGGTCATAGACACAGTAGGCCACCCATCACCAAAGACACTACTAAACAGTAAACATAACAAACAAAGTGTATGCTTTAACAATTGCTGGCACAATATAGTTCCGTTTCTAACAGATCCTGCTTCCTTGAACATTCTCGATGAATCAATCAAAGCCACTGGAGCTCCGCCCGCTGGGCTTGGATTTCCATGCTGGCTTCTTTGTAGTGGTCGACCCACACAGAGTCTACTGTCCCTCAGGTGTCAGCCTCACAGTCCAAGGCATCTGCTTGGAGCCTAAGACACTGGGCCCTTTCTCTGGGGGAACGCAGGAAGAGACATGGCATGGATGTAGACACACATCCCGCCAGGTTTAGATCCTATTATACTCAGGTTTAATTAAGAACTTGTTGATCTTGAGGCTTCGCTCTCACAGAGCTTCTTTGTAAAGGGCAAAGGCTTGGGCTCTGTTTCCCTTAATAATGAAAAAAGGGATATGAAGGATGTATGCGATAATGTTACTCCATCTTTACATTAAGGTTATTGGACACTCTTCCATCGGGGGACTTAATGAAGATGGAAACAAGTCTTTATCAGGATGCGCATAGCATGAAATGCTGCAATGATCACTTTTTATAGTTTGATAAATTGTACTGCATAGTACTGTATTTTAAATGCATATCCTGGATTTAACAAAATTAACTTTTTATTCAAATGTGACACATACACATTTCAGGTATTCCAGGTTGTTTATATTGTTCGGCATCTTCAAAATAGTTAATTGCTAACCAATCAAAGCATTGAAATTTGTTAATTTTTTTATATCATTTTGACAAACATCATAATTCAATACATTATTGAAGATGAAAATTGCACCCTGATTTCATAACATGATTTAGGCACAAGAAAAAAGAAGAAGCTCAGAAAACAATTTGTGAAAGTTCTCTTTATGTCAGCTATTTCAAAAACCTTCTTTGATCATTCGCCTCCCTGTCTATCTACAACGGCGTCTGATGATTTTTTCAGGAGCTGCTCTTTTGAAAAGATAGTTTGAAGCAAGAACTGAGGCATACAGCAAATCCTTGTAGAGGGTTGGATGGAGGTCGATTTCATAAGCCCTTCTCCTCTGACTTCAGTCAAAACATTCACCACTTGTGCATTTGAAGACAAAGAAATCAACCGCCAACAATTATTTTGTTGACTGGGACCCACCAAAGTCAATGAGCTCTGTTAATTGTGGCATAATTAAAGTGGATTAAAAATGTTTGCAGTAACATACCATCCTAAAGTATCGCATCACAAGTCATAGTGATATTGATATTTGATAATAGTTTTTAGTTTTTACTCAGTAATAAAACGGTGCAAATTAATATGCTATAACAGACACTCTAGGTATTTTTAGATGATTAGATGATTTTTGTAGATGTTTAGTAGCTCAAGTGTTTAAGGAACAACAAGAAGTTTAAATTAAATGATTAATATATTTATAGTAATTTTTAATGTCAAGTTATCTGCCTCCATCACAACTTCTTTAAAATGTTATTTTTATTATAATTTCATTTTCAATATTATACATGTTCATTGTCAAGTTTTTTGCTATACATTTTGCTGAAAATTATATATTGTCCTATTGTTATAAATTGAAAACCTAGCCTACTGTAGGGTTAACTTCATAGAATCACTTATAAACCAAAAATTATTTTTTATTTATCGAAACAGCAATTCCAAACTTCTGAGCAGTGCTTATGTGCATGTACAAAGGCTCTGACACACCAGCTCATAATCTTGCTGGCCGGTAAGACCAGCCCAAAATAGGCAGGTGTTTGTTGTCCTGCCAGCTTCTATCAACCTTCAGCGGTGGCAGTAGTGAAGATTCAGTGTCTATTGGCTTCCTGCATGCTCTGATAAGCATCGCCTTAGCGTGCTACACAAACCTATCTGCTTCCTGTCTTTAATTAGCCCTGCTGACAGACACCCTGCCAGCAAGACATGCTCACACAAATCCGTCAAAGGCCACTTTGTCTCGAACATGCTGAGGAACCATAGAGGCCGTAGCCTCTAAGCCCTTGATGTGGACCTCCTTGAGGTCTGAGCCTAATCCACAGACACAGCTTCTAAATTGTTAAATGGTTCTAAACTCTAAATAGTCTTCTGAAAGGTTACAGGCTTCTAAACTTTTCTTAATTCTAAATGGTGTTCTGAAGGTTTACAGGCTTCTTAACTGATTTAAATTCTAAATGGTGTTCTGAAGTATTACAGGCCTCTAAACTGTTCTTAATTCTAAACGGTGTTCTGAAGGGTTACAGACTTCTTAACTGTTTCAAATTCGAAATGGTTTTCTAAAGGGTTACAGACTGCTAAACTGTTCTTAATTCTAAGTGGTGTTCTGAAGGATTAAAGTCTTCTAAACAGCTCTTAATTCTAAATGGCGCTCTGAAGTATTACAGGCTTCTAAACTGTTTTTAATTCTAAACGGTGTTCTGAACCGAAACAGGCTTCTAAACTGTTTAAAATTCGAAATCGTTTTCTGAAGGGTCACAGTCTTCTAAACTGTTCTTACTTGTAAATGGTGTTCTAAAGGGTTACAGGCTTTGCAATTGTTCTTAATTCTAAATGCTGTTCTGAAGGGTTACAGGTTTCTAAACTGTTCAAAATTCTAAATGGTGTTCAAAAGGGTTACAGAGTTCTAAACTGTTTTTAATTCTAAATGGTGTTCTGAAGGGTTACAGTGTTCGAAAACAGCTCTTAATTCTAAATGGTGTTCTGAAGGGTTACAGGCTTCTAAACTGTTCTTAATTCTAAATGGTGTTCTGAAATGATACAGACTTCTAAACTGTTCTTAATTCTAAATGGTGTTCTGAAGGGTTACAGGCTTCTAAACTGTTAAATTCGAAATGGTTTTCTGAAGAGTTACAGACTGCTAATTTTTTTTTTATTCTAAATGGTGTTCTGAAGTGTTAAAGACTTCTAAACTGTTATATATTCTAAATGGTGCTCTGAAGGGTTACAGGCTTCAAAACTGTTCTTAATTCAAAATTGTGTTCTGAAGGGTTACAGGCTTTGAAATTGTTCTAAATTCTAAGTGGTGTTCTGAAGGGTTAAAGGCTTGTAAACTATTTTTAATTCTAAATGGTGTTCTAAAGGTTTAAAGGCTTCTAAACTGTTTTAAATTCTAAATAGTGTTCTGAAGGGTGACAGTCATCTTAACAGTTCTGAATTCGAAATGGTGTTCTGAAGGTTTACAGGCCTCTAAATTGTTCTTAAATCTAAATGCTGCTTTGAAGGTTTACAGGCTTCTAAACTGTTCTTAATTGTTGATGGTGTTCTGAAGGGTCACAGGTTTCTAAACTGTTCTTAATTGTAAATCGTGTGCTAAAGGGTTACAGACTTCGAAACTATTCTAAATTCTAAATGGTGTTCTGAAGGGTTACAGACTTCTAAACTGTTCTTAATTCTAAATAGTGTTCTGACGGGTTACAGGATTCTAAACTGTTCTAAATTCTAAATGGTTTTCTGAAGGGTTAAAGGCTTCTAAACTGTTCTTAATTCTAAGTGGTGTTCTGAAGTGACACAGGCTTCTAAACTGTTCTAAATTCGAAATTGTTTTCTGAAAGGTTACAGGCTTCAAAACTGTTCTTAATTAGAAACAGTGTTCTGAAAGTTTGCAGGCTTCTAAACTGTTGTAAATTCTAAGTGGTGTTCTGAAGGGTTACAGACTTCTAAACTGTTGTAAATTCTAAATGGTGTTCTGAAGGGTTACAGACTTCTAAACTGTTGTAAATTCTAAGTGGTGTTCTGAAGGGTTACAGACTTCTAAACTGTTGTAAATTCTCAATGGTGTTCTGAAGGGTTACAGGCTTGTAAACTATTTTTTAATTCTAAATGGTGTTCTGAAGGTTTAAAGGCTTCAAAACTGTTCTGAATTCTAAATGGTGTTCTGATGGTTTGCAGGCTTCTAAACTGTTCTTAATTCTAAATGCTTTTCTGAAGGGTTACGGGCTTCTAAACTGTTCAAAATTCTAAATGATGTTCTGAAGCGTTACAGGCTTCTAAACTGTGCTTAATTCTAAATGGTATTCTGAAGGGTTACGAGCTTCTAAACTATTCTTAATTCTAAATGATGTTCTGAAGGGTCACAGGCTTCGAATATGTTCAAAATTCTAAATGATGTTCTGAAGGATTACAGGCTTCTAAACGGTTCTTAATTCTAAATAGCGTTCTGACTGGTTACGGGCTTCGAAACCGTTCTAAATTCTAAATGGTTTTCTGAAGGGTTACAGGCTTCCAAACTGTTCTTAATTCTAAGTGGTGTTCTAAAGCCACACAGACTTCTAAACTGTTTTTAATTCTAAATAGTGTTCTGAAGGGTGACAGGCCTCTTAACTGTTCTGAATTCTAAATGGTGTTCTGAAAGGTTGCAGGATTCTATACTGTTATAAATTCTAAATGGTGTTCTGAAGGGATACAGGCTTCTAAACTGTTATATATACAAAATGGTGTTCTAAAAGGTTACAGGCTTTAAACTATTCTTAATTCTAAATGGTTTTCTGAATGGTTACAGGCTTCTAAACTGTTCTTAATTCTAAATGGTGTTCTGAAGGGTTACAGGCTTCTAAACTGTTCTTAATTCTAAATGATGTTCTGACGGGTTACAGGATTCTAAACTGTTCTAAATTCTAAATGGTTTTCTGAAGGGTTAAAGGCTTCTAAACTGTTCTTAATTCTAAGTGGTGTTCTGAAGTGACACAGGCTTCTAAACTATTCTAAATTCGAAATTGTTTTCTGAAAGGTTACAGGCTTCAAAACTGTTCTTAATTCAAAATGGTGTTCTGAAAGGTTGCAAGTTTCTAAACTGTTGTAAATTCTAAATGGTATTCTGAAGGGTTACAGGCTTTGAACTATACTTAATTCTAAATGGTGTTCTAAAGGGTTACATGCTTCTAAACTGTTCTAAATTTTAAATGGTGTTCTGACGGCTTACAGGCTTCTAAACTGTTCTAAATTCTAAATGGTTTTCTGAAGGGTTTCAGGCTTCTAAACTATCCTTTATTCTAAATGGTGTTCTGAAGGGTTACAGGCTTCGAATCTGTTTTAAACTCTAAATGGTGTTCTGAAGGGTTACAGGCTTGTAAACTATTTTTTTATTTCTAAATGGTGTTCTGAAGGTTTAAAGGCTTCGAAACTGTTCTAAATTCTAAATGGTGTTCTAAAGGGTGACAGTCCTCTTAACTGTTCTGAATTCTAAATGGTGTCCTGACGGTTTACAGGCTTCTAAACTGTTCTTAATTCTACATGCTGTTCTGAAGGGTTACAGGTTTCTAAACTGTTCTTAATTGTAAATGGTGTTCTGAAGGGACACAGGCTTCTAAACTGTTCTAAATTCAAAATTGTTTTCTGAAGGGTTACATGCTTCTAAACTGTTCTAAATTTTAAATGGTGTTCTGAAGGGTTACAGGATTCTAAACTGTTCTAAATTCTAAATGGTGTTCTGAAGGGTTACAGGCTTCTAAACTGTTCTTAATTCTGAATGATGTTCTGAAGGGTCACAGTCTTCAAATATGTTCAAAATTCTAAATGATGTTCTGAAGGATTACAGGCTTCTAAACGGTTCTTAATTCTAAGTAGCATTCTGACTGGTTACAGGCTTCGAAACTGTTCTAAATTCTAAATGGTTTTCTGAAGGGTTACAGGCTTCTAAACTGTTCTAAATTCTAAATGGTGTTCTGAAGGGTTACACACTTCTACACTGTTCTTAATTCTTAATGGTGTTCTGAATGTTTCTGAAAGGCTTTGAAATGGTTCTAAATTTTAAATGGTTTTCTGAAGGGTTACAGGCTTCTAAACTGTTTTAAATACAAAATGGTGTTCTGAAGGGTTACAAGCTTCTAAACTGTTCTGAATTCTTAATGGTGCTCTGGTGTTCAGGGTTACAGAATCATCTCAGAAAGTTTTAGGTATATGCCCACGAATACCTGGTCGAATTTCTTGAGGTTGATAGTAAATTATACCTAAGTTTTATGCAACGGTGTTGAGAATTATGTGAGCTTGGAAACATCTGCAGAGCATACTTGGGTCGTAGAATTGTTTTATGCTGTAGCAGTGCGGCCTCCATGTGTTGTTTGTGTGTAATTCTCCATGCCAGTTGCTATCCTTAAGAAAAGGTCATGGTGGACATAATTCTTCCTCTTACTCCAAGGTGCATTGAGATCTGCAGTGAGGAAATACAATTATTCAAGACATCCATAATAAATAAATGTAGTGCATGTCCACTTCAAATTTACAAAAATGATTTCCATAAGCTTAAACAAAGCAAGAAAGTATACATACACATACATGCTAAAAGTATGTGGACACGCCTCCTAATTATTGAGTTCAGGTGTTTCAGCCACACCCATTGCTAACAGGCGTGTACAATCAAGCACAAAGGCATGCAGTAAGTCATCCAGAAGAGTTCAGTGACTGTTACAAGTCAGTTCGTGAAATTTCTAGGCTAGGTCTGCTCTGGCCACACCACAAAACAGAATGTACTTAAAATGTGCTTAACCCTACCTTAATTTATCCCTGAAAATACACCAAACCAATTTGAACTAAGTGGGTGTTGATTCGTGAAACCGGCTCCTTAATTTTACCTTACAATTAGATTTAAGGCATGAGTGTCAAACCCCCTTATCCTAAATTTAAGTCGTTAAGTCAGGAGGTTCATATATTTAAAGGGCAAATTTGAAAAAGTAAGGGGAAAATTTAGCAGTTAAAATTACTTATTTTAATTTCATCCCTTAATCAGCCTTAACCTGTGCAATTTTCCCCATAACTTTCCTTAATTTCCTGTATGGGGTAAAATTAAGGCGTTTGGATTTGTAGTGGCAACTGTAACAGCTCAGTTCAGCTCAGACCACACAAAGGCCGCTGTGTGCTGAAATCGCCTTTCTTCTCTTACATCACTCACTACAGATATCCAGCGGTGCAAAAAAAGAAAAAGCTAAATTGCAGTGCAAAATTCCCAAGTGGTGGAAAACTAGGATAAGACGACTATGCATAAAGCCAAGTGTCAGCTGGAGTGGTGTAAATCATGCCACTACAAGACCCTGGAGTAGTGAAAACGTGTTCTCTGGAGAGATTTATGCATCACTATCTGGCTGTCTGATCGACGAATCTGGATTTGGCAGAAGCCAGGAGAATGCTACCTAATGCTAACCATGAAGTTTGATAGAGGGGAGATAATTAACTGGGTCTGTTTTAAGAGTTTGGGCTAGGTCCCCTCAAGACTAATGTAAATGCTACAGCACACAAAAATATTTTACACAATTCAATGCATCCAACTTTGTGGCAAGAGTTTTGGGAAGACCCTTTCCTATTCCAGCATGACTCTGCCCCTGTGAACAATGAGCAAATGCAAATGAGGTCCATAAAGACATAGTTTGATGAGTTCATGCTCTTTTGACTGAATGCACACAAATTGCCACAGGCACATTCCAAAGAATACATTCTCTTCCCAGAAGAGTGGAGGCTGTTTTTACCACAAAGAGGAGGGGGTAACTCCATATTAATTCCATGGTTTTGGAATGAGATGTCCAAAACACTCATATATGTAGGTGTGATGTAAGATGTCCAAATACCTTTGGCCAAATAGAGTATATGGAAATAAATGTGGTTTAATGTATTTGGACACCTGAAATCCCATTTCAAATTCATGGATATTTATATGGAGTGCATATGAAAATATTAAACCAAAATACTGCTGCAAGAATAAAGTGTTCTAGCGCAAACTGCACCGGATGTCACTATAAAAGACAGCCACTGGTTGGAAAGGTTTCGAGCATAAAAGGTGAAGGAACTTTTGTCGAACCATAACTAATTATCCCATAACAGGTGCACAATGCAAAACTTCTGTCAAAATAATGATAAGAAAAGTTGGAGAGAAGCTAGCAGTTATTTGAAAAGAGCTGAAATCAGCAGAAATAACGGTGAACAGTTGGCAGTGAACTGCACTATAGTCATCTCTGACTATTTCACAGTCATTTAGACAAATTTAAACCCCTCTACAATACTGTAATTATTCAGCTCCTCATGATTGGAAAAACGAAAAGGGTTGCACACAGAACATCATACTCACAGTAAAGCAGGCAGGTTGGAGAATCATAATATGAGGCTGCTCATCTGCTAACAGTACTGCAGCATTAAACTTCATCAAAGGACAAAGGTATTGGGACACACTGTTATTCAGGCTTTGGGCTAGGCACCTTACTTCCAGTGAAGGGCAATCTTAATGCTTCAGCACACCAAGACATTTTGGACAACACCGTGCTTCCAACTTTGTGGACACAGTTTGGGGAAGAACCTTTTCTATTCCAGCATGACTGTGCCCCAGTGCACAAA
>JBBJLS010000082.1:10970326-10984764 GCA_037577275.1 Bryconaethiops microstoma
AACAAGCCTAAAGTGAACGGTGAACCGACAAAGACAGAAATCCAAACGTGCTATTTATAACAGAACCTAAACACAAATACCTGATAATACCTCATCCCTGGCCAGCCGAGGCACAGGGATGAGGCCACACCCACTGTCAAAACCAAAGTCAAAATACCAACTCCAATAACAGTGGCCTCTAGCGGCCACTGACTAGGGACGTTACACTACAAAGGAATACATTTCTGCAGTTCTTTTTCCTCAAAGTTGTTACAGTTAGCTTTAGAAAGAGACTTATTTTGTTAGTCACTTGTATTATTAGGTTTTCAAGTACCTTAATTGTGGGTAACTGAGTGGGTGTATTAGTGAATGAATGAGAAAGTATCTGAGTATATGAATGAGTATGCACTGGTCATCCACAACATTAAAATCACTGACTGGTGAATAGTCAGTTCTTGAAGTTGATGTTTAGAAGCAAAAACGAGAGACTTTTATAAGGTCCAAATTGTGATGAATAGAGTCAAAGCATCCCCCAAAACAGTTTTCCTGGTATGCAGTGGTTAGTACCTACCAAAACTGGTCTACTATGATGCTTACTATGATAGAATGGTGTCAAAACAGGCAGTGCATCGCAGCTTGCTATGTGTGGGGCTGCGGAGATTTAGACTGCCCTTGCTAAACCCAATACACATAAAGTGTATGTAGTAGTGCGAACATCAGTATCGTGCAACATGTATGGGGATGAATAATTTCTCCTGTCTTTACACTGGCAGGTATGTCCCCTATTACTCATTGCTCTTCTTCCTTTTCTGTATTATGAATAGCAGAGAGTAGACTTAGGACACACATGCTAACTGGGACAAGGATGACTCATGGACTGCTGGGTTAGATCATCAGTAAGCAAATAAACAAATAAATACACACCAGTCGGCCTGAATTCCCGCTCATAAACATTTCATAACTTATTCTGGCACACCCAGGCAGCAGAATGAGTTTTTGTGAACTAACGAATGAACGAACGAATGAATGAATAAATGAATGAACGAACCAGTGAATGAATTGATAAACAGCTACTTTTTAAATAGATGAAAAGAATGCATGAACAGCAAAAATGAACACATGTATGGACACATGAGCAAAGAAAGGAATCCTTCATGACAGAATGAACAAGTGAATGACCAAAAGAGATGGGTAGATGGATGAATGGATAAATGAACAACTGTGTATTGAGTCATTATGGATGGCTAGGTGATTGAAGAAATGAACAAATAAACAAATTTACAAATGGATGGAAGGATACATGGATGGATGAAAGAATGGACAGTAGGAATGATGGATGGGTGAACAAATGAATGAATGTATGGATACACAAACAATTCAAACATACATATTAATAATGAATAATTACATGAATGAGTGGGTGAATGAAATGATTTATTATGTGATTACTTCACATAATAAATGTGTGTGTGTGTGTGTGTGTGTGTGTGTGTGTGTGTGTGTGTGTGTGTGTGTGTGTGTGTGTGGTGTGTCCATGGCCTTCTGCCCTGTAAATCCCCCTGAGACACCTGCACTCGGCCCCTCCCACAGCTTATCCTTCCCTTCAAACGGTTGCTGACACACAACGGAAACAAGTATCTCCAGAGACAGAGAACAAAAAGGCCAGGAGCAGACAGACAGGCAGACGGACGGACAGAAAGGGAACAGGTGGACTAAGAGAATTTCTTGTGTGTCCCTCTTCAATGGTTTGCCACTACTCTAATTGTATCTATTATTCTCTCAACATTTTACACAACTTCAAACGGCATTTTGAACACCACTGAAAATAATGAGTTTCTGAATGAGTCCTGGCTTTATTATCAGGTGCTTTGCTTTGTTGTCTGTTTTGACAGGGAGCTGTTAATTAGTGAACTGAGTCTCATCATTAGAGTTCCATCAGAACTTTAGCTCCAGTTCGTTGTGTGTTCCAGGAGGTAAGGCTGATGTGGAAGTTTCCCCTTTCTCTCCAAATCCATACTGATAAAATAAAGTGACATCCCGTTAATGTGATGTTTCATCATTTCTCAGCATGTAAAAAAACAACTTGAATTTTTTTTTTCTAAAATGATTCTATACCTGTACATCAAGCTGCTTTTGAAGACTCATTTCTATCAAACTGGACATTAATGACTGACATATACTGCTGTTTGGGTAGCATTACACAAATAACATTTAGCTTACAAACAATAAGTATATTTTAAACTTGTCTGAATTTAGTGTTAAACATGTCGGGCCTCTACACAGGAGGCACTAGACTTACCCAGATCTCGTACCTAGAGCCCTGATTAAATGGTTGGGAATTTATGCTTCTTCTCTCAGGCTTTCTTACAACTTGTATTTAAAGCTTCCACTGAACAAAAGTCAATTTAAATTAACATAGCGGCAACTTATTTTGTAGCTTTTTTAGATACAACTCAGCTTGGGGTGGTAGGCATTAGTCCAAAACCAAAGTAGTGGGGTCAGGTCCTGATGTTGGAGAATTAGTTCTGGATAACATACACCACTCTAGCTCATCTCAGAGGTATTAACTGGAGCTCTGTCACTTCAGAGAAAACAGTTACATTGCTGTACAGCTCAGAGCAGTTGCCTGTGTTTGGCTTTGGGCATTGTGACCTTAGGTTCATGTTTGGTTGCTCTAAAGCATTCCTTAAAGCCTATTGGTACCTTAAAGCATCCGAACTAATTAGGTGTGTCTGGATGCTTTTGGACATATAGTGTATGAACACTGTGTGGTCTATTGAAGAATTTAAGTAGTAAAAGTCACACAAAATATTAATATTGAACTCACCATCTAAATTTCATAGGGGAACTATAACCCACAAATATTTCTTATAACCATTTTGCATTTTCATGTTTTAAAATATTAAAAATATTGTGAATTACATCCAGTAAATATATGCAAAGTCTGTTATTGTGAGTTTTGAGCCAATACACGTTTTTTTTGGGTTATATACGTGTGGAGGAACCTCCTTGAACACATCCATCGAAATCACCACATTCCCCATTTTGAATCATTTTTGCAAATGCTGAAGAGAAGGATTTATACAAAAAACTTTTGCATCTGCTTTGCTCCTTAACACACAGCGCATGACTGATGCACATGAACACCTTCAGTTAAGTAGAATGATTACATTATTGGCTAAACTGCCTAAACTGCCACAGCCATGCGTGACCAAGAGTCCAAGACAGCACCATTGGTTTTGCTCTCTGTGTGAGCAGGATGGCCCTCCCTCACACACTCAGCAAGCTACAGGCCAGTGCAGACATCAATTAGCTGAAAATACAGAATTGGTGGTTAGTGTTCTCCTCCGAGCGTGTTGAATTTGCCACAGTTTGAGAAAATGCTATCTTCTCCATATGATCAAGTGCTAGCCTTCACTTTCCCAGTGTGAGTTATTGGGGAGTCCAAGCTAGCAGATAGCACTGGACTCAACTACATTAGGGATAAAAATCATACACTCACTATGGTACAAATGTCTGTTCACAGAAATATCTAGTGTTATAGATATATATAGATATAAGTTTTGAGAATCTTAGTTGGTGGAAAATGCTATGCTTAGTCTAAGGAACAGCCCTAAGACATTAAGAGCAGTGTTGCGTAATTGAAGAGCAGTGTTGCAAAAAGAATTTTGATTTTGATACTGACTCCAAGTGTAGTATCAATGCCTGATACTAACTGATACTAAAGACAAAAACACTCATTACTATCTGAACATCACATGTTTACTGGACTTAAATGGAATCAAATTTTTACAGCTTAGAATTTTATTCAGTCTTTATCATGAGAATGAATTCTACAAATGCAGGTAAAATACAATGTCAACATGATACATATTTAAATAATAAAAACAAAGTCAGACTATTTTTTCTTTTCTGTTCCATGTTATTTAAAAAAATAATACTTAAATTATTTTTAAAAAAGGATTCATCTTTCATTTTATTATACGAGACAGTTGTATACATAACTTTACTGAGAAAAATAAAACATAACTTTTGCACAGGTCACATTTCTGTCATATACCAGGATAGCCCAGGTAAACAACAAACTCACAAGAGGCACTCGTGAGATATTTAAGGAGCCGGGGTAGGAAATGCAAACAAAGGAGACACTGAGCATAGCGTAGCTTCTGAGAAACAGCTAAAGATAAACAGTCCCAGACCAAAATGCTGGATGCAGTACAGCTTCAGCAGTTAAACAGAAACAGTTCCAGAAGCTTCTTTGAAGCTGACTGTGGTGTAGAGGAGGGAAACCCAGGAAAGGCAGGTTCAGATGTACCTGGTCAGCATCTTCAACACTAAAGAGGAAATGTCAGGCATACTGCTTCAGCCTACTCTGTTTAAGAGGACACATACAAACTAGCAACATGCCAGTGTGACAGACACCCCAACAACCCACATTTGCAACCAACAAACTGCTTGGCCCATGGTAGTATGTGCCCCTCTCACACCTGCTCTGCACACGCTCAAAGGGTGTTTGACCACTAAGAGTTCTTAGTTTACTTTGCCCAAGCCTGAAAATCTGCCTAGTCATGTTGTTGGTTATGGTAATATGCCCTGAGGAACCTGCCAAGCTTCTGAATGGTATGCTCAGTCTGACCATTGGACTGCGAATGGTACCTGAGGTCAGCTTTCCAGACTTAGGGTACAAACTGAAGAGCAGAGGGAACCTACACACCTTTGAAAAATGGTCCAATGATGAACCTATTTAACATGTCATTCATGAATGCCTGGAAGACAGAGGGGATGTGTACCAATCCATAGGGCATCACATCATACATGTAATACCCTGATGTGGAGAAAAATGCTGTCTTCCATTTGTCCCCACACATATATGCACCAGGTTGTATGTGCCCTGCCAGTCAAGCTTAGTGAACAGCTGACATTGAGCTGTTCAAGATCAGTGGGAGCAGGTGCAGATACTTCCCTGTGATCACATTGAGCTCCCATAATCAATGCACAGCATAATTCCACCATCCTTATTTTCTACAAAAAAAAGCTGTTGGAGGCAGGGGACATGGCTTTGGTTTCAGGCTCAGACAGTGGTTAAACATGTGACTGAAGGGGTGTGGCTCCAAACAGAAGCTCAATGGTGCAGTCCTTGGCAGTTGTGGAGGGAGACGGGTTGGCCTGGTGGGATTAAAAACCTCGGCCAGGTCAGAATTTTCAGGGAGATGTTTTCGGTCAAATGTGCAGTAGGACTTTCAATGGATTTAGCAAGAGAGGAAGTGGACTGATTGGCGGGAGGGGAACCAGGGTATAATTTTGTGTGTGTGCCAAGCTACAAATGGGTTGCATAGACTCAACCAATGTAAACCTAAAATCAGTTGGTGTTGGGACAGAATGATTTGATACAATAAATCAACAGATAACACATTCTATCAGTACCCCTATGGTGGATGTGTCTGTATTCTGATGGACAGAGCACTGCCACCTCCAGTGCCTAGGCTTTCCACGATAGAAGCAAAGTCCCTGGCTTTGGATATTTTCTTGGAATCAGGTGAGTTGGAGAACTCTGCAAACTACAGGTCCAGGCTAAGGAGAAAGTTTCAACATCCGACTGGATCGCCACTGTGCTGCTCTGGTAAGGAGGCATGGACCTGACCTGACCTGACCTGGTCATAATGGCAAGTGTAAGTGGCATAAAAGGTACCCGTGGAGGCCCAGCGTTTGGTGGGTGTGACCAGCTCCACCACCACCTGTGTCAGCTGGTTAAGATGTAGAGCCTGATCTTGTAATTGGTACTAAACCACCTGAAATTCTTTTGGCAGCAGTGGTTGGTTCTTCAGTCACATTCCAGGCTAGCCCAGGTAAATGATGCACTCGCAGGAGGTACTTGATAAGTTTTACTTCAGGAGACTTGGTTGGAAATGCAAACAAAAAAGACACTGAGCACAGTGTGACTTTTGATAAACAGCTAAACAGAAACAGTCTCAGCGGTGAATGCAGCGGTACTTCAGCTAGTTCAACATAAACAGTTCTAGGTAAAAAGTAATTGTGCTTAATAATGCCCAGATATGTTCTATGTAGAACATGTGTATTTATTTTGACTTGTCACTTAACTAGGGGCACTCACATGTCACTTGACCAGGGGCACCCACACTTTTGCGTACAATTGTATATCAACAAAAGCAGAATAATCCATGTGACAAATCTGTTTACTTCGATTGAGATGGATTTGAAAAGGGGGGTTATGAGCTTGTGTGTGTGTGTGGGGGGGGTTATAAAGTCAGTGACTCCACCTATTGTGAATTGTAATTTAAATACAGCAGGAGGGTGGTTTGCTATGATCTGGAAGACGATCTGTGATTATCTGTTTCTTGCCTTTGGACACTATTCACTAACAATTGTATTACCTTTAAATGTAACCTGTGCCATTGATTTTACAAAAGGATTAACCTGCTCATTGTTCCACTGCGGTATTGGAAAACATCAGCTCTGATGTCCTGAGGTAAAAGCTTTCTGTATTCTTCATTGTTTAGGCAGGAACTTGCATCAAGCATAAGTTATTACACATTTATTAATGTATAATACTTGTGGTCTATAATGGTTGCTATTAAACCAATTCCCATTAGGAAAATAAAACTATCACTTTTTGAATCCTAATGCTTCTAGTGCTCTTATTTTCAGCAGGGCGGACAATATTTAGTTCACGTTAAACAGGACGATTGCAATTGCCCAAGTTTTTAGAGGTAGTTATAGAGCGGACGAGTGCTTCTAGCACCCCTCTTGTGTTCTGCTTATGTGGTTAATGAATATGGCAAAGCAAGGACACACACATACTTGCTCTCCCCTACTGCGTCTTAGACACATCCACTCTCAGACTTATTGTAACCCATAAAACAGGTCTAACGTATTAATCAAGTCCGCTGGTGTGGCCCTGCGCGTGCTTTCCCTCCTGCTGATTCCACTGTCCTTTCATTGGATGACAGAGCAGATCCACGCAGCCAATAAGGGAAGGCCGCTTCCTCCCTCTCCTAGCAACAGGGCTGTTTCCTTTCAGCGCGCCAGAGCAAAGCTAACGATGCTAATATTATGAGGTGAATAATGGCGAGTTAACGGCTTTGTTGCGGGGGGTGGGGTTCAGGGATGCGTTCACTTTCTTCCTCTTCTTTCCCACTGTCACTCTCTCACTGTTCTCGCCTGTTCTGTGTTTTAAACCACTGTGCTTCTCCCTCCTTTTCCTCCCTCCCTTTACTCTCTTGCTCTCCCTCAGTTCTCGCTCTGCTCCTGCCCCCCCCCACCCTCCAATCTATTTTTTTTAATCTCACCTCCCTCTTGCTCTATTACCTCCCCTCCTCCCTGATCTCTCTCTCTCTCTCTGTCTCACTCTCTCTCTCTCTCTTTCTCTCTTGGCTGCCTGTGTGTCTCTGTTAGGGGTGCACAAAGGCGGCTCCTGTTTCATACTCTTAAAGGAACCACGCAGTTTGACTGAAGGCCCTGGCTCAAGGGATTCTGGGTAACGGCACGTACTCGTTGACCCCAGGAAAGAGAGGGAGAGGCACTGCAAGGGGAGCTGCTGTGGAGGAACTGTCCCACCAACCTCATTCAGCACATTCAGCGTTCAATCACACACACACATACACTCGCCAGAGAACTTGCACACCGCAGTGTTTAGAAGCTAGAGAGATTAGATCTGAAGACATCATGTGTTTAAGTTAAACATAGGCTAGCAACTCCAATGCAATGCCGAAATCGTAGATTGCAGCTCCACATTTGCAAAACTTGAGCAACATTCTGGACAGCAGGAAAGGTCAGGCCTGTCCATCTAAGACGAACCCAAATCTGAGCCAACTTTAACCCAAGTCTGGCCAAACCCACAGCACCAAAGGTTTAATCTGAACCAAATAGAAATACTGTTTCAAACGGATACCGCATACCAAGACATTTTGCCCACATTAAGACCAATTCACTTCACCTCCATCACCACAAGTACTCACCAGATTGCCAGATTAAAAATCCTCTGAATATTTGCAGCAATAAGAAAATGTTGTATATGTCTACTATGTCTAAAATCAATGAATTCACAGTTTTGTGCAAAAAAGACTTTCAATCAAAAAGGTGAAGAATGTAAAATGAATATGAATATCAATTAGTTATTTAACAAACTATATAATTAATTATACAATTGTATGACATTACTATAGTATAGTAAAATGACAATTAAACTGAAGTATAGCTGCATGTATAGCACGATGACTGGACTGTTAGTATACCAAAATTACTGTACTATTAGTATACCAAACCATTATACTAATGGTAGAGTAAAAAATGGTAGAGTATGACATTACTGCACTTTAAGAAGTGAGAAGTAAGAAGTGACTTCTGTTAGTAAAGCAAAATGTTCTCCTAGTATAGTAAAATGACTGTGCTATTAGTATCACAAAATATGTAGCAAAAAGACTATAGCTCTAGATGTAGAACAAATAACGTAATAAAAGAAGGGAGAAAGACCTGTTAAAGGTGGGGGACAGGCTATGAGGAACCTGGACCTGAAATCTGATCCAGATTCAAGCCCGACAAATATTTGAGAAATGTCCCTTCAGGGACAAATATTTTAGGAACACACTATTGAGCTGATAGTAGGTGCTTTACCATCACGCAATGCTTCTAAACCTGAAAATCCTTGAATCTTGTAGCCATTATTTCTTCTCAGTCCATTTCAATTACAGCATGTGCCAGCCAAACTATTGAGCTTGTACCCTGTCAGATCCATCAGAGCCACACAAAGAGCACTTCCATTCACACCTACTACAACAGATCCCCAGCAAGCCTGGCTCTTATCTAAAAATAATCTCTCCTAAAATATACCCGGTTCAGGTCTAGATTCAATAAGTGAGGACATGCATTAAATATAGAGCTGCAAAGAAAACAGAGAGCCGGGACTGAGGCGGCCTTGATGTAATATACCTGACCATACACACAACTAAGTGCTTTACATTCTACTATAACTGGATCTGTATACCCCTGGTCTCAGCTATCCCATATCATGTCAATACTTTACTGTAGAGTCTCATGTTTTGCATGGAAAGTATCCAGAAGGGAATCTACAAGGTAGAAAACACATTCTATAACAAAGGATTGGGATGGATGATAATGACAGTTTAAAATGTAAATTATTTCAATAATCTTTTTTAAAAGCTGTGGTAGAAGTAAACAGTGTACTGATACAGAATCTCTCCATAGCATGTGCCATGATAATGTATATTCATCTGCATTTTTATGTGTTTGGTGTAATAAAATTCTGGGCAGGTGAATTAAAAAAGAAATGTGTTTGATGTAATAAAAAGTCTGGGTAGTATAGTACTTTTCCATTTGTATTAGTTAATCTTATTTTTTCACGTTTTTTAACTATTTGTAATTTGTCTTAACACGTTGTGAATCATGAAGTTTTGAATATGAAACTGACCTGAGACCAACAACATTGTCTTAAATGAACAAAATTGGCTCGTCATAAAACCTGAAAGAGCCAGTTAGCATGCAGTGATGATAGGCTAATAGCCGTGCATGTATTTAAACTCAAAGTAAACTTAGACAGAAGAAGAAGAAGAAGAAGACTTCATAATGCTTGATGTAAGGACAGTTTGTCGCAAACATATTTTTGCTAACTGTACTCTAGTAACATCCTACATTATTATAAGAGGGCACTGTTATATTACTGAACAAAGCAGCATATGATATCTGCCATATGTTTATGTTATTATTTTATAGCGAGATTTGAGTAAAATGTTCCCCAAATGCATGTGTGTGTGTGTGTGTGTGTGTGTGTGTGTGTGTGTGTGTGTGTGTGTGTGTGGTGGCTGGTGATGGCTGGGTTTTCTTGGAGCGTAATGACCCTGGCTACAAGCCATTCTGTGGGTCTCTCTACTCCCTCACTAGTAATGGCTGTAAAATGAAACCTCGAAGTCTCCCTGTAGCATACACCTGCTGCACACTACTTAAAGTGAAGAGGCAGCAAACAATGCCTCCAACTATTGATTCAGTAGCATCTGGGGAATGAACTCCTGAAGAGGTGGATGACATGATTTGGGTAATGGACTAACCCGGTCCCAGATTAGGGCCTGAAACATACCCAATAACTCCAAAGTCATAACAACTTTTGATTACCATGGCCAATAATTTAAACAAATTTTAACCCTAACTTAAAAAAAAGACTCCAAAACCTGCTGACTCAAAACACACCACTAATAGTAGAAAATGAACAGGTTAAGGGAGCACAGGGAATGACAAAGAAATCATTGATTTGTGGTGCTACAGATGCTGGAGTGAAATGGGGCCAAGTGCATTCACTCATTCATTAATTTGCTGTAACTGCATATTCCTCAATAGGGTCGCAGGCACCCAGAGCCTATCCCAGGGTATGCGGGTGCAAGGCAGGGACTAACCCAGCTCACCGCAGGGCGTACATACACACACCATTCACTCTCACAGTCACACCTATGGCCAATTTAGAATCCCCAGTTCACCTGACACACGTCTTTGGACTGTGGGAGAAACCGGAGCCCCTGAAGGAAACCCACACCACCACGAGGAGAACATGCAAACTCCACACACACAAGGATTCAAACACCCAATCCTGGAGGTGTGAGGCAACAGCGCTACCCACTGCACCACCATGGGATTGTGAAGTTCTTGAGATGTTCTTGAAATGTATCAGTTGCAGCAGACAAAATTTGGATGGATCCCAATGGATGAAATTTCACTAAATTTGGTATACTTCTAAAGAATGTGGTACTGTGACTGTGACTAAGAGTATTTGACATTGACAACCAAAATTCAGTAAAAAAAAAAAAAAAAAAGAACATAAATAAATGAACAAATAATTAAAAAGCACAGACTTTTTTACTATGACATCACTGTTGGTGGTTGATATAAAGTGCAAAACTATTTATGTAAATAATCTCTGCAATCAAACACTATCAGAAAAAAACACTAGAAGCCTCTATTGTATATATACTCATGTGTGGCCATGTTGCTTAGCACTGTCAGTTTAATTCACACACTTACTGGTAATATGTACTGCAACCAAGCTGTAGAATGCCTCACCATTATATTTACATTTTCTGCTGGTCTTGAGGTTAGAATGGTGTGTGCACTTTACGATGGACTGGAGCCCCGTTCAGGGTGAGTCCTTGCCTCACGCCCGTTGACACGGGATGAGCTCTGGGTACCCCCGACCCTAGTGAGGAATAAGCGGTTACAGAAAAAAAGTGACTGAGTGAGTCTTGAGATTAATGATGACTCCATTATTTCCCTCTCACATGACTTTTAAACTCTGCACCTCAATGATGCACAGTGTGCTTGATAAGCTGCAGTCTTTGTAAATCAAGAACTAAATTCAGGCCCAGATTGAGCTCATATTGCATTTGTTTCATGCCACATTTTGCGACGCACCTGTACGTTTATCCCCAAGTGTTGTGAACATGTCTGTGGCACCACACTCAGTCCTAAAGTGTGGACCCTTAGGGCCATTTTCCTGGATAGGGACTAAGCCTAGTTCAGGGCTACACCGATGCATAGGGTATAATGAGTTCATTTCTTAAGATACCTTGTATGGAAGGATAAAGAACAATGAAGCCAACACAGACCTGGCATAGTTATGGTAAAGTCTCATGCAACATCATGGCACCCACTCTCTGGAACCTAAACACTTTGTAGCCAATCCCCACTTGTGGGTGACCTGAGGGCCATGGTCATGTCTGTCTCTCTTTCTTTCTCTCTCTATCACTCTTTTCCTCCTCACCTCAGCTCTAGAGGAATTCTGCCGCTGGGCTTTTTAATATTACCCGGGCTCCGGTGCGGCCCGGCTAACACGAGCTGACACCACAGATTAACCGCAGACAGCAGGAATGCCACAGCGCCTTTGTGCCACGTGGAGTGTGGCCAACTCAACGCCTTCAGCCAGCCCAGGCAGCGGGAGAGCTCTGAGAAGGTAGGGAAAGAGAGATAGAGAAAAAACGAGGGTGAGAAAAAGAAAGTAGAGTGTCTTACGGAGGGCTTTGTGCAGACTTGAGCTCTTTGTTATAAAAAGACTTCATTTCCCATCACCACCCTGAAGAGTACTCATTCTCAGCAGCAAATCATAACCTGAAGTAAAGCCAACACCATTTGAACACCATTAGGCTACATTTTTTTTAACAGTCATGTTCACTTCAATAAAACAAAGACAAAAATTAGGTTGGCTTAACTTGATGAATTCACGCTGGAAGGCATAGCTTCCATTAAATATAATATTAAACTTTTTAGAAACTGGCTTGCAACTGACTATTAGACTCGCACACTCACTCACATTTGTAGGCTAAACATTCTCCACAAGGGGGTGGCACTAGCAGTGAAACACTTTCAATTAATAATAATGTTATAATGATAATAATAATAATAATACTTACTCAAAGGTCTACTATAGCAAAAGTTAGAGTAATAACTTACACTACATAAGAGCAGTGTACTCCATCAATGATACTGGGTGTCCTTGTTCCCATGCTAGTTGCAGCTAATACAATTTGATGAAAAATACTAGGCAGTATGTTAAAATTAGAGTTTAGAAGCTTAGAAGCTTTTTTTGGAAGCTTAGTAGCTTTTTTAGATGATTTTTACATTTAGCATAACCCCATCCAGCCCACTCTAGCACTCAACACTTAGAAGCTGCAGCATTAACAAAAGCATGGTGCAATTTGATGTGCATTATTTGCTACTGAAACAGAGGAATTCTGCAAGAAGTGCAGATACTGTCAGCTGATATCACATTCATATTTGTAAGTGAAAGAGGAGAGAATTTATTTGAATACGATTTTAAAAAGTATAATAAGAGTATTTCATTTTTCAACTTTTTATTTTTGGGTGATATTTGTAGTGTAGTATTTTCTGGCTTGAGGGGATGAGGGATCAGGTTATTGCTGTAAACATAGTATTTTTGCAGGGGAAGTCCTTGTGTGTTTCTCTCATACAAATCACTGGGTGAAGTAGTGTGGAGGGGTGGGGGGTGAAAGATTTTTCAAAGTGAGAGGACACGCCCCCCGATATAATGGTTCTGGCACCCATGCCAGTGCCACTTTAATACTTCCACCATTTCCATCAAAGTCAAATGGAAATGACATTTGGCTGTTTTAGAGGTATTGCAGAGAAAACAAACCACCATAGACATGGCATGGATGCTTGGCTAGCTGCATCACTCACATGGCATCAGGGTGTACTCCACAAACAAACTCAGAACAAGATAAGGTCTTTGACTGATCATAAATGTTAATGAAGGATCGTAAAGGTTGCTTCAGGATCCTTCTTTGAAAACGAAAAGCAAGTCCCCTTGCTTTTCATTTTCAAAGCAAAAGAATGGACACTATAAGGGGGGCACACTGAATACTGCAAAAAAAAAAAAAAAAAAAGCTGTTGAGGCTTCTGTACAATTTTCCATTAAATGTTTTCTTTTTTGTACAGTATTGTATGTAATGATGTAATTCTGTAATTGCAGAATTTACTATTTAAATAGTAAAGCAAAGCAACAAAGCAAATCAAATCTAGACTTCTTATGAATATTAAAGAATGAAAAAATACTGTATTAAGTAATAAATCTCATCATCTAATTCAAAATATTGAAAGGCACCTGGTCTGATGTGTTTTAGTTTATTACAGGGGCAGATTGATGCTGATTAAAGTGTAGAGATAAAACCCTTTTGGACGCAGTTGGGCAGGTGACCTTCTATGTCTTTAATTTCAGCTTTCTGATGTTTCAGAAAATGTTTAGAAGTCCAAACATCCCTCCCATCAGCTGCACTGGCTTAGCAGGCTTCCGGACACGATGGGAAGAGTGGAGAGAGCAATAGCCCCTGCAGGGAGGGACGGGAGACCCTGCGGTGCCAGAGGCGCAGCCACGGACACCTGGCATTTTGTTGGTGGTCAGGGTTGCCACGGCAACCTCACCAAGACTCGGCTAGGGTCCCCTGAAACAAGGGAATTCGGCAATGCATAGGTGTCCGTTCTTTGTGGGTGCTGTTATGTAGAGTTAAGCAATGACAACAATGGTATTGCATTTTGTTGAAAACCGAAAACTCTATCGGGAAAAAGTACCATTCAATCAATAGCACTGAGCCAACTCTTACACTATGTTTCTCAGACAAAATTTCATCAGTCTGGAAAAAGGTCAGAAGAGTTTTTTTTTTGAGAGGGATTAGTTAGCAAAGGAGAGATGTGGAAAAACAAAGCATGCTAGAAGAGAACAGGAGAGAGAAGGAGAGAGAAGTAGAGAGGTATTAGCCAGGCCAACAGGAAAAGAAGCTGTCTATTGCAGATTAGCTAGATGGCGGTTGGTTCAAAGAAAGATTAAAAAAAAAAAAAGAATGCGTGTATGTGTGTGTGTGTGTGTGTGTGTGTGTGTGTGTGTGTGTGTGGAGAGAGAGAGAGAGAGAGAGAGAGAGAGAGAGAGAGAG
>JBBJLS010000082.1:10984864-11003415 GCA_037577275.1 Bryconaethiops microstoma
GTGTGTGTGTGTGTATGTGTGTGTGTGGAGAGAGAGAGAGAGAGAGAGAGAGAGAGAGAAAGAGAGAGAGAGAGAGAGAGAAAGTGAGAAGGGTGGAACAACGGGATCTTTTAGTACTAGAAAGATCTGAGAAAGTAGCAGAACCAAATGGGGTGAAAAAAGAGGGAAAATCACAAGTTAAAAGAGAGAAAAGATGAGGGTGAAGGAGAACAAAACTTCAGGGGGAATGAAAGGCTCACCAAGCAGAGAGAGGCCAGAGAGAGGGAGGTCTGACAGACAAGAAGACACAAAGCCAGAGTGAGAGAGAGGGAGAGAGAGAGAGAGAGAGAGAGAGAGAGAGAGAGAGAGAGAGAGAGAGAGAGGGAGAAAGTAGGGAGAGAGAAAAAAAAAAGAACAAAAGAATTATTCGAAGAACAAAACTTCTCTGTATGACGGAAATGAACTGATGTAAAATGAAAAATCTTCAAAAACCCAAGCTGCTCAAACAAACACACAAGCCCCTGCAAACCCTTTTGGAAAGACTTCAACCTTGGGGGCAAAGCTATGAACTGCCCATGCAGTGAACCCTTTC
This sequence comes from Bryconaethiops microstoma, assembly GCA_037577275.1. Lineage (NCBI taxonomy): Eukaryota > Metazoa > Chordata > Actinopteri > Characiformes > Alestidae > Bryconaethiops > Bryconaethiops microstoma. Next base: position 10,985,436 of record JBBJLS010000082.1, read on the forward strand.
CAAGTGTTTGCCGAAGATTACTTTGCTTTGGATAGAATCTGACCACATTATTGTCAGTACAATGTTCAGGAGGAGGCTAAGAAGCTGGATACCGGAGCTGTACTATTTGACTTTAGCTTAAGTTTTAACAGGTTCCAACGTGTTTCACCATATGAAAGTGATACTGTACCAGGCACACTGTAAAAGTGCTTTATTGGCTACGATACAAATGTGTGTGTGTATCTGTGTGTTCTGTGTCTGAGTGTGTGTGTGTGTGAGAGAGAGAGAGAGAAAGAAAGTGGTTTATATAGCCTGAGGAACATGCAGTTACATTTTTATGGCATGCCAGTAGACTGTCTTTACATGCTAACAAGTTATGTGATAAACCTCCATAGACATCCACAAGGTCCCTATGAATTATTAACTGAACAATATGACCAGGCCGCAGCCCAGTATCATTGCATTGCCAGTTATTTAGGATATTTAATGAAGTTCAGTACCGCAAACCGCAATAAAGTCACTCTCTGGTCAACAAGAAACGAGCAAGAACATTACAGAAGCAATACTCTGATTAGTCTAATAAACTGTAGAAATTGCAGAATTGACCCTCATGGCAATAGCTGGCTAAAGCAGCTGTAAAACCTCTACAGGATGCATGTTCACCAGCTAGCAAGCCATCCACTTTGCTCCCCAAGCACAATGTGCTGCATTATCTAAAACCAACACCAGCCACTTTGTTTCAGCTAAACTGCAGAGGAATGGTCAGGAAATGTGTGGAAAATCATTAAAAATCACTTTTAGAACTGTAGCTCAAAATAGTTCATTTGTGTGGGAAGACAGAGCACCCGGTCAAGGCTTGAATTCCAGTAACATGTCAGGCTAGGCTCCTACTTTCAATAAATAAATAAATAAATACATAAATACATAAATAAAATAAAATAACTCCCAATCCTGAAAAACCTGAAATAAAATACCTGACTTGTTTTTAATATATTTTTTTATTCTACCAGCCACATACGAAGCTCTTTCCAGGGTAATCAAATAGCCTATCAGATTTTCCATGTCAAATAACAGCATGCCTGATACGGAATGTCAGCCTTCCGACTACTAAACAGCACTGTAAAACATTATCTTCAATACTGTTTGCTTTCCATCCATTCACTGAATAAACTCATAAAGAAGAGAGAATTTCCTGCTGACAAGCAGGAGCTCCATACTGCAGTGTTTATGTAGTTCCCTCCCATTAGCAATAAATGGGGTATGCCGCAAGTGAGAGTGAGATATCCACTAAACAAATACACACGCATACACTTAAACATACAGTAGGAAGCTGCACTATAATACTCTTCACAATGGCCAGTTTAAAGCAGACAAATCATGCAGCCATTATTTAATTTCAGTAGCACGTGTAACGCTAAGCTCGATCTCTGTGGTAACAATGTCTTAAAAGTGCTTCACAGTCTTCACATCACGAATGCATGTTGTTTGCTTTTGATTTTAAAACCCTTCCTGAACCCTTAAAGTCTGAATGGCCACTCTCTGAATGTGCTTTGTAAATAAGCAGGGGATCGCTATTTAGCTAGCAACTTTGCTCACCAAGGACAGAGCTAGATTATTCAAAACCTTGCTTATTTAATTTCAGAAAAATTGAGAATATTTACCAATGAGAAGTTCAATTGAAAGGATGTTAGCTAGTTAGCCAGCAACTATAGATACAATAGATCACATCTACACTGATTAGCCACGTAAAGTAAAGTAAGTAAGTAAAGTGTCCATTTGTCATATGAACACACCACAATGCACAGTGTGAACAGCACAAAACTGTTTTCTATATTTAGCCCATTCACCAAGTGAAGCAGTGGGCAGCCACCAATGCAACACCTGGGGAGCAGTGTTTTGAGATGGTACCTTTCTCAAATGAACTTCAGTAGTGCCATTAGCAGTCTTGGGATTCAAACCCACAAACATCTGATCCCAGGGGCAACTCCCAAACCCCCAGGCCACCACTGGCACTGATTGTACTATTAGAATGTCCTCTGTAAAGTCTTTGGTTATATTAGGCGGCAAGTGAACAGTTAGTTCTTGAAGTTGCTGAAATATTAAGCTGTGCCGCTACTGGCATTTATTTTGTATTATATCAATCCTAGAATGGATCAGTGGTAGGGATGCTCTGCACTTCACTCCCAGACACCTCCCTCATTACATATACATGAAACTCAGGAAACAATTTAGCTTGTAAAAATAAATGAATTGTAATAACAAAATACTTGGTTAAATCTTTTGACTCCTTTTCATGTGACTGGTGATTGACCCACTCTGGCTACCCATGGCTGCCTGAATTAAGTCACTAAATCGTGCCTACAGAGTAGAGCCCTGCATTGAGAGCAGGAACCCGCGGGACCCACCGCAAATCTTGCGGGATTGGGCGGGTTTAAAGTTGCCACGGGCGGGAGTGGGCGGGAGCAACAGAGACAGCAGGCGGGAGTGGGTCCCAAAATAGTTAGCAGAATGGAGGATGCAGCTGAAGTTGTCGATGAAATTAAGAAGGAAGAATATAAAACAAAACTAAAGATTGGGAAATCAGTTAAGAGCTGGACTTTGTGCTGTGCGGAGTGTGACAAAGCGCTAGTCTACAATGGGCACAAATCTGGCACTTCAGGATTGAGGAGACACACTTGCCCCGTAACTCCCAGGTCAGACGAAGCTGAAATTGGCAGACAAAACAATTCTCCCCCTACATGTCAAGCAAGAGAGTACTAAAAAATGTGGCCAACTGTGCTGTACAGATATTCATCCTTATGATTTTGTTGCCAGGGCTTAACTGACGTACTTCAGCATGGTGTTAACATCACCACTAAATACGGCAAGTTTAATGTTAAAGACATTTTGTCTCATCCAACAACTGTATCAAGGCATGCTGAGGTGCAGGCATCCGTGTCAGCGGAGATAAACATATAAGTGAAAAATATGGATGTGCTATTACAGCGGATTTACGGATGGAAGATTAACACAAAACATTCATATCCAGCACTATCCACCACACGAATGAAGACTTCAAGCTGGTCTTGAGGGCACTTTTTGCGGCTCTCTTCGTGTTTTACATCTTCTGTGAAAGAGCCAGTATGCGCCACTAACTTACAATAACAACATGGATTTGTTTTTTTTACTTTATAAATATATTTACATACATTTTTTTTACTTCATTTTTTTTTACTTCATATTTACTTTCCGGGAGCAGGTGGGAATCATCAGAAATTCATGGGGAGCGGGCGGTAATGGTCAGAAATTCAGCGGGAGCGGGTGGTAATGGTCAGAAATTCAGTGGGAGCGGTCGGTAATGGTCAGAAATTCAGCGGGAGCAGGCGGTAATGGTCAGAAATTCAGCGGGAGTGGGCGGTAATGGTCAGAAATTCAGCGGGAGTGGGCGGTAACGGTCAGAAATTCAGCGGGAGCGGGCAGGAGCGAGATTGAAAAAATAGTCCCATGCAGGGCTCTACTACAGAGTGACATCTGGGTCTGCTCCCTTATCCTTACCATTCAGGCTTAGGTTCCTACTCACTCTCTCTGCTCCTCCAATCAACATCGTCTGGCTTTGCCCTACCTACACACAAGGCAAACCCAGTTCAGACTGGTCTCATTCGGGGTTCCCTCCTGGTGGAACAAGCTGCCAAAGGCAACCAGAGCAGCAGAATCCCTCTGTATCTTCAAAAATCTCCTTAAGACTCATCTGTTCAGAGAGCAACTCCTCTCCTAATCTTCTTGCATTACTCTTACATAAAGATTTAGCACCTAGAACTCTCCTCTGGTTCTCACACTCTCCTGAAACTTGAATGTTTCCTTGTATTGTAAATCACTTGGATTTGCACCTGCAAATTAATGTAAGGTAATTATCTTTTTGCACCAAATTAGAGAATAGTATCAATGAGAGTATCAATAAGTATCTGTACCAAGGAACAATATCAGTATAGTTGAATCCTAACGATACCCATCCCAACTCATCACCCATTTGTCTAGAACAAACCTTATTAGTCTAAGGCCCTGTTTGTGAAAAATAAGCCTCACCGAGATTCTTATTTGGGTTGTGGACCATTCTCAGCACAGCTGTGAAACTGACACCAGAGTGTTGCTGAAATTTGTATTTATTTTTGTCAGTGTCACTACTAGATTGGCAGTTCTTCACCAAAAATATCCAGCCAAGAGCAGTTCAGTGGTCAGAAAGTAATTACTGATGAAGGGTGACAGTGATGGCCAATGCAAACTGTGCCAACATTACTAAAATCTAAGTCAAATCAAGTAGGATTTATTGTCATTTCACACAGAACACTGTGAAATAAATGTTTCTCCAGGGCCATGGTGCAACACAAGAACAGAACACTACAATCTAAACCGGTGGTGTCAAACTCCGGTCCAGTTTGATGGTTCGCCTACTCAAACACATTCACTAAATTGGAGAGTCAAGTGGCGAGGTGAACCAGGTGTTTCTGAGCAGGGAAATTACCAAAACATGCTGGACCACGGCCCTCAGGACTGGAGTTTGACACCCCTGATCTAAACTAAATGTCTTAAAAATAAAGGCTCCTAATGGTTATTGGCTTCAATGTACCGTTCTACTTAGGAACTAAAATCCTTAATTTAAGTTCGTTAATTTACAAAAATGATTGAAAGGTTTCACTGAAAGAGTGGCACGAGGGCCAGTCAAAAAGGGCAAGGGTACAAAGGAAGGCTGAGTTATGAATCAGTATGCTCCCATAGCCTGAACTGAAAACAAGGCTAACTTAAATACAAACAGGAAGGAGCACCCAGAACCAATGAAAAGGCAGGAAACAACATAATTAATGCTAGCCGGCTGAAACCACTTGGTCTCCTAATGCTGGCTAGATGGGACCACACCGAAGAGGCCAATGAGGCCAGTGCAGATTCCACTGGCGCCCTCCAGCGGGCGCTGACCAGAACCATGACAGGACTCCCCCCCAAAGGCGCCTAGAGGAATCCCCCAGTCCATCCAACAGCGCAGGGGGGAGGGCGAGGGCGTGGCAGGTCCACCATCCAATTCGGTGGTGGGAGAGGCGGTGACAGTAGGGGCCGCCATGCAGGGACTTAGGCTGAGGCCGGGGCGGAGGCCATGGCTGGTGAGGCTGAGGCTGGGGCGGAGGCCATGACTGGTGAGGCTGGGGTCGGGGTGGAGGCCTTGGCTGGTGAGGCTGGGGTTGGGGCAGAGGCCACACATGGAGGCTGAGATGACCGGTGCAGAGACCGGCATGGAGGCTGAGATGGCCAGCACAGAGACCCGCATGGAGGCTTGGACGACCAGATGCGAGAGCCGGTGCGGTGCGCGGACCCGCACAGGGTCAGGAGCAGAGGCACCCGGCGCGGAGGTCGGCGCGGGAACTGGCAGGGGGACCGCAGCCTGGGGAGCCGGCATGGGAACCGGCAGGGGGACCACAGCCTGGGGAGCCGGCACAGGGACCACAGCCTGAGGAGCCGGCATGGGAACCGGCAGGGGGACCACAGCCTGGGGAGCTGGCGCAGGAACCACAGCCTGGGGAGCTGGCACGGGAACCAGCAGGGGGACCGCAGCCTGGGGAGCCGGCGCGGGAACCGGCAGGGGGACTGCAGCCTGGGGAGTCAGCACGGAAACCGGCGGAGGGAGCTGAGCTGAGCTGATGGTGGTGGCTGGCCTGAGTGTTGGACTGGGTGCTGGAGCTGGAGTTGGATATGGACCGGGTGCTGGAGCTGGAGCTGGACCTGGACTGGGTGCTGGGACTGGAGCTGGACCTCGACTGGGTGCTGGAGCTGGAGCTGGAGCTGGAGCTGGCACTGGACCTGGACCGGGTGCTGGAGCTGGCGCTGGAGCTGGAGCTGGACCGGGTGCTGGAGCTGGAGCTGACAGGAATTGGGTGGAGTGGAGCTGAGTCGGTTGTGACTGGGTCGGGCGAAGCAGGCTGGGACTGGGCTGAAAAGTTCTGAACAGGCTGGGACTGGGCTGAAAAGGGCTGAACAGGCTGGGACTGGGCTGAAAAGGGCTGAACAGGCTGGGACTGGGCTGAAAGAGCTGAAATGGCTGGGACTGGGCCGAAGGGAGCTGAAATGGCTGGGGCTGGGCTGAAGAGGGTTGAACTGGCTGGGACTGGGTTGAAAAGGGCTGAACTGGCTGGGATTGGCTGGAGTGGGGCTGCTGGCTCGGGAGTGGAGCCTCTCGTTCTGAGAGAGCTCTGTGGCTTTTGGGGCGGAGCTTCAGGACTCTGGGGCGGAGCTCTTCGGCTATGGCGAGTTCCCTGGCTCGGGAGTGGAGCCTCTCGTTCTGAGAGAGCTCTGTGGTTTTGGGGCGGAGCTTCGGGACTCTGGGATGGAGCTCTTCGGCTCAGAGGAGCTCCGTGGCTCGGAAGTGGAGTCTCTGGCTTACGAGGAGGAGGTGGACTGTGAGTTGGGCTGGACAGAGATGATCTGAGCGGCTGACGGGGTCCGTGGAGAGGGTCAAGTGGCTGGCGGCTGCTGCGAGATGATTGAAACGGCTGGCAGGGGCTGTGGAGAGGGTTGAGTGGCCCACGTCTGCCGCGAGGCGGTCTGAGCAGCTGGCAGGGTCCGTGGAGAGGGTCTAGCGGCCGGCGGCTGCCGCGAGGTGGGCCGAACGGCTGGTGGGAGCCCCGGAGACGGCCGAGCTGAGGTAGAGGTCTAGGTGGATGCTGAGATGGATCATAGCCTCCAGCATTGCAGGGCGCTTGTGCCATATCAGCTCAGCCTGCAGGCGAGGAGCCAACCCCGCGCCGTAGGTGGCCCATAAAGCGGGGTCCCCCACGTGACCTGGGCAGCCAAAGCACGGAACTCCACCGCATACTCCACCGCCGAACGGTCTCCCTGCCGCAGGTGGTACAGCCGAGAATCCGGCATTTCGCTGGGGAAGCCAAGCCGCAAGCTTCCCCCGTTGGAGAGGCTGGGAGGTGGGTGACCGCCGTTACCGGAGCCACCCTCCTGAATCCGCCGGGTCCCACGTGTTCCGCTGGTGAAGTCTGCTGTGTCCCAGAGATGCGAGCATTCTGTCACGCCGGAGCTTCGTCCGGGAGGAAGGTAAGGGGCATAGGCACAGACTTCCATGCAAAGTGATGTTTATTGTAAAAACAGAACAGAAAAAGAGGTTTGAGGGCCTGTCACAAGAACACCAAGGAACTAAGAAGGTGGAGACGGAAATAAACCTTGGTGAGCGTATGCTCCCGTAACTAGAACTGAAAAACAAAGGAGGGATTATCAAGAACCAATAAAAGGGGGACTAAATCATGGTTGACTCCGATCAGCTGTGATCATTTTAGTCCAAAGTCGTCTGCCCCTAGAGGGTGGGTAGAGCCATTCCTTAGACCATTGGTGCCCTCTAGTGGCCACCGGCCGGAACCGTGACAATATCAGTTCTAATACCAATAGACATACTGCTAAATATTGTATGTATTAGTGGTGTAGCTCTTTATGTCACCAGCTCTTTTGTTTATGGCTTGATTGTTTTTGCTTAATTACAGGAATACTGAAGCTTTTTTCAACGTGATCTGTATCCACTACAATTACTTCACACAATCATTTCTACCATTACCTTAATTTAGAAAAGACCACTCATTGACTTGAAGCTTCATTGGTCAGGTGCTGAATTTCATAGATAAATAGTTCAAATCTTTATCTACTTTCGGCTGCTCCCAATTAGCGGATCAACCATCTTCATTTCCTTCTGTATCTTCCTGTCTCACTATCTTCCTCTTCTCCTCTTCCCTGCAGTTCCATCTTCAGTATCCTTCTCCCAACATACTCAGAGCCTCTACTTAGCATCATTCTCCCAAGACACTCAGAGGCTCTCCTCAGCATCCTTTCACACTTCCTGTTACTCTGAACTGTTGACCCCAAGTATTTAAACTCCTCCACCTTCACCAGCTTTACTCCCTGCATGCTCACCATTCCACTGTCCTTCCTCTCATTCACACATAGGTATTCTGTCTACTGACCTTCATTCCACTCCTTTCCAAAGCATATCTCTATCACTCCAGGGTCTCCTCAACCTGCTCTCTACTCTCAGTACAGATCACAGTGTCATCTGCAAACATCATAGTCCATGGGAACTCCTGTTTGCTCTCGTCTGACAACATGCCCATCATCATAGCAAATAAGAAAGGGCTCAGAGCTGATTTTTGGTATAAACTCACTTCCACCTTGAATGCTTCAGTCACTCCAACTGCAGACCTCACTGCTGTCACACTGCCCTCATACATAACCTGTACCACTCTCACATACTTCTCTGCCACTACTGACTTCTTCATACAATACCATAACGCCGTCCTATGCACCTGTCATATGCTTTGATCCACAAAGACACAGTGAAACTCCTTCTAACCTTCTCTGTACTTCTCCATCATTACCTTCAGAGCAAACATTTAGAGCTCTTTCCTTCAGTGAAACCATACTGCTGTTCACTGATCATCACATCTCTTTTTAACCTAGCTTCCACCATTCTGTCCCATAACTTCATGCTGTGGCTGATAGGATGACATGTCTTATTGAAATACCCAGCTCTCAAATGTTGGTATAACGCAATAAAAAACAGTTCCCCTTGCTTTCCCTATGACTTTCTGGTGGTGTAATTTGGTGTAGCATGTGATAGCCCCACCCACATCACTAATAATTAATTGCCAACAGTTTTTTAAAGTTAGTCCAATCTCTATAATAATGCTATAGTTATATAAACAAATCCAGCGTTTGAGTATTTTTGACAAACACTGGAGTGCTTCTTTAGCTTTGCTTTGTCCCTCAGAAATTATGTACGTCTACATTGATTTACAGTGTTGATCTTGGTTGCCTTGTTGTGTGGTTATTGTACATTGAGCGCAAATTGTGTTTATATTGTGTTTTGGTAAAAATAAATGCATGTCTGTGCGAGAGAGTGAATGAGTGTGTGCGTGTGTTTTATCAGTGTGTGTAAGCTGTGGTGCGTATGAATGTGATTTTGGTTTGTAAATCAATGAATGTTATGTAAAGGTGTTATGGCCATTACAGCTATTTTTATCCACTGATAGTTTAGCTTCTGATACCTGCAAACAGCATCTTCTGCTAATGGGAACATGACAGACCCCGCTGTGTCTAATGGGGAGAAAGGTTTTCATTTACATTAATTTATTACATGGAGGTTACAAATTTGTTGAGGATCTGCCACCCATCAATAGAAGCAGCCTTAATCCGGAGACAGCACTCACACTACAGCTTTCACTGTGACTTCAGTGAGAAGTGAAAAGGTTGCAGTGCAAAGTATTCTATGAGCATTTTCAATTTATTATATGAAATGCGGTGTACAAAAGTATTCAGTGTTTGTACAGATCTCGAAACACACATTTAAATGGGAATTCCAAATATCTTTCAAAATTTAGCATAAATTGTAAACAGTCATATAGAGTGATTTGATGTAAAATGGTTCATTGTAGAGAAACATACAATATATGGACAAAAGTATGGGGACACACCTTTTTTTCAGGATTTGGGTGTGGCCCCCTACTTCGAGTGAAGGGCAATCTTAGTGCTTAAATATACCAAGACATTTTTGGACAATGCCATGCTTCCAACTTTCTGGACACAGTTTGGGGAAATCCCTTTTCTATTCCAGCATGACTGTAGCCCAGTGCACAAAGCAAGGACCAATAAGACATGGCTAAATTAGTTTAGTGTAGAAGAACTTGACTGGCCTCGACAGAGCCCTGACCTCAACCCCATCCAACACCTTCGGGACTAAAATACTGATTGTGCTCATGTGAGTCTGTGAAAGTTCCACCCACAAATGTGCTCATTCTTCCCTCTGGAAAAATAGTCCCACTTCTATACAGGTTTATTTAGAACTAGCAATCCAGACTTGCAAAAATAGATTTTAAGGAAACATTTCTGGTTAAAATGCTGCAACTGCTCCATTGTTTCCTCAGTTTCCTCAGGAAAATATTTCAAAATTACTGCTTGTTGTAATCAATAATGTAAAAGACATTTGGCTGAAAAATTAAGAATAAATGTCCTTTTAATCTGGAAATCTAATACTTTCATCCAATCGTACCGCACCCACTGTCAGAGAGAAGTTGCATGCTATGTCATAGACACTGTTTATCTCTGTGAGATCTCTAATATTGTTCTGGATTTCTCAGCACTGGAGTTACTGCTGTGACCTTAGACTTGTGTGCTTCATTACAGTGTCCATCAAACATCATGACTAAAGACAGAGTAGAAAAAACCATTGTGAAAGTAACCAAGGAAACGTTATCTCATCCGACGACCAGAAAGGCTTGTTTGTCCAGTGGATTTTATTAAATGATGAAAAAAGCAGAGAGGGACTGAATCTATTCAGCAGAAACATCTGACATTTATTCGTCACTCTTTATTGGCCAGCAACCCGGATGCAAGAGCCGATAACACCTTCTATGAAAAAAAAACATTTTCACAAAATAATGAATTCATGGCATAATCACTTGAACATTATTCTACTATGAAATTAAATACAGTCTTTAAAGGAAGGCATTTCTGCCTCAGCATCAGCCCACTGGCTACTATTTGAAATGAGTCTACAGGTTTTCTGTTCTTTTCTAATGATTCTGTACATATGACATGCTCCAGGCATCGTCTGCATCTTTAATTAATGTATGGTTCCGGACCCCCTCTAAGAGTACTGAACCTCAGACAGGGGTGCTGTGTTATTTCCATGACTAGAATGTGAACGCCCTGACCGCCGTAATACACTAAATGGACAAGAGTACTGGGATGTCTGACCAATCCACCAACAGGGATTTTTAATGACACTGTATTCAAATACATAGACTTTCATCCCAAAGGTGTTGTGCCTTGATTGAGGTCAGGGCACTGTGCGGGCCAGTCAAGTTCTTCCACACGGAGCTCAACCAACCATGTCTCTATGGACCTTGCTTTGTGCAGTGGAGCACAGTCATGCTGGAATAGAAAAGGGCCTTCCTGAAACTGTATCCACAAAGTTGGAAGTATGGCATTGTCCAAAATGTCTTGGTATGCTGAAGCATTAAGATTGCCCTTCAGTAGAAGTAAGGAGCCTAGCCCAAACCCTAAAAAACAGGTGTGTCCCAATACTTTTGTCCATATAGTAAATTTACTCTTTCACATTACTCCTCCTGGATAAAATGGGATCCACCTGAATTTGTGCTACAGTCTAGTGCACTAAGCTGCCACCATCTAGGTTAAAACTAAATAAGCTTAAAGCCAGAGCATGTCTCAAATTACAAAGATACAGAGCACAAAGATACAGAGAACATAATTACTGTTGGCAGCCATGCTACAAGCAAAAAAACACATTTTTGCTTGCAAAGAGTTTTCATTTTATGCTGCTCAAAAATGTTCCATTGGTAACATTTGCACTAGCCTATATGTGTTGTGATGCAACAAGCAACATAACCAGATTTTCATCTCCTCTTGCATGGTGGCCCACCACCTCAAACTGAACCCCAGCAAGACTTAGCTCCTCTTCATAAAATGGAGTCCTTCACCAAGCCACAATCTCATCGTTTCTGTTGGGAACTTGGTTATCGTCCCTTCTAAGAAGGTGAAAAATCTAGGTGTTACACTAGATGAAGATCTGTCTTTCTTGCCGCAGGTGGACCAGAACATGCAGATACCTTCTCTACAACATCATTCCGACCCTTTCTCACCACGAAAGCTACACAGATTCTCGTCCAGTCTCTGGTCATCTCCAAACTGGACTTCAACTCTCTACTGGCTGGACTTCCACTGAAGGTAACTAAACCGCTTCAGCTGATTCAGAATGCAGCTGCAAGGCTGGTCTTCAACGTTCTTAAGTTCACTCACACCACACCTTTACTAAGGAACCTTCACTGGCTCCCTGTGGCTGCTCGAGTTAAGTTTAAGTCCTTAACACTCGCTTTCAAGGCCAAGAATGGACTTGCACCCCCATAGATAACAGCACTGGTCAAACAACGTGTCACTTCTCGTCCTCTCAGGGCTTCAAGCACGGCTCGTCTTGAGCTTCTGCTGCTCAAAAGAAGAGGGACACATGCGTCAAGACTCTTCTCAGTCTTGGCCCCCCCAGTGGTGGAACGAACTCCCTCTTCCAATCAGAGTCCTTTGATGTTTTTAAGCATCGCCTGAAGACACACCTCTTCAAGGAATATCTTGATGACTAACTATGTCTCTCATTTTGCTTGATTATTTTAAAAAAATCCCTTATCCACATCTCTTCATTACTTTTGTCTTAACTTCCGACTTTTTCTTTGACGTGTGTTGTTCAGGTATTGTTTGACAGGTGTTGTTTAGGTGTAGTACCTTGGTTGAATAGTGGATGTTAAGTTTAGCTTTACAGGTTTAAGAAACAGATGTGGACTACTTCGCTCTGGATAAGAGTGTCAGCTAAATACCGTAAATGTCATCACTAGACTAATTTATTATTTAGTTTTACTGTTTAAGGGACCCATCAAACCTGCTGCTGAGGACTAAATTAGGTCTTTGGTACCTAATTAATACATATTTTAGTTCAATAGTTGAGGAAAGGACCTACTTACCATGTCCTCTTATCAGCTTCTAAGGGCTACCATGTAAAGGATGTAGCAGATGCACTACAAAGCACAGATAATACCATACTGAATGTGTTGCAGCTTTGTCAGTGATGACTGCCAAGTTATTTTTATACTGTACTTATATATGTGTAATGGAATAAAACTTTTAACATAATTTATGAATTTATCACGTTTGGTGTCAGCTAGGAGTGTGCAGGCCAAACTGGATATAATATTGTGAAATATTGTAAATGCTTTTCTAAACTTTGAACAACAGGCCATAAAGATAAATATACAGATGAGCTGCAAAGCTCTGTATCAAATGGACAAGTAGAAATTGCAATGCAGTCTCCTGCTGTCATGCACACCAGTCATGTGACAGCCACGAGGCCCGGAAGTAGGCACATCACCAGGAATATAAACAGGTAAGCGGCATTCAGTCGTCGCTCAGTCATTGAGTCTTCATGCCAACTCCAGCCCAGACCTTTTCAACGTCCACCGTAAGCCCTTTTTTTTTGTTCTTATTCCCTTTCGACTGTGTGTGTGTGTTTGAGAATGTGGCTTCCCGGTGGTCAACTTTCTAGCAAGAGCGTTCTTAGTATAACTGCATGGTTACGTGCTCTTTTGCATTCGCTCTGTGTTTGCATTTACCATCCATGCTACACTGGGCTAACAGCTGATACCAGTTATCCGTGACAGAATGACTGAGCCTTCTGTGGTAAACCCAGTGGAGTTCGCTTTGCTCTGCAACATTGTTGAGAGGCAGACAGCCAAGATTGATGGGCTCAACCAGGAGGTCGCGAGTCCATCGTTCTCCAAGAGCACTTAGTAGCTTGCGGAGAGGTCGCCCAGAACCGGCAAGAGGTCGTCCAGCTCCACAAAGAGCTTGCATCTCCCTTTGAGAGCCTATCATGAGCTGGCTGCCGAACGGTGCGTGCCACAGGCAGTGGCCCAAACCACGCCCACCCCCCTCTTCACTCTCTGAACCCCAGATTGCTTTACCGGATAAATGTAATGGTGTAGACTGGAAGTGTGAGCTTTTTTTAACCAACCTTGACCTTGTGTTTGAGTTTCAATCCACCAGGTACTCCACAGACCAGAAGAGGATCACACTTCTTGTCTCCCTCCTCCCCGGGCAGGCAGCTGAGTGGGCCACGGCAATCCTAAGATCAGACTTGGACTTTGGTTACTCATACCCCAAATACATTCACCAGCTCTAGGCCACTTTCCATCATCCTGATAGCGAGGTGGGGACCAACTCATGTCTATACCACCTGTGGCAGGGAGACCGTTCTGTGAGCCACTACACCACAGAGTTTAGGACCCTGGCCGTTCAGACCGCCTGTGGAGACTCTGACCACCTCCGGACAGCCTTCTATAAAGAATTGGCTCCCCACTTAAAGGATTAACTTGCCGGATCACTCCAGAGCCTGGGAACCCATGCAGGCAGGACATACCTCTCTGACTGCTGAGTAGAGGGAACGACGATACCGCGAGGGACTCTGCACCTACAGCGCCTCCCCTAAACATCATGGAGCTGTGTGCCCTCTCTGTCCGACCAGGTGAGTAGGGAGACGAACTCACCTGTTCCTATCTCTTCTCCACCCTGCCAACCGTTTCCCATTTTATAGTCCAGATCCACCTCCAAATGAGATGGCAGTCTCTGCCTTTGTTGACTTGGGGGTGGCAGGCAATTTCATCAACCAGACTTATGCTACTTAACTGGGGGTGGGCCTCGAAGCGTTATCTCAGCCGGTTCAGATCACCGCCATTGACGGTCAGTCCCATCACCCACCACATGTTGCCCATTACCCTTAGCATAGCCGACCACCAAGAACACATCTGACTCCTCGTCAGCTCTCTCTTCACCTCCCATCATCCTCGGTCACCCCTGGCTCCTGAAACACAACCCTAGCATCTCCTGGACCCAGAATCTGATTATCCAGTGGAGGCCGACCTGTCAAGAGCTCTGTCTCTGCAGCCTGGCTGGGACATGCTCTAGGGAGTCCGAGGCCCCCGAAAGTCGACCTGGAGGCCGTTCCCCCACTGTACCATGACCTGCTGGAGGTCTTTAGCAAGAGATGTGCTGTCCAATTATCACCTTATTGCCTTATGACCTAGCCATCGGTCTCCTATCCGGCATGGTAACACCCTGCGACTGACTGTTCTCCCGGTCAGTAGGAGAGATTAATGCTGTAGGACATGCTAGGTCACTGGGCCATCGTCTACCTCGACAATATTTTCATATACTCCCGTACCCTTGAGGTATGCACCCAGCATGTGAGGGCAGTCCTCAAGAGGCTGCTCAGCCACCAACTGTACTGTAAGTTGGAAAAATGCACTGTCCACCACGGCTCCACCACATTTCTGGAGTATGTTATCTCATCCCAGGGTGTGGCCATGGACACCCTGAAGCTGGAGGCTGTGCATGATTGGCATCCTTGCATTTCCTTCTCTAGAAAATTCAACCCCACTCTGCAATGCTATGGTTTAGGGGATCGTGGAACTGCTGGACATCAAGTGGGCCCTGGAAGAATGGCATCACTGGCTCCAGGGCAGTAGTGAATCATTTACAGTCTGGACAAAGCCTCATCATCCTCAAACAGGAGCTAAACCCTTGACAGGCACGGTGGACACTGTTTTTTTGACAGTTCATTTTCCATCTATCCTACCACCCAGGGTCGAAGAACATTAGGGCGGATGCACTGTCCCGACAACATGAAGCCAACAACCCCAAGGTGGACCCCGGGCCTGTCCTTCCCGAACACCGCATCCTCACACTTCTACACTGGGAACTGGAAACTAGGGTCTGCCAGGCTCAGACCTTGGAGCCTGCTCCAGCAGAAACTCCGCCCAGATTACTCTTTGTGCCCACCACACTCCATCTGGGGACACTAAAAGAAACCCAGATTCTAAAAGGACCATCACTTACTTTCGAAGAATCTTCTGGTGGTCTTTGATGGCCAAGAATGTCAAAGAGTTCATCTTGGCATGTGCGGTGTGCGCCGGGGCTAAGACACCCAATCAACCTACCTCGGGGGACCTTCAACCTCTCCCAGTCCCCCAGCGACCCTGGTCAAACATCGCCATCAACTTCATCACCGGTCTGGAGGGAAGAACACCATCCTCATCATCGTCAACCGGTTCTCGAAGGCTGGACTCCTGTCAGCTAAGACCACGGCTGAGCTGATTTTAGAGGACATAGTCCGTCTGAATGGGCTTCAAAAAGCGCATTGTGACAGTATGCATAAATACAAAGGGCTTCTCAAAGTTGGACATTCCACCAGAGAAACACAAGACCTCAATTTGAAGCCTTGGAAATTGCTATATAACAAATGAAGTTACAGCCTTTTAACAATGCAGGTAGTACGAAGATACACATATAAAATGTCATACCAAATTTGTTCTGTCCAACTTTCAGACACTGGTTTTAAAGTTTCTTTAGCTTGCGAGTTGACCTTAGAAAGATGGATCAACAGATAGGTCCATCTAACATCATAACAGAATAAATATCTCTGAAGACTCTAAAGAAAACTTGATGAGCAGCTTAGAGAAGTGTTGCTGTTTTTTTAGACACGCCATAGTCCCAGTTGCGTTGAGAGTGGTCCACCAGCTAAAAATATCCAGTCTCTGTTCACCAGCGAGGTGGAGCTACAAGTGGAGTGTTTCCAATAAAGTGGCCAAAGAAAGTCAGTGTAATTGCAATGATGCTTATTTTCGCTCTAATTTGCTTAAAGATAAAGTCTGATCACATCCTTCATTGACATGCTCAATCACCTGAGGAACAGCGGCTCTTCTGTTTTTCTTTATGTGTCTCACTAATGCACAAAGACCACTGAATATACTTTCAGTTATAATTTCTAGCCTCGTTTACTGATGCAATAGCTCTAAATGCAGATGTCACTTTAGTCACGGTTCCTATTAAAACACTGGCAGGTTTAGCAGCATTTTGAAGCTCCTGCCGTCAGCCCTCCAATACAAAGTCTTCTTTCAAATTAACATAATCTTTTCCTCTAACTATATAGAATCTGGACTCAATATGTTTCTCCACACCTTTATGTTTGGTTGTCTATTAGTTCATTTTAATTTTTCATTTTTTAGCAATATCAATCAGTTCTTTTGGGCTTCATGGACACCTGAGCCCCATTTTAGGAAAAAACAATAATAACCACAGCTGGACCTAAATAAACAGAAACAAATTAATATCTGTTTTGAAAGGCTTACACACTCAAAAAATGTTTTGAAATGGTTTGTGCAAACAATTTTAAATAGTATAGAACAGGAATGTCCAAACCTTTTCCTTTTTCTCTTTTCAGACTGAGTTTGTATTCTAGAACATTATTCCCCACTTGTTACTAAAATGCTCCAACAGAATTTAGTCATAAGTAGTACAAAACATTTGGGTCGGGTAACTTTCTAGTGGGTCAAATCAAACCTGGGTAAGCCCTACTATAGGGGTTTTACATTATTTGAAGGATCTTAAACTTTTTAAAAAAGTTAATAAAATGGCACTCTCAAGAGCCATTTATCAAAAACAAAAAAAGTGGTTCATCTATGACATCAATCCAAAGAACTGTTCTTGGCACCTTTATTTTTATGTGTGCTTGACTGTGTGCTTCTTCCAACAAGACCACAAAAGCTTTCAAGGCATTTTACTCGGCTAAATACATTCTGCTCCAAGCCTGCTTTTGTGTGCTGCATGGAAAAATGGCTGAAACATCAATTTTAAGGATTCATGGAAAAACATCTGGCAACCACACTGTTTTATATGGGTAAAAACTGTAAATTACAGGATTGTGCAAAATGAACAGGACCTTCAAAGGCCCTTATTGGTGATAAGAATTGACAGAGGCAGACAAAGAAGGTTGTCGTCATGCTAATTGCAATATCATTAATGCATTAGCAAAGCGCTATTTCCCCATAGATATCAGGCTATTAAATTTTCAATTACCTCTTAAACATTCACACCAATAAAGTCTGATATGAACACATCGCTTGATTAACAATTTTCTGCTTTTTAAATTTTCAGCTAAAAACTGTAATTGATTTGATCAACTTTGGATAGGCTTGCTGTTCCTTTTTACTCAACACTCATTTGATTGAATTCTTAACTACACCAGGAGACGCTGATGAGTCTATGAATTGCTTTTTAGCAGTAGCATCATTTACTGTCTCCTAAAGTGTTCTCAGGTCTTCACACAATGTTGATTTTTGCTGTTGATCGAGCCATGTGGTCACTTTTATTTTGAAACTCTTTATTTTGATTTTCTTTGTTGTGCAAACCTGCCCCCTGCTGGACGCTAATGGTTAACACTGCCAAAACTTTTTGTTTCACTGGGGGCCACAGTGTAATGTTTTTGGTGGGACAGTAAGTTATGTTTGTGATAAACCCTCTAAAGATAGGATACAGAATACACCCTTGACAGGTCAAGAGACCTTACATGAAAAATATATATGCTCTTTTATTT
>JBBJLS010000082.1:11009841-11022412 GCA_037577275.1 Bryconaethiops microstoma
TTGCTCCAGGGAGACTGTCCCCTGTAGTTAGGGAATGGAAGTCACTTTGGATAAAAGCGTCTGATAAATGCCGTAAAATGTAAAATTAAAAAAAATTTAAAATGTAAAGTAAAGAACCTTAACAGGACCTGACATTAGAGTAGGATGACCTGGTCAGCAGATAACAGCTTAAATATATGGTCTACTATTAATAATTAGTGCTTTAAGTGTAAAACTATAAAACAACAGTGTACAAAAAAATTGTTTTGAGAACTGCTCCCCTGAACAACAATATGAAATCTGATCTGATGAATAAAACTGAGTTGTATGTCCTGAGATTGAAATTTCATGTGTCGTTTTGCTGTTCTGACTTCAGAAACCTATATGCTTGTGGCTTATGGGTTGTGGATACTGTAAACAGGTGGAGATGTCCAAGCCTGGGCCAAGTGGTAAGGGAGAGCATGTGGTTATCAGGTGTACAAAGGCATTCTGGATAAAAATCTGCAGAAATCTGCAAGGAAACCACTCAAATGACGACAAAACTGAAACTCTGCCTTTCGAAAGAGCACTTTGCCAAAAAGAAAGAACGGCCTGTTTCAAATAAATGCCACTCGGTTTGACATAAACACAATGAATTTACCACGGCACAAATGTTCGAATACTGTACTTCTCTTTCACACAGGCACCTAAAAAAGCAAAGAAAAGAGCTGAGGGAGCCAACTCCAATGTCTTCTCCATGTTTGAGCAAGCACAGATACAGGAGTTCAAAGAGGTACAAACCACTGCTGGTACAATTGAACTCACATTGTTTCCTCCTTATTTCCTCGGAGCTCCTCTATAAGCTCTAGACTACAGAGGGAACTTTGCGTACGGCACATCGGTGTTGGCATTTAGCATCGCTGGTGAATAATTCAAAGTCTGTCAGGTGCCATTAGAGCAGTGAAGTGATTTACACTCCGTGCACACACACACACACACACACACAGTACGCACGCACGCACGCACGCATACTGTCAGCCGTCTGAAAGTTGGGTGGAAAATAGAGAAGGACAGACATTCTTCCAAGTATCAAGGCGACCGTGGAAAGAGCACGACAAACAGGATAAATGTGAAGCTAATCCGAGATGGCAGTGATGGACACGCACACACACATAAACACACACACACACACACTTTCCCTCTTTCTACTCTCCCTCACTAACCTATACGCTAACACACCTAAGTACAGACGCCTAACAGTTAAAAAGGAGAGCAGCAGAAGAAAAACAGTCGGCCTTAGCTGGAAAAGAGAGAGAGAAAGAGAAATAGAGAGAGAGAGAGAGAAATAGAGAGAGAGAGAGAAATAGAGAGAGAGAGAGAGAGAATGCATCAGAGGGAAAAAGCTGGCAGTGTTTGTAAGGAAAGCTATGAGTACGGCTTTGCACTGCAGTTCCCCATCAGCTCTGGTTCTCTCTCGCTCTGTGTCCCTTTTCAACCGCCACAGGCCTTCACCATTATGGACCAGAACAGAGACGGATTCATCGACAAGAATGACCTGAGAGACACATTCGCAGCGCTCGGTGAGTAAACAGAACCTAAGTGTCACATGGTGATGGGTAAGAGTGGAACGATTTCAATACGGTTTTGAAAACAAAAAACCTTCAAAACAATGTATAAAAATGTTGAACAATCACCAACACACTTCTCAGAGTCTTTTGACATCGTCTTCTTTACCGTCTCCCATGGAAACCACTGTCCGTGATACAAATATCTGGGTGCATCCCGCCAGAGCAGAAGGGGCAGCTGGAGTGGAGGGCCTTCTGCTTTGCATGCCTAAATGACTGGACTTTTATTCTGAAGCTGCATTTAAGGGTTGCTATTGTTCAAGCTTAGCTTGTTAGAGGACTGCTGGGACAATCAGTGTAGTATATAATTATAGCTCTGTAGCATAAAGACATTTTAAGATGGCAAAGGATCACCGTTTATAATACTGATATATTGAAACAGATATATTTATCTATTGATTTATCTATCTATATACACTACCAGTCAAAAGTGTGGACACACCTTCTCATTTAACGATTTCCTTTGTTTTTATTATTAGCTACATTGTAGTTTAACATTGAAAACATCACCTATTGCTCTGATGACAGCTTTGCACACTCTTGGCATTTTTTCAATCAGATCCATGAGGAATCGACCTGGAATGGTATTTAATTAGTTCAAGTTCAAGTTCAAAGCGTTTATTGTCATATGTACGGAGAAAACAAAAGTGACATTTTCTCTGTGCAATGAAATTCTTACTTCGTCAAGAGTTCATCAGTGGAATTTCTTGCCTTCTTAACGTTTTTGGGATCATCAGTTGTGATGTTCGGGTTGGTGCACAGTTAGCAATCCTGTTCCACTATGGTTCTACTCTACATTATGGCAAGAACCACTTAACTACGTAAAAAGAAACAACAACAATTACCTTATTACAAAACATATTCTGCTTTCTTTAACTCTTTTTGTTTACTGCATAATTCCATGTGTTCCTTCATCATTTTGTTTGTTTTTAATATTAATCTACAATGTATAAAATAATAAAAACAAAGAAAAACATTGAATGAGAAGGTGTGTCCAAACTTTTGACTGGTAGTGCATATACACACAGACACATGCAACATTACGTTTACATCTTGACATTCTGCATGTTGTGTATCATTAGAACCAGAATCCTGTTATTAGTTGAGAACATAACATTCAAAAGGAAAAAAACAAGGGGGGATAAAACGAAAATGTATCAGTAGATTCTAGGCACATTTTGAGACTTTAGTACTGAAAAACCTTTTAAGAAATGTGTTCTTGGTGACATTTTTGCTGTCATTAGTCTGCCCTCTTTATCAGAGATCACCTTTTCATTCCAGTCTACTACTCCAGTACTATTTTCAAGCAAGTCAGTCATGTTTCAGAGTCAGGAAAAAAAGAAAATATATGTTTAATAGAAAATTACACAGAACTAACAACTAAGAACTCAATAACTAAATACAATTTCACATATTTCAGTATATTGTGTCTAATCATTGCTTTTACTAGGTTTCCACTCTTTCGAGAGACTTGTTTTAAGGTTTACACAGAAATTGGGCGGGAGATTTTTCAATGTGTCTTGTTGAAATCACAGTATAAATCAACACTCTCCTCTTGCAATGTGACCAGTTGGATAGTAAACACTACTAGACGTACAATAAGGTAAACAGTGCACCACTTCTCATATTTTGATATATTGTCATTTTCTTTAAAGTTATGCTTCCAAGAACAATATTTTTATTTGGAAATTAGGAGAAATGTTGTCAACAGTTCTTAAAAACTAAGGCAAAGTTGTTCAGTTCAATACTTGCACCTATAAAAGATAAAACCAGAGAAACTGAACATTTTTGCAGTGGTCTCATTTTTTTTCCCGGAGCTGTTAATACATATAAGTAAAATGTGCAATGATTGAAAAAATGTGCAATTTAGTAGAGAACTGTGCAAACAGTATAACCAGTATAGCCAGTAGAAACAGTGTAACCAGTATAAATAGTATCAGTATAAAACAAGTGAAAAAAGCAGCTTAAATATGCATTCTTAAAGGTTTGTGCATTCTTAAGAACTGTGCAGTATAACAGTATAGTCAGTATAACTAGTATATACAGTATAACAGTATAACCAAGAATAAATAGCAGCTTAAGTATTCAAAAAGGTTTGTGTGTGACTTTATGTTGAGCAAGTCAGCTAGCTTGCTAAATGATGCTGAACATTTCTGAACAGTTCTACATGCCTCTATGTAAACATTTTAATGTAACTGTATACTGCATTTTTTGCTTTTTGCTTCTATTTCATATTTTTCTACAGTACATCTTACATTTACATTTTAGGTCAGAAGTGTTAGTGTTACTCAGTCTAGTCTTTAACTGTCTTATTCATTACTGCATTCATTAGTATAGAATAATTCTAGTACTGAAAAATCTTTTAAGAAATGTGTTCTTGGTGATGTTTTTGCTGTCATTAGCCTGCCCTCTTTATCAGAGATCATCTTTTTATTCCAGTCTACAACTCCAGTATTATTTTTAAGCAAGTCAATCATGTTTCAGAGTCAGGCAAGAAAGAAAATTTGTGTTTAATAGAAAATTACACAGAACTGACTAATAAGAACTCAATAAATAAATATAATTCCAGTATATCGTGTCTAACCTTTGCTTTTGCTCGGTTTCCACTCTTTTGAGAGACTTGCTTTTAGGTTTACACAGAAATTGGGTGGGAGATTTTTCAATGTGTCTTGTGTACACCTCCAGAGTTCAATCCTAAGGGCCAAATATCACAAACGAAATGACACGACGAGTGAATTTGTGTCACAAAGCATTTTCAGCTATGTTGAAATCTGACACAGGAATTTTTTTTTTGCCCAATGGCACTACAGATCTGGTTGTGTTAAACTCTGAATGAGCGGCCAAGTAAATGGCAGTACTAAATAAAATAGATGAAACGCTTATTTAACTTAACCCTTAAAACCCTGAGGTTATTGGAATTGCTTCTGCATTACTTGTTCTTTTCTAACATCTAAAGCCTTGAAGAATGTGTAGTGTACGAGTCTCTCATTTCTTTTTTTCAGCACAACCTTGCCAACATGATGAAAAGATTATTTTTTATAATTCAACCGACTGTTCACTCAAAAAAAAAAATCGGAAAATCAGACCATTTATTTTTTTTACTGAAAAAAAATCATGTTATATATTTTTTAAAATGTGGAAATCTTTATGGAAATCTTAAACACAAATTAGTATTATCATAAGATATGCAGAAAAAAACTATGTGTTACTATTCATAATTACACACAAGTGAATTCCAGGCAGAATTCATTTATTTACAATTTCTCTCTACCTGCTTACACTTAGGCTTACACTTCCGATCGCTTCCACACACACACTCGCGCAAACAAACACACACACACACACCCACACACACACACTCTCACACACACACACACAATTGAGTTCTCACACCATATCTTTTTTTCTTTCTTGGTTTTATAATCAGAAATAAAAAATAATTTTAGTATTTTTGGCTTTTGAACAAGTCAGGATAATTTTTTTCTTGAGTCGGGTTCTTCAAGTTCCGAACACCATAACATTTTTTTGTGATTTTACATGACATATGATCTCCTGTCAGCCCAGATACCCAGAACCTCCAAATAATTAATTTTGTATAAATTGTTGTTTAAGCAATGCTGCACTTCTGACACTCATTTAATTTCTAAATAAACACCATGAAACAGAGACTGTATATCTTTGTTTATGTGATTTTACTATTTGCAGTGGACCAGTTGGTCATCTTGCTTACTGATATATGAACTATATGAACTGCTTACTGCTATAGGAACTCTTTGTACACAAGTCACCCCACTGCCACCAACCATGCCAGTTATTAATGTTTTTATTTCTACAGATCTGTGTGCAGCATGACTGTTTGTGAATGTATAATTAGCTGCTTGCTCTTTAGTCAAAGTCAAAGTGAATTTTATTGTCATCTCAAACACATACAGTTTACAGAGAGAGGAAATGTGCACACTGTGAAACCTGCGAAGCTCAGGTTTCACAGTGTACACAGAGTGCAAAAGACATTAGACACTGTGTGACACACAAAACAGTGCAAATAAAGAAGTATAAAATCAGGTTTAAGAGTAAGGTTTAACCTGTCCTGAGCATATGGATGGTTCTGTACCATGTACAGCTCCAGAAAAAAATGAGACCACTTAATTTATTTTTAAATCAGCATCTTTAAGTATGACAACCATTCCATGCCAGTGTCGGTTAAATTCCTACACAAGCACCTCATTCTGCTTCATGAGGTACTGATTAGTGATCACTTGAATCAGATGTTTTTTAATGAGGAAAAGTGTAAAAGCACTGCTGTAATCAACACTCTCCTCTCGCAATATGACCAATTGGATGGAAAAACACTACTATAAGTATGTCAAAGGTAAACACGGAACTATTTTTCATATTTTGATATATTGTCATTTGGAAATTAGGAGAAATATTGTTAGCAGTTCTTAAAAAAGTAAAAGCTGTTCAGTTCAATACTTGCACCAATAAAAGATAAAACACGAAAAACTGACAATTTTGCAATTTTGGTCTCATTTTTTCCCGGAGCTGTTAATATATATAAGTAAAATGTGCAATGAAAAAATGTGCAATGTAGTAGAGAACTGTGCGAACAGTATAACCAGTATAGCCAGTAGAAACAGTGTAACCAGTATAAATAGTATCACAGTAATCAAACATAAAACAAGTAAACAAAGCAGCTTAAATATGCATTCTTAAAGGTTTGTGCATTCTTAAGAACTGTGCAGCCAGTATAACAGTATAGCCAGTTTAACCAGTATAGAAAGTATAACAGTTTAACCATGTATAAATAGCAACTTAAGTATACATTCAAAAGGTTTGTGTGTTACTTTATGTCGAGCAAGTCAGCTAGCTTGATAAATGCCGCAATATAATTTTTTTCCATTGTCAATCTTCCAATCTTCATGCCCATTGTGCAAGCTGACGTGAACTACAAATGTCTTGGGTGATAACGGCTGTAGAAGTTGGTTGAATTTTGATTACAAATGTAGATTCATCAGTCCATCAAGCTTATTCCTTATTTCAGATGTGAATTTTGGTGTCATAGTGTAAATGTGTTTCTATTTTCTTTTTTCAGCAACGACGTCTGGACAGCTATTTGTCCTTTCAGAAACACAGTGTTGAGTGGAGCTTAATTTTCCTTGATTACAACACAAAAATTTAAGTTTGATGAGAAAAACTTTAGTGGTCTACCAGAAACAGTTCTTGAGAGTCTTGTTTTCTGTGTTTTTAAATCATTTTAATAACTTCTGTATTTTACTTATTTGACTTTGATTTGATCTTTCCTTCTGTGCAATCTTCTCAGAAATGTGCCCTTTAGCCTTTTTAGATGCTCTTGAGAAAGAAATGTGCAGGGCAGCTGAGGTGTGTGTGAGTAGTTGCCTGTGTGAGTGTAAGCGAGTCGTTGAAAAGGAACAAAATGTCAGTGAGAGCTCTGGGAGCGGCTTTTGTTGGGGGGGCACAGGTGTAACAGGTTGAGGACTAGTAGAAAGGACATCTTAAAGTTGCAGTAGGACATAGAAAAGTGAAATTAAAAAAGTGAAATCTGGTAGTTTTGATATTTTACTTGTGTGGTCATACATAAGCCGCATGATTTTATATTGATTTCAAAATAAACTGAATAAAGAGTCTCCAAATAACTCTATTAGGGAGCAGGCCAATATAAAGTCAATTTTAATTTAAATGTTTTAATAAGCTGGCACTAAAGGGCTAAAGTACAGGCATGTGAAGTCAAACGGCTCGCCTAATTAACTTATGAATAGTAAATGAAACCCCACTGATAACTGATTAAAGATTCTTACTCACACAAATTCTAATCCCACGGAAACAAAAAAAAACAAAAAAAACACACACACAGACATCCATCCAAGATTTTTTTTTCTTCGTGAATTAAAACAGGTTGTTTCTTAATTGACATAAATTATTGATCACATGAGTGTACTAACAGAATTTCACAAGGGAAAGAGAAAGAGAAACAAGTACGGCAGTAGAAAAATGGGCAAAATAAAAAGAAGAAGAAGAAAGGAAGAAAAAAAAAAAACGAGGCCGAGGCAGACAGAGAGGAGAGAGGGAATACAGTGCAACGAGTGCAAAGAATAAGGAGGGAGGGCAGGTTTCTACTCACATTCCACTATCATTTGCCCCCTTGAAAAAAAAAGACGGGGAAAAAAAAGGAGAAAAAAAAAAACTACAGCACACACAGGGCTCCTGTCTGGTTTCTATGGCAACGGTGAGGCTATTATCGTACCTTGCCATTCATTATGAAAGGACTTTGGTTGACAGAGAGGGTTGGATGGAGGGGGGTAAAGGAGAGAGTGTGTGACTGAGAGAGAGAGAGAGACAGAGAGAGAGAGAGAGGGGAAGGAGCACACAGTTGGCAAACAGGGTGGGAAAGAAGATGATTGGAAGAAGAGATTAGTTACGAACAGATTTAGAAAAGCACGGGTATTTAACACTGTCTACGGCACTGAAGATTCATTCCAAAATGCAAGAATTTTTTACAGATGACCTGGCCTGGTTTGGTCTTAACGGCTCACGGATGTTTTAGAAAAAATTCAAACTTTTCCGTCGAGGCAAAAAGACACTTTAGTCGAGACTACATCCATATAGTGACCAGCGGACAAGTGGGTTTTGAGTGGTTCCGCAATCTCTGGCTCTCTGGCTGGCTGGCCGGTTGGCTGGCTGGCTGGCTGGGACCGGTGGAGGCTCTGGGAGATTCCTGGGATTCTCTATAACAAAACCTCAGCGAGATCAGAGAGACAAAGGGAGAAAATTAAGAGAACACACATTAGTGACAAGCCGATGTAGAGAACAGGCAAAAGACTTGGAGAAGCTTCCAGAACACATTAACCACCGTTTTTGCGTTGGCTCAAGCGCGATTTGGGAAAGAGAGTGCGTGCATGTTCACGTGGCCCCAGGAGCCTTCGCAGAATATTTCTAATCACGAGAGCTAACTACATTTGCGATAGTGTTGTTAGCATTACCAAGGGTAATATTAGCAACAGCATTATAGTAATGATGGCGCTAATAAAAAGAGATTTGTAAGTGTGTATGTGGCCTGCAGCGGTCAGAGTGCCCGGGGAGGGGGGGGAGGAGAGACAGAGAGAAAGAGAGTGAAAGAGAGAGAGAAGTAGAGGGAGTGTCTATTAAGCAGGTCCAGTCCATCACTTCCTAATGTCCTCCCTCTGGTCCTCCTCTACACCAGAAGCACAGAGACACCATTTTAAGCAGCTGCTGTCTGCACAACATCGCCAGCCGTGGCTTTCATGTTTGTGCTTAAGTTAAGAAGACGACAAAACAACAGGAACGAAACAAAAAGTTACAGCTTAGGGACTGACCTTGACGTATTTATCCGAACTCCACAGAACCAGACCACTCACTGCAGATTCGGACCTCATTTTCCAAAAGAGGTTTCAGGTCCAAAATTCATGCTAGGTTTCTCACAGCCCTCCTCCTACTTTCAGATTTAAAACTGCATTCTCCCTTGTATTGTTTTGTCTCTTTACTTTTAAGGTTCTTTCATTACATTCAAACTGTCAAATATGTGTTTATTTTACATTTGTTTGCCCCAAAAATATTTTCTGTGTTATATCTAACATGTTCCATGATTTATGATTATTTTATTATTAAAATGAATGCTAAAATACAGTTATAGACTATGAGGGTCACTCAGGCGTTAATACAGCATGGGACGTTGTTTGACAGCACTGATTAATACATTTGTTAAAAAGGGATTTTAACTTAATTTTGGAAACTTTATCTTATATATAAATTTCTAATAGCATATTATTTCCATTTCTGGAATATTTTACTAATTAACGATTTAACTACAGCTAGTATTGTCACTGTTTGGAAATTAGTGCTATGCTGTCAGGTTTAAAACTGCACTTTTATTCTCAGGCTGTATTACAACTTTTAGGTTTAAAATCTGTCAGGTTTAGATCTGCTAGTTTCTCAGTTTCACCCATGTCAGCGATGAAAATGTCACTGTTGGTTCTGATTTAAGATAAGATAACCTTCATAGGTAATTTATAATCAATATATAATCCACATATGGGTAATTTTTATAAAAGGTTTTTCCTAATCTTCGGAATATTGCTAAGCTAAGAAACACACCTTTCAAAACCCAACATGGAACAGGTTTTCACTTCTTCTTTGCCATTATTGCCAAGGTTTCAATTCGAGGATGTGTCCAAAATGGTTGGAGAATACTCAACGTGGGAGTCCAAGCTGAACAAAGAATATACATTCTTTGTGGAAGAATTCCCTCACAGATTTCAGGGTAAGAAAATGTTAGCTAAGTGATGTCTGTGTATCGTATTTCATATTTTCACATTTCGTGTCAAACGTTCTATTCAGTTGTTCTACAGAGGTTAAATGATGGACAGATTATTCAGTGATGAAAGTCATTACTGACTGTTTGTTTTTGCTAGTTTTAACAACACAATATAACTGGGGTGGGGGTGCAGTGGGGTGGGCGTGGGGTGGGGGGTTTGTTTGTGGTGTTGGGCAGGTGTTGCATAGTAATGGTCTATAAAACGACTGCAGGCGTTTTCCACAGCCACGAGATCCAGTGAAGGAATACCTCCTACCTGCTGAATGCTTGCCCTCTCAAAAGCCAACAGCCTTTCAAGGGGTAACATGAAGTCTTTTTCCACTGAAAGCAGCTGGGAACAGCACCCACTCTTAAGTGGGAACCACCTTCAAGGTAATCGACAGCAGTGAAATGCTGACTGCTCACAAAATTATTTCCCTTCCATATGACGAGTTGTACAATTCCTAATTGCACAAACCCATTTTTTTTTCTGCTTGCAGTCAGCTGAGAAGTCAAGGAAACTTGGGTAGGGCGGTTTTTGCTTTGAACACTTAGGGACACTGAAAATGCTCTTGTTCTTTAACGCAGCCACTGTTGTTGTACTACCAGAAACAGAGATACCCAGCAATAAGTAACAGGGTGGTGGTGGCATAGTGGGTAGGATACTTGCCTCTGGACCAAGAGGACATGGGTTTGAATCCTACCTCCAGCACACCACCACTGGGTTCCTGAGCAAGACCCCAAGTTGCTCCAGGGCGACTGTCCCCTATAGCTTGGGAACGGAAGTCGCTTTGGATAAAGGCATCTGCCAAATGGCGTAAATCTAAATATAAACAAGTACTTCCAGAAAAGGACCAGAATTACCTTAAAACTGGATTACTGTGATGCCCTGCTGTCAGGATGGTCTAGTAACAACCTAAAAAAGCTAGACCTGAAGGACTCAGCAAGAATCTTCACTAGAACCACAAAATATGACCACATCAGTGCAGAGTTATGAGGAGTACTTTGGCTTTCAGTCAAATTCTATATTGATTACAGAATTCTGCTATTGACATATAAAGCCTTAAATGGCCTTGAGTACCTCTGGGAAATTCCTATTTGCTTATTCAGATATAAGGTTGCTGGCTATTTACTAGTTCTTAAGAATTAAGGGGAAAAGCAGTATCATAGCTTTGGAATAACCTTGGTGTGTGGTAGTAGCATAGTGGGTAAAACACATGCCTGTTGCAGGTTCAAACCCCACATTCTACCAGTGTGTCCTTGAGCAAGACACTTAACTCTCAGTTGCTCCAAGGGGACTGTTCCTGTAACAATTGATTGTAAGTCGCTCTGTATGATGGCATCAGCCAAATGCTGTAAATGTATTTCAGACATGGTCTTAGTTTTCAAGTCTGCTTGTGTTGTCCGACTCTCAGTAAATAGTTCTTTTCCGTTAGACATAAAGTGTTGATCATGGACAGATGATTAAAGCAAACTGCGATGTTGAGGTGTCATCCCACCCTGCTGAGCCATTCAGCTTGATTGCCTGTCATCAAGATTTCCTGTTCACCTGTCCTCCAGACCAGTTTGACCATTACGACCACTTGCATGCGCTGCCACTCCTAACCATAGTTACCACACAGGATTCAACAGAATCTGCTCTTACTAATTACATTTACGGCATTTAGCAGACACTTTTATCCAAAGCGACTTCCATTCCCTAACTACAGTCTACCTGGAGCAACTTGCGGTTAAGGGTCTTGCTCAGGAACCCAGTGGAGGTATGCTGAAGGTAGGATTCAAACCCATGACTAATTACAAACTCTAAATGATTCTGCTATTGCTAACTATAGACTATAACGGTCATCTGCTGTCTGTATACTTCGGCCTCCTGTATATCAAGTACTAGGGGGGGCGTCTGATCTAGTTGTGCATTTTCACTTGATGGCAGGGGTGGTGGTAGGAGGAAACATGTTAAACATGTTAACATGTTCCCCAGCTACCGGTGCAAGGTGATGTGTGATCAAAATTTAGGATATGTTTCAAAGTTACTACAAAGAATTTGGGGGAAAAATATATTTTTTTTAATAATTCAGTATGAATCATGCTTAATTCCAGGGCCATAAACTAACAAGATAATACTTAGTTTTTAATAGAACCTATTAAATGTGGCACAACAGTTCGGCAGAAAAACGGACCCTTAT
Source organism: Bryconaethiops microstoma (assembly GCA_037577275.1). Classification (NCBI taxonomy): domain Eukaryota; kingdom Metazoa; phylum Chordata; class Actinopteri; order Characiformes; family Alestidae; genus Bryconaethiops; species Bryconaethiops microstoma. The sequence continues at coordinate 11,021,937 of JBBJLS010000082.1, forward strand.
GATGCATATATGTCTTCAATCACAGTGATGTCATGTTTCTGCCATTTCGCCCACTCTTGCCAGGACTGTGGGCAAGAATACAACGAGTGAAAAATATATTTCTACATCTTTGGCCAGAGAAATAAACGTCAATACAGCACCACTGGATAGACTCAGAAGATGCTGAAAAAATCCAAATGCCTATGGAGATGTTTCGATCATCTACAATATTTATTCTGCGCAGTTCTATTGTTTGGTTTGCACACACACACACACACACACACACACACACACACACACACACACACACGCACACTCCATTGCAGTGTTCTGGATGGGGTGTTTCTCTGGCGCTTGTGCCTGCCTCTGGCTGTGGAGGCTGGCTTGTCTCAGCTCTGTTCTAGCAAAGTAGGGCAAAAGCCATGTGAGGACAGAGAGAGAGAGAGAGAGAGAGAGAGAGAGAGAGAGAGAGAGAGAGAGAGAGAGAGAGAGAGAGA
>JBBJLS010000082.1:11038535-11055539 GCA_037577275.1 Bryconaethiops microstoma
ATACATACATACATACATACATATATATATATATATAAATTACTAAATACACTAAATAAAACTAAAAAGGATTAATATAAATAACATTATATAATACATATAATAGCATTATACTCTAATAACATTATACTCTACATAGTGATTTTATGTACTTGTAGCTACCATTAAAAACCTGGTTTGACTCAATCAGTCCTTCATTAAATTAAAGCACGTGAGCTGATGAGAGAATTTCACAAATGCAAGCAATGACCAAAAAATGGGTAAGCATGTCTACATCAAAAAATGGGTAAGCATGTCTACATGTCTACACTTTTTAGTTTGCAGTGGAACAATTAATATTAAACAAACTGTAAACCAGAAATCAGCAAAAAAAAATGCAAACAAAACAGCATTCAGTTAAATCTGGCCTGAACTGGTAAAAAGAGTTTCATGGCTCTATTCATAATGCACTCTATTCATGGCTCTATTCTTTAGGCAGAAAGAATGTTAATTACCAAATATTAAAGTGTTGACTCAAAAATAAAGAGTACACTGCAAATCTGAAGGAGAGCAATGTTTTCATTTCCAAAAATGCTGTTTTTGTGTGGGTGGGATGCAAAATTGCAAAGAAAAAGTATAATGATCCAGGTCAAAAATACCCCGATACATGTGGACAGGATTTTGGTAAGGTACTTCCTTTGGTATGCTGAACTACAAGCAGTTCTTTCATATCCCATTTTTATTTCGATATCCCTCTTATTTTTTGCTAGTATCGGTCCCATATTTACATTATGAAGTATTAGACTGGTGCCATTGCTGTTAACCATGAAAATGATTACAGTCCAATGACCCACATTTCAGTGGTGTAACTATTATTTAAGACCGACTTTTAACGAATAGTTATACCGTTCGGCTGGATAGCAAGAGTAGACCTGACCTGCTTTCTCCAATAAACTGCTAGCTTTAAAAGTAGAGGGTGCAAGTACTGGGTTATATTGTAGGTCAGTACACTACATGGACAAAAGTATTGGGACACCTGACCATTACACCAACAGGGACATTCAAATACCTAAACTTTAATATGGAGTTGGTCCCCTCTTGCAGTTATAACAGCTTCCACTCTTCTTGGAAGGCTTTCCAAAAGATTTTGGAGTTTCTGTGGGGATTTGTGGCCATTCATTCTGTAGAGCATTTATGAGGTCAGGCACTCATGCTGAATGTGAAGGCCTGGCTCACAATCTCTGTTCCAGTTCATCCCAAAGGTGTTGGATGGGATTGAGGTCAGGACTCTGTCCGGGCAAGTCAAGTTCTTCCACAGCGAACTCATCCAACCACGTCTTTATGGAGCTTGCTTTGTGCACTGGGGCACAGTCATGCAGGAATAGAAAAGGTTCCTAACCGAAGTGTGTCCACAAAGTTGGAAGCATGGCATTGTTCAGAATATCTTGGTATGCTGAAAGATTAACCTTCACTGGAAGTAAGGGGCCTAACCCAAAGCCCAATACTTTTGGCCGTGTAGTGTAGATTTCAGAAAGGACCAAGGACATACTTCAGGTGTTTGAAGAAGATTACTGCTTCAAATCAAACACACATAGCCATGAGGGTAATGTAAGCACCAAAAGCAGTCAACAGGTGGCCCCCAACTGCACCTTAATGGTTACAGCAGGTGAGACAACAACCCCCAACTACAGCAAAGGTACAAAAATAAACAATCAAATATGAGTTCATGTTCCAGTCAGTGCTGCTGAAGCCACATAACTGCCACAAAGGCAAAACACATCAGTGCACTGCTCGCAATTTATGGAATGTCATACTAGAGTTTGGAGGTTGGAAAGATTCTTCTGCTTTTGAGTTGGACATGGTGATGTCATGACAAAAGCTTGCTCTCAGGGACCCGTCTCCTCCCACAATGGCAGTATTGTGGGCCTACAGGACATTCAATTGCTGCTCAACGAGCAGGCCTGGCCTGGGATGGGTAGAGGACAACGTGAAGAATGTCACGGGATAAACATTATCGTATATAACGTTCTGTTCTGTAGCTTCACACAAAACAATAAGAACTCTAAGCAAACACTATGGATCAGTGGACTGATATTGAGCACTTTGGGCACACCAGGTCAAATAACGTGTTTGGTTTATATTCTAAATCCGACTAATTTCTACAAATAATTTTATGGACGATTAGCATTTTACACGAAATTGAAAACATTGTAATATAAATAAATAAAATGTAAGTTTGGGATACAATACATTTTTAAGCTGTCAGAGGATGTTTGCCTCAACATCCAAGTCAGGTGTAGGCATTTCCAAAGCGTAGTAATAATAATAATAATAATAATAATAATAACAAAAATACACAACACTCGTCTATCTAGGGTGCTAAGAGGTGATCTGAAAATCTAAGTTAATCTACTTTTACAAAGCAAGAGAGGGAAAAAGCTATCTAAACAGGTCCTGCTTATAATTTCCAGTGTCTTTAAGAAATGGAAAACTGAAGAAGAAACTGAAGAAGAAAACAGGTTGGGTATTACAAGAAGACAATATTCCAAAACAAACTCCAAAATCAACCTTGATCATCTTCAAGAAATGATAGATTAGGTCAAGAATAAAAACACTGTAAGCTGTCTACAAGAAACATTTGGAGGCTATCACGGTTGCTCAAATATAAATACGTGCCAGATTTAGTTTCATTTTCTTATTTTGATGTGTTAAATTCAGCAAATAATCATTTAGAAATGAAAAAAATATTTGAGAATGTCCCATGCATGGCTTTTAGTTTTTTCAGTTAGAAATTCAACAAAAGGTTTATGCTACTTTGCTGAATGGAACTAACTTTTAAAAGTATTGGTATTGAGGTGCTAGACTTCATTTTTTAAAATAATGAAAAAAACGATTATAGTGTTTCCCCGATATTTTATCGGCCACAAATACAGTAGCATTTAAAATGGGTTGTAATTTTAATTTTAAAGACCCAACCTTGCTCTTGTCCCCAGTCAGCTATGGACATGTCATCAAACAGCATTTGGCATGAACTCATCTATGCTGGTCTGAGCAGTGGGCCAGACAGAGGACAAAATTAGACTGCTAGCACTAGCATGCTAGTTTGAGGCCAGGGTCTCTGGGTTTCTTTTGGTTTGGTTTCTTCCGTCTCAATTTGCTACCAAATCTATTTTTTGCCACACTGTTGTAGCAATAGAGGCTGGTGAGAGGAGGGATGACCTTTGCACACATTTGGCTATGGAGCACAAGCCCCGCAGCACTGTGGTGTTTTTTTTTTTTTTTTTAGGGACACAGGAGGCGTTTATGATTTTTTAAGTGTTTATTTGAGCAGGCCTTATAATCTTCCTCTTCACCGAGACACACAGCCAAGATATTCCCAAAAGCATGACTCAGTGAGATGCTTTCCTGAAGCACTCTTCAAGTTGGTGGGACACAAACGCTGCCAACAATCAGCTGAAGTATTTTTAAATGTATTTTTCATTTTTCTGTATTTTACCAGTGTGAACTTCATTCTGCCTCCCTGGGCCACCATTACTAGGTGTAGGGCAGTGAATAGGCAAAACGACAAGCTTACACACGCATCAACGAACAAACTTTTAGAACTAGCGAAAGTACCATCAGCAGAACACACACACTTACACACCACACCCATAGAGTGTACACACATCATGCACCACTCAACACGACACAGGCAGATAAACACACAATCATACACTCAAACACAGATACCTGTTTTAATATATTGTCAGGGATTAGTATCTATATGTAATAATGTTTCTTATATGTAATTTATATATATATATATTCGTAACTTTGAACGTGAGACAATGTGAGATTTTTATTCTTAGGTCATTTTTGACTAAGATGATGGTTTCATAGGTGATGGTTTCAACTTAATGTTTTTTATGAAATAATCAAAAAGACAAAACTGAGATAACTCTTCCAGCAGTGACAAAATGTACATACTTGTAAATACCTGAATCTCTGGGACAGGTGTGTTCAGAATAAGTGTGCCAGTCAGTGCTGCATTATTCTGAGGAGCAAAAGTGGGCTTGGTGCTCACCTCGTTTGTTTGACGCATTAGACTGCAGTTCTGAGGAGTGGCAAAGGAGTGCACACTGCAGTCCTGATCTCACACTAATGTCTGCCCTAGTCCGGGTTACAATCACTCCATCAGACACAATCACAATTAGTAGTATGGAAGGTATTTCATTATGTGCATGTCTGTTACATGCTGCCAGCTGCAAACATTTGACATATGGTAAGATTTTAGAAATCACTGCATAAAATTAATTCAGGTGTCCACCTCCACCACCAAATATAACATCCAAGAGTACTCTTCAATATCTAATGCTGGCTGGTTTCACTGAATGTGGTTTAGGCCTATGCGGGATTAAAAAGAAAAAAAAAAAGTATAAAACATAGATGTTAAAATCAGATACACAAAACAGTCCCCTGCTATCACAACCTGCATTGTTTAGTTTCAACTATCTGTGTTAGCCTCATATTGATCTGAGTAAATCATTAAATAGGAGCTAGTGATTAGGATAAGAAGGTTAGATGTCTACACGCAAATTTAGAGGATGGTGAGCTACTGAGTACTGTTGTCTAAGGCAAATTATTGATTCCAGTGATTAACAGCACTTTTCCACAAGTTTCTTGAAATAAAATTGAGCTTCAAACTTTAGGCAAAATACGCATCAAAAGCATTCTGAAATTGACATTAAAAGCCCCAAATAAATGAAACAACAATTTTCCCTTGCTTTTTTAAAAGTAAAAAAAAATTGATGTAGTATGTAGACACAGTTACTGAGTCTGTACAGTCTATGTACAGAAGCGAGGTAGCAAATAGTGAATTCACTATTTTAGTGGTGTCACGAAAACCAATGCACTTACACGTATCCACCTGTTTAGCTGTTAGCAGTTTAGCCCCCCAGTTCACGCTACTATTTTCATTCCATATCAGTCTGGACTGCATTTTGAAATATAGGGCAACCAATCAGAGCAGAGATAGCTGTACCTATATCAGTCTTGAATGAACAATTACAAAAACAGCTTGTTTAATTGTAGGGAATAAACAGCGGTTGGAAAATTGGCATGTAGAAATGAATGATCATTACTTTGTCCAGAAAACCACACAAATGTAATAAGCAAACGAAAAAAATTAAATATTAAAAATGTAAGATGTGGGCCATTCAAATATTTCTCATTTAGGCTCAATGAGTAGAAGTCAGTCGACACATTCAGCTGGAACTGCACTTCTACTCCTAAGCAGAATTTATTTTTTTATTATGGTTTGAATTTCATGAAAGGTAACTTCTATTGTATTAAAAACATCCTTTATCTATTGCTACATTTTTGTATCCTGAGATGAAATTTATTGACATTAAAACAGATTTTTTTTAAAAACCCCAGAAATAGCCACCTCAGAACTTCTGATGCAAAAGTATAATGTAAATCAAATTGTTATTTACAATGCAAGTAAATATATAATATATAATAGGAGAGTACAACAAAAGGATTGTTAGCTACATTAAAAAATTTTTTTCAAAAACATTCAGTCACTTGAGTCCATAGAGATACTCAGTGTCCATAAACGTTGCTAAGTGGAAAAGATGGTGGTTGGTTGTTCTCTGCACTGACATTATTAGGGCAGCCTGCGGTCATCAAGCAGAAAGCAGGGCGTCTACTCAGGGAAAGCTAGGAGGCTGTACAGTTATCTTCCACGGTGTAACTCTAAACTATACAACCTACTACCTCATCCCGAGACAACGTCATTCCCACAAAGAAGCAAAGACTAGGAACGTCTGCATCGAGAATTTTTAAAATTTTAAATGTCCATACATTAACAATAAACCAAATCCTTACCGTGTAAGAACTTTCAACGACATCATAAGAAAGTTATCTTCCTTTTTACACAGTTCTTATATACGGAGCCACACTTTTAATTCCTCATTCTCATAACGAAATCCTTTATAACTGAATAATAAATCATAATACTAAGAACTGAACAAGCCTAGGAATTAAAAACAGTAGCCGTCGTCCTTGGTTCTGTGATGAATGCACAAAGAGAATCTCTCCGAAACTACATAAACAAATGACTATAATCTCGCTATATGAAGGTTAAGGATGCTTTTTCCTTCTCTTATAAAGTTTCTATTCAAGGAATGCAAGCTTTCCTTGTGGCGGCAGTCCTCTATTCATTAGTAGCCCGAACGCATTGTACGTCACTAGGATAGCTAAGAGGGTGTATAGCGTCTTGAAACTTTCCACAACATGACGGGTGTTGAAGAGGAGGGAAGGGCGTCATAGTGGCCTCGCAGACACATACCTGTAGACACGAGCTTGTGCCCAGAGTCATCACAAGTTCGGATCTACGGGTTTGTGGCAGCTGGCAGTGTCGCTCTGACCAGGCCAAAGCCTTTTCCTAGACGGTCCCACGAAGCGAAGCTTTATGCAGTGCTAGAGATGATGCAGTTGCAGTGCATGCTGAAGAAATCGGCATCATGTGAAGCAGCGTTTAGGTTAGGTGGAGAAAAGTGCGTAAATGAGCTCCATCTGTTGATCTGATTTACAAAAGATATTCTCAGTTCCATAGCAACATACTTATGAAAAGACCTGGGAGCCCCTAAAGAAAGACAGAGCAGTGAGACAGTTTTCAAGGATTTTACAAACATAAAATCTGTGCCTCTCAGACAGAGTTGTCCAGAAACGGTATTGACAACTGCATGAAATAAGAAGAGAGAAGCTGTGCCATCCACCACAATGCTGAATGCTGTATATAATTAGACTGATTAGCTACGTGAGTAAAGTCCCGTAGATCTTTCCAAACAATTAAACTCAGCCCAGCAGTTAAATGAAGATCAAATAACTTAGATTTATCAGTGGTTAACCTGAATGTTTCACAAAAGGCACAAATGTATCCTCAAAAAAATACACCCTCCTCAGACACGTAGTTACAATGTGTTAATCCCTAAACCGAAGTTTGTTATGTGCCGTTAAGACTTTAGCTCTGATGAGAAATGCTTTTGAATGAACTGAAAATGCAAACATAAAAAAATTGTGAAAGACTGTGAGTGAAAGACTACGATAGGGTTAAAATGATTTCTGTCTTCATAAAAAAACAAACCAAGCAAATATTACCAATTAAAACACTGGCGCCGAATCACACTTCAGTACAGGTCGCTGAGTAAATACAGCCCTGCTTGGTGAAACCGTTCACAAAGAGTCATGAAACTAAATCAAACAAGACAAGATGAAAAACCCAGTAAAATGACAAGCTAGGATGTTGCCTCAACCCATTACAAACTATTGTTGCAACGCCAGCATTTTCAATAAAGAAAAGTTGGATGTGGGGTATTTGGGTGTGTCCTGGCAAATGAAAAGGTGTGTGACAGAGCTTTACGAGTTCAATGATCAGCACATTGAGAGTCCTCCTGGAAGCTGTTTTATTTCTGAAACTCCCTTCTCCTCTCTCCAGATTCATAGAATAAGATGAAGGTCATTACGAAACGACATGGCCACATGTTAGCTGGGTGTTAGCAAGTTGCTGCTAGCCTCAAAGCACTGCAGCGTGGCTGACATTTCCCAACCATACCAGACCAGATAAACGCCTCCAACCTTTCCTCAAAGATGAAAAATCACACTGGCGGAGGCCAACCAAAGTTCAGACAATAGAACACACTTTTAAGGAGCTGCGTTAAACTGGTGCCCTTGCTAAGCAGGACGGTTAGCATTTTGCTTTACCTGGTTTTTGATGTTGCATTTTAGGGCCTGCATCACTACCCGACGTGACGGGCGCTGTGTTAGCGCCATACACCTGCAAACTCTGCACCAAAGACTTGCCTGGTTTGTACAAAGGCATGTAAGCACAGCAAGCTCTGTCAAGCTATGCCATGATTCATGATGAGCTGCCACTCCCTTAGAAAAATCAGATAAAACAATGAAGCTAATCATGAGTTTTACAATGTGGGCAGCAAGTATGTCAACTAATATTTGTCAGATTTGTCAATAGCCGAAACATATACGATCGGGAACATCTTGGAATGAAAATGAAGGGTTAGTGGGTTGGTACAGTGTTAGCCAAGTGATTTGCAAATCAGACCAACTCAGATTTCACATTCAAAATGCTGCTCCATGGAGAATGCTGGCGAATGATCGATCCTTGGTCAGTAGTGCTGTATTATGTGGCAAAAAAGCACAGAGAGACATAACAAGCAAAAAAGGAGTAAAGCTACATTTGTTTATTGAAGTCTTTGATGAATTCTGTGGAATCTAAGACAAAAAAACCATTATTTAACATCTAGAGATGAGAAATAATATCTGAGCAGTCTCAAATGCAGAGACGCAAACCTTTGGGAAAAGATTTTATTATTGTTGTTTTGATTTTTTTATTTTGTGTATTTTTCGGGTCTTATTCCGATCTCGTCAGCCGCGGTGAGAACTTCGGATGAGCGAAAATTCTGGACCAAATCACAAATATGGCACGGTTGAAAAAAAACATTTTATGTCGGACTACCTCGAAACGAAAAAGAACAGCGCAAAATGAAGAAGAGGGAAAAAGGCATAAGAAAAAGGAGCGTACCGGCGGAGGACGGGCGTCGGGAATGGCGCTGACCGGTGCGGGGTCCGAATAGGAGCAGCCACAGTCTTCTCTTGGCGGTAACATGGAGGCCGGCTCGGGGTGCAGGCTAGGCCGATTTCGTCGCCAAAAAATAAAAAAGAAGTAAATAAACAAACAAAAAAAGAAATCTGGAAGAAGAAAAGGGACACATCACATTAGCACAAAGCCAAAAAAAAGGGTTTACTCACAAAATCAAACCGTTTAATACTCAGACAGGTCCAGACATGAATGGGGAGCGTACAGAGAAAGCTATGACCGCAAAGTCCCGGCGCTAGATCAACAACCGAATATGGCCAAGTCATTGTCAGAAAAAGGCTGAAAAAAAAAAAAAACAGTCCTGTCCCTTCGGTCACCCTCCCGTGCGGCGGCTCTCATCCACGTTTTTTACCAGCAGAGGCAAGAAAGCCCTGAAAAAACAGGTTACTGAAAAAAGGTTCCGTGGAAGAGGGAGAGAGGAGAGAAGGCGGAAAAAAGAAAAGGTCGAACGCGGTGAGATGTGGTCGAGGAGGAGTTTCACCACTGCCCAGGCTACAGGGAAAGTGGAATTTGTGACCAAGCAAAGGAAAGGGTGGTGTTTTCTTTTTTTTTTCTTTTTTTTTTTTTTTTTTGGCGCTTCGCTCTGCTCGAGTTTTTTGGATCACAGCAGGGTCCTTGGCTGCGGTTCTGACTCGCCTCAATGGTGCCAAAATGTGCACGATTTCCCCTTTTGTCTTTAACTCCCAAGCATAAAACTTAACGGGGGATAACAACAACAACAACAACAACAAGAAAAAGATGCTTCGGACAGAGAGGGGAAAAAATCAAAAGCACAAAGGGAAAGTTTGGGACATAGGGAGAGAGATACTGAGACGAGAAAGGGAGAGAGAGAGAGAGTGAGAGCATGCTACACAAAATAATAGAGGCTTAACAGAAGATTCTGACTGAGGAAAAAAAGAGAGAAAAGAAAAACGAGGCAGAATGCTGAAAAGAAAAGAAAAAGTAAAGGACTGAAAAAAGGACTGCTTTCACACCGGATTTCTTTTTCGGCAAATATGCCAACGTCTCCCTCTCGGGCGAGCTGCACCGTCTCTCTCTGTCACTCTCTTTCTCTCTTCCTCTCCCTCTCCTCCTCCTTCCCTTTGAGCCTGCATCCAATCCAAGCCACGTAGAGACAGAGAGAGAGCGTGTGAGAGAGAGAGAGAGAGAGAGAGAGAGAGAGAGAGAGAGAGAGAGAGAGAGAAAGGTGCACTTCCTTAGCCTTATCAAAATGGCTGAGGCCGAACATTATTTTGATTATTTTCTCTCTGTCTCTCTCTCCCTCTATCTATCTCTCTCTCTGTCTCTCTCCCTCTCCCTCTGTCACCCGCTCTGTCTCTCTCTCTCTATCTATCTATCTCTCTCTCTGTCTTTCTCTCTCTCTGTCACCCGCTCTGTCTCTCTCCCTCTGTCTCTCTCTCTGTCTATATCTATTTCTCTCTCTCTCTCTCTGAAAAAGATCCACACAGTGAAAATATATATATATTTTTGCATTCCCCACAGAATGCCAACGCTAAACGCCCGCATTTAATTGTGTTTTGTCTCCTGTCCCCTCCATCTCTCTCTGTCCATCTGTCTGCTCATCTGTCCGTCTGTCTGTCATGGTCTCAATGTCTATTTGCTTGTTTACATGGCCATCTACATCCAGGCGCTGGCACAGGCTGCCCAACGCTCCCTCTGTCTGTCAACTATGTGTGTGTGTGTGTGTTTGTGTGTGTCAGTCGGTCACAGTCTGGCTGCCCATCCACCTCTCTAGATGCTGAAATACATTCGAGTGCTCCTATCTTAGCCTTCTTTTCGCACTCCTTGCAGTGTCATACTTTTCATTACGTTCTGAGGGGCTTTCAGTTTTACTGGTTAGGCTGCGTGTGGTCTGGATTGCAGGTTCGTGGTGGTTTCTGCTCAATATGGCTCCTCACCACATCCCATGACTTAACATGCCTGGGGGACGCCTTTCATTGCAGCACATTCTGCAGACATCATGTTGTGCAACAAAATATACATTCCCCGGCTTCCCTCTTAAAATTAATCTTAACGTATTTGGATCTCAAGTACATTTATTAGTACTTTCATAACCTTCCTTTTATAAATTAACCATAGAACTCACAGTAATCAGTGGCGATAACATCATAACAATTAACATGTTATCATGGTTTATAACATTGTCATGTTATCATATTAAGAAAATGACACATGGATGTGTCAGAAAATGTATTTACAGAAAAGGGTTCAGGATGCCATTTTCTAATCACAATAACATGATGGTGGTTATCCATGTCGAGGATTTCTGTCCTAGATAAAAGGTGCTTATGGCTCTTTGTACAATGGGCGGATTTCTAGAAATTGTCACAGATTTCTCCTAAAACCAGTTGGTAGAGCCATCAATTCAATTCAATTTTATTTATATAGCACTTTTTAGAACCAAAGTTGTCACAAAGCAGCTTTACAGAGTCCAGGTCTGAGCCCCTAGTGAGCCAAAGGCGACAGAGGTGAGGGAAAAACTCCCTAAAGCTGGAGAAAGAAACCTTGGGATAAACCAAGACTCAAAAGCGAAGCCCATCCTACTCTGGTCCGCCCAGAGAGAAAGAGAAAGAGAGTCTCTATTGAGATAACTAACAAAAGAAGGCCTTCATGTATGAACTTAATCACTGTTGGACAGATTGGCAGTCTATGACTAACAGAGCTGGTACAGCTAAGAGTCAGTAGAGGTAGAATTTGTTGGAAGAGTAGTTGAGTGTCTCTAGTCCACAACAACAGGAACAACATGCAGCTGGTGGCCTAGTGGTTAAGGCATTTGCCCTGCGATCAGAAAGTTGTGGTTTCGAATTCCAGGACTGCTAGTGGCACCACTGAGGTACCCTTGAGTAAGATACCGTCCCCACACACTGGTGCTGTGTTCCTGGCTGCCCACTGCTTCACTTGGTGAATGGGTTAAATACAGAGAAAGAATTTTGTGATGTTCACATTGTGGTGTGTTCACATATGAGAGAATGGTCACTTTACACTTCAAAACAGGAAAAACAATCTCTGCGAAAGCTTTAGCTCGCATGCTAACAGTGAAAAGATGTGCAACCATTACTATGAGTTATAAAGGTGTTCCAACCAGTAACACACTAACAGCTGTGCAAACATCAAATAAAGCACGTGACCAGAATGTGACATTGTAATGTTAGTTATACTGTAGAGTAACTTCTTTGGCTAAAAGGAATGGACGGTTTTCGTGAATATACTGCATGGCTGAATATTGGCATGTCTACTGATAAAGGGTAAAGGGGGCATTTGGCTGATGCTCTTGTCCATAGAGACTTACAATCATAAGTTACAGGGACAGTCCCCCTGGAGCAACTGAGGGTTACATGTCTTGTTCAAGGACACAATGGTAGAAAGTGGGGGGTTCGATCCTATGAACTTGTGGTCATCAGGTTCACAGGCAAGTGTTTTACCTACTAGGCTACTACCACCCATAATGATAAATGCATGTTGTAATTTGATTATGCATGCCTGATATTAAAGGGATCATATCTGTATCGGCAGAGAGTTGCATTCTTGCAATTTACATTGGACAGACAACCACTGCAAAAATGTTTTCTCTTTTATAGGTACAAGTAGAGGAGGGTGATATATAAATTTTATCGATTAATTTGAATTTACAGGTCAAGGCGATGTGTTTTCATGAAAATTGATTTTACTACATATTTTACACGCGAGCGCTAAAAGCGGAACTAATGCGACGCACTGTTCTACATGGGAAAATTACCGCGTCACACCCAAACAGCAGTGTTTGTGCCCAAGAAAGGCCTTGCTACATCTGTAATATGAAATTGGTTCGGTGTCCGACAGCTTAAGTAGTGCAGCCAATCAGTGTCCTCTGGACTGGGCGACTCTCTGCAGTGCTAGCGTTAGCCATGTTAGCTAACTGTGCAGAACACTGGTACTGTTACTATACTTTAACACTGACTTGCAGATTGTGCAGGTCACCATGCTGTTTGTGTGTCTAGAGTGAAGTATCTCCACACATGTGATGTGTCTGTACTCCCCTCTACGTGCCAACAGTACCGCCCTTTTTATGAAGGCACTATAGTAATTGTTTAAGTCACGGAACGCGCGTGTCGGCGTCAGCCAATCAGAGGCAGAGATTGCATTGTGTACACAAGCGCGCACAGAGAGAGGAAAAAAAACACACGACTAGTCGACTTCTCTCAGGGGGTGTCGACTTGTGACTCTGAAGTCGATTAGTTGACTTTTCTGTTAATGCCCTAGTGCCATATGATAAGAATGGGGCACGGTGGAAGGCGATAAACACTACTGCGATGTATATTGCAAAATATATGGTGCCCATACATACTGTGGAAAAGCCAGGATTCATTAACATGCTAAAAGTTTTAGACCCAAAGTATGCGTCAGATTGCACTTTAACCCTAAAGTAAAAAAACCAAAAAGTTAAAACTTGTTTTGAACCATTTATTTGTCATCTGTAGTTTGATTTTGGAGGGGGGTGGGGGAATCGATTAAAATCGAAAATCGGATTCATTGTGAAAAAAATGAGAGATTTTATTTTTACGCCATTTCGCGCAGCTCTAGCGAGCGACAGACAGAGAGAGAGAGAGCAACAGACTGAAAGAGCGACAGACAGAGAGAGTGAGTGACAGACAGAGAGAGAGAGAGAGCGACAGAGAGAGAGTGAGTGACAGACAGAGAGAGAGAGAGAGCGACAGAGAGAGAGTGAGTAAAAGACAGAGAGAGAGAGAGAGAACCAGACAGACAGAGAAAGAGAGCAAGCGAGTGACAGACAGAGAAAGCGTGACAGAGAGAGAGAAGATGCGGACACACTGGATATTTTACAAGGACAAACTTCCTCCGTATTGTGTAATTGTTCTCGGACTTTATTAGTAGTTTCAAATCCTATAAAAAGAAAGTGGCGACTTTGATGTGTTTAAAGCTACAAGACACAAAAGTTTATTCACAACACGTAACTTGACCATTGCACAACATGCAGCAAAGTTGTCCTGACTAAATATAGGAAAGATTATTTGTTTTCTCTTTGGGCATTTAAAAAGACATAGACTGACTTTAGCTAACTTTATATTATATTACTGGTTTGTAAGCCTAATTCGAACCCCCACCCACAGCTGTCAAAGTTATTACGTCTCTAAACCCCCCACCACCCATTTTTGTGTCACCACAAGTATATTTCTGACCTGTGGGAAACACTGAATTGATGAGTGTATGCCAGGGGTGTCAAACTCTGGTCCTGGAGGGCCGGTGTCCGGCACAGTTTGATGGCTCTCCTCCTCAAACACATTCACTAAACCTGACAATTAACTGGCGAGGTAAACCAGATGTTTCTGAGCAGGAAAATCACCAAAACATGGCTGGACCACGGCCCTCCAGGACTGGAGTTCGACATCCCTGGTGTATGCAGTCAGAATTTATAATAGATTGTAGCTGGAAGGAGGACATACCTGGCACACTCTGTAGAGTCCAAAGTCTCCCTTTAACCAGAAGAAAGAGAAGTGTCCATATCCTGTCTGGAAGAGATAAGCTGCCACTAGCACCCTCACATGCATATAGACGGGTATAAACTGTGGCAAACATAAGAGAACAATGCAAATAAGGTGAGTACAATGTGAATTAATTAATTAATGTTAACATGGGACACTAGTTACATTACAGAACTTACAGCACTGGCTCCAGATATATGATAGATGAGAATGACCAACTGCATCCAGCCCTTCCATTCATCTGTTTGCTCTCTGTTCAGCAGTTTGGTCTAGAAAACACAACACAAAGCATCTCTTACATGCAAAGTGAAAGCTACACTTTAAAACCTGATGGACTTTACAGCTTTGACTGAGAATAGTTGATTATCCAAGACATGCTAGGTGTGCAATATGTATTTATTGTATATGCAAACTGACATAAGTTTTTAAAAACATCAGACTTTAAAGCACATGCTGGTATTTCTTCAGTTATGCAGCTTTCTTTCATCCACGCTTCATGAATATGAGTATGTTATACAATGATAGAAAAGTTCATCTGAAACTATTTTAATGCCTGCACTGCCTGGCTACATTTGTTGTGCTGTGGTAGACAAAACTGTCATACAGACACAAGCAAGAATTTAACTCTGTATTCCACTGGAAAAATTCACTCTGCTGGCATAAAACTATTCACTCTACCTCTTTGCTGTTCTCACTGTAGAATATCCCCAGCACAAATATGTAGATGAGTGGGATGAAGAAGGTATAGTGCGTGTAGAACTTCTGCTCCTTCATAAAGATGTCTGCTCGGTCGCACAGGTAGAAGTACAGCATGATGACACCCATCTTGCAAACTGACTGTAATGCTTCCTTTAGGTTGAGTGGAACTGCAGCAGTGACCGGCTTCTTCTCCTCTCCGTTCTCCACGTCAGAAACTGGCCTGCTCTTCCGGTGCCTGCTATAGCCTAGCGCATGGAACACCAGGAAGCAGACAGCAGCTACCAAGAAGAGTCCAACAGCCAGTTTCTGTAGAACACTCAGTGGAGGAACACTCTGGCAACAGGAGCCATCAATGGGCTTCATGATTTTGTTGCATATGGAGTTCATCAGAACCATAGCACCCTAATCGAAGAACATAGTAACATTTCAGGTGAATGGTCTAGCTACATGAAAGCCTTCCATATAGGAAAGTGTCTGGACTAATGACCTACCACATTCCTGGTGCACTCAGGTAAATGCAGCCCATCCAGTGACTGGGTGACGGTCTCCATGGCAGCCTGCCTAGAGGCCTCCAGGAACTTTACCCTGGCCTTGCCGTTCCTCTTGCTGTTGTTCAGTGCACTGACTGCCGCTGCATTATACAAGTCTATCTGCTCATTTGTGATCATCTTACGATTCTCACTCAGTAGCTGCTCATACACAGGATCTAGAACCAAAACACACACACACAAAATTAAAAAAAAAAAAAAAGTCATTATAGTTTCGCGAGACAAACTTTATGATTTAGTCTTTAAACTTTTGATTTATACCTTGTAAGACCCAGTAGACTTCACTGTGCTCAGCTAGTTTTTCCAGTGGTGCTGCTATAGACGTGAGGTTTGCTTTGTACTGAAGAAGTGTCTCGCTGCTGCCACTGTGCATTTTGATGGACCACTATATAAATAAAACACGTAAGACAGGTAAATAATTAAGACCAACAGAGCAAACTATGCTTCTACTAATGTTTATTTAGTGTTGTTGGACTTACAGTGGCAGCGCCAATAATTACAACATCTGGCTTCACAGTGGGCCTCTGTGGTAAAAAGTACATATAATACTGACGTATTATACAAAATAAACTACCAAGAATGAAGCTCAATCAGACAGTCTTTTATTTGTTTTTACCTCCGCCCAGGATGTCACCTGCTCCTTCATGGAATTATTCACTTCAGCAAACCACAAGAAGTCCTATAAAATAGAACAGACCATGTTTCACTCTACCATCTAAAATTTTACCACCTAATGGTAAAGCTGCTTTAAAAAAAAATCTCACCACATTCACAGAAGACTCTCTGTCGGCAAAGGGAATGTTTTCGTGCTGACAGAAAGCAAAAGAAGAGACATTACAAACAATAATAATAAGATTACATAAGTCAGCCTTCAGGCGATTCCAAATAGCTGTCTATGCACGTACACTAGAAGAACAAATGTAACTGTTTTATTTATTTAATCTTAAATATTCTTTTAAAAATCTATAACAAGTGTCCCTCCTACTGAATTAACTATGTGTTATCACTTAAATTTAAGAAGAGCAATTTGAAGAAAATACATTTGAAAATTAAACTGAATTTTTTAAGTGCAATATTACTTTGGTCAAGAAAAGGAATAATCAGCATCACATAATTAAACCCCAAAGTATATAATTACAGCATGTTTTTTTCAACACTACAGCCATGTATCAGCAAAAACTGAAGATCAAAGGATGTGCAGACACCTACCGGTACTTAGTGAAAATAAAGACCTTCTATCTAGAAGTTAATGATATTACTGAATACAAAATACATGTAAATTAAAAAAATTATTTGACCCGATGCTTCAGCGCTACTTCACCATATGAACACTTTTAGACAACAACAACAAAAAATGCAGCTTAACATCACAAAATCAGAGGTTTACTCAGAATATCACTGAAAATAATGGACACGAACAATGAGAATATCCATATATACACAAACCTTGTTCCCATCTTCCTTTGTTTCAGGGTTGATAATTTTGACAAAGGCGTAGAAAAGCTGACGAACTCTGGAGTCCCCTATGAATGCTATTCGCATATTGTTGAGACATGTCTTGGCTTCACGAAAAAAAAAATGTAAAAAATTAAACTTTCAGATGCTAGTCCTAACTATTACATGCCAGGATCTACGGTAT
>JBBJLS010000082.1:11068587-11080791 GCA_037577275.1 Bryconaethiops microstoma
TCTTTATGGAGCTGCTTTGTGCACTGAGACACAGTCATACTGGAATAGAAAAGGTTCTTCACCAAACTGGGTCCACAGAGTTGAAGCCTGGTGTCCAGAGTGTCTTGGTCTGCTGGAGCATTAAGATTCTCCTTCACTGGAAGTCAGAGGCCCAAACCCTGAGAAGCAGCTGTTACAATACTCTTGTTTTGTCCATGTAGTATACTCTAATGACTTTAATACTGTGATTATTATTCATCATATTTAACTGATATAATTATTCACTATAATATATAAATATACTATTTTTATTTTTATGATTCTCATTATTCATTAGGCTAATGTCTGCCATGCCTATCAAGTGTTTCGTCGTAATGGAATCCCAGATGAGCAGGTGGTGGTGATGATGTATGATGATATTGCTTACAATGAGAAGTGAGTAGAACCTTTTCGTTTGTAACTAAGCAGTTACAGTAGTGCCTGTATATAATAGCTCTATGTGAGAAACAGGATTTCTTAAAATAAATTGAATATTGGCAGGAACCCACATCCAGGAGAGATCATCAATGAGCCCGGCGGCCCCAACATTTACCCTGGAGTTCTGAAGGACTACACTGGAGACGTATGGGTTCCTTCAGCTCCTTCCTTCCTCTGATGATACTCTGATGATCTCATCACCTGATTACCAAGCGCTTCCTGAGCTGGAGAGAGTTTTATTAGGACAATTCTGAATCTGCAATCTGTGGAAACCTGTAGAACATTCTGTACAGGGGTTCCAGTACACATATTCGTATTTGTTCACTTAAGTAACAGTGGGTGAATTGGTTACTGAAAAGTAAGTACTCAGATTTATCTGTATTTGTCTAAGTGCTTCCTCTTTCTAGGATGTGTCGGTCTGTAACTTTCTGTCTGTGCTCCGTGGAGATGAAGCAGGAGTTCAGAAACAGACAGGGGGTCCAAAAAAGGTGGTGAAAAGGTCTGATTTCTCAAAAATGTTCCTAAATGATCAAAACATAAAACAAAGGCCACTGATTTAAGATCAGCCTCATAAATAAACAGTCCTTCTCTCTCCCTCCACAGTGAGGAACTCGACTCAGTCTTCGTCTACCTCTCGGACCACGGGAGCGCAGGCATCTTCGGCTTTCCCCACGAGTTTGTGAGCTGGATTTTCATTTTTTCTCTGGATTTTCGTTTTTGGTTTGACACTTTTAGAGAAGATCAGTATCAATGATCAATGATCGTGTTGCAGCTCCATGCGTCAGACCTCATCAGCACCATAAAGGAGATGTCAGAACGTCAACAGTTCTCAAAGGTAACGATCAAACAACACGATGCGTTTCATGATTTTGTTTTTTAAGATGTTTAAATTATAGGTGACGCTGTAACACTGCAACACTGTAACACTGCAACGCTGCAACGTTGTAACGCTGTAATACTGTAACACTGTAACGCTGTAACACTGTAACACTGCAACGCTGTAATACTGCAACACTGTAATGCTGCAACACTAACACTGCAACACTGTAATGCCGCAACACTGTAATGCTGCAATGCTGTAACACTACAACACTGCAACACTGCAACGCTGCAACACTGTAATACTGCAACGATGCAACACTGTAACACTGCAATGCTGCAACACTGTAACACTGCAATGCTGCAACGCTGTAACACTGCAATGCTGCAACACTGTAACGCTGCAACACTGCAACGCTGTAACGCTGCAACGCTGTAACGCTGCAGATGGTGGTTTACCTGGAGAGCTGCTGCTCCGGATCAATGATGGACCACCTCCCAGAAACCTGCCAGGGTCAGTTTAATCTGAAACCTCTCAGAATGATGATTTCAGTACAGTGTCAAAATATTTCACATTTTAAACCATGTGTTTTATTTAAAACTGGATCGCTGATAAATATGGTTTTAAATAAGGATAAGGAACTGAATTATGGTTAAAGTTACACTCTCAAAAATAATTAAATAAAATAATAGTCCATATTAGTACGTAGTGAAGAGTACATATATATGTGTGTGTGTGTGTGTGTGTGTGTGTGTGTGTGTTGTATTTCTATATATAGACTTATCTAAACAATGAGATAATGATACATTACTTAAGAAATAACAGAAATTCTATTGAACTAGTTGACCATGTTTTGTTGTATTGTAGTTTATGGCGTCTCTGCCTCCACACCCCGTGAGTCTCACTGCGCCTGTTTCTATGATGAAGAGCGCCTGACGTTCCTCGCCGGTGAATTCACCGCGTGCTGGCTGTTCCACTGTGACGTGGTCAGGATCTCTTTTACTGTGTTTCGCACCCCAGTGAAGTTAGAATCAGTCAAACAGCAAATCAGAAAGTGTCTGTATCAGTGAGAAAGTCTAAAGTGTGTGTCTGTTTTCTTTTCATGAAGTCTGACCTCACGAGAACCACCTTCCAGGACCAGTTTGTGTATTTGAGACAGAAGGTCTCCCAGTCCACTCCGTGTCACTACGGCAACAACGTACGTACAAACGCAGCAGCCCGAACTCTCCACAGCAAGTCAGTCTTCTCTAAATAAACAGTTATATTCAATTTCACTACATGGACGAAAGTGTGTGTTTGATGAACATCTCATTCCAGTAATAACAGTTTCTGTTCTTCTGGGAGGGGTTTTGACCAGACTGAGAGTTTTAGTGAGGTCAGGTACTGATGCTGATGTTGATGCCGTTGCCCTGGAGACCGGTATGCTTTATATCTCTCCAGCCGCCACTTGGCGTTTCACATAGTGATCTCAGGCTTGCGTGCAGCTCCTCGGCAGGTTCCTCCACTGGTGGGAGGAGATCGTGAAAGCTTGGGGATCTTTGGAACCAGTAACACAGGGATGAAAGCATGAATTAGTGAGAACAACCCACAGAAAGACACAAGGCAGCAACAAATTCCTCCTTCATTTATAATGTTACCATGTTTAAATGTGTAGAAAAAACATTGGGGTATTTTTAGAGAGAATTTGGTCGAGTATTTGACCAGACAGAGTCGACCTGATGGCCTCATTAACAAAATCATAAAGAAACTTTTCTAACAGAAACTGACTAATGCCGATCACACCAGCTTCTACACCAAGATTCTGCCTTGCATTTGAAATAAGGGCTGTTTGACTGAATGATTGATTGGTTGTTGGTTGGTTGGTTGTTTGGTTGGTTGTTTGGTTGGTTGGTTGGTTGGTTGTTTGATTGACTGATTGGTTCATTGGTTGGTTTGTTGGTTGATTGGTTGTTTGATTGATTGAGTGAGTGATTGATTGGTTGGTTGTTTGGTTGGTTGGTTGGTTGTTTGATTGAGTGAGTGATTGATTGGTTGGTTGTTTGGTTGGTTGGGTGATTGATTGATTGGATGGTTGGTTGGTTGGTTGGTTGGTTGATTGAGTGAGTGATTGATTGGTTGGTTGTTTGGTTGGTTGGGTGATTGGTTGGTTGGTTGGTTGGTTGGTTGTTTGATTGAGTGAGTGATTGATTGGTTGGTTGTTTTGTTGGTTGTTTGGTTGTTTGATTGAGTGAGTGATTGATTGGTTGGTTGTTTGGTTGGTTGGTTGGTTGGGTGATTGGTTGGTTATTTGGTTGGTTGGTTGGTTGGTTGATTGAGTGAGTGATTGATTGGTTGGTTGTTTGGTTGGTGGTTGGTTGGTTGGTTAATTGAGTGAGTGATTGATTGGTTGGTTGTTTGGTTGGTTGTTTGGTTGTTTGATTGAGTGAGTGATTGATTAGTTGGTTGTTTGGTTGGTTGATTGAGTGAGTGATTGATTAATTGGTTGGTTGTTTGGTTGTTTGGTTGGTTGATTAATTGAGAGCCTGTTGTCTGTTTTATGGTAGAAGAACTCAATCATGATCTCAGAGTAAGCTCCACATTTTGCAGGATTCCATCTCCAACAAATAAAGCTTCTCTCCAAATAAACTTTCAGTCTGTCACATACTGGCTAGGAGGGCTCGAGCGGGAGACTTCCAATCTTTGGTTCTCTTTATTCGTGATAATACAAAGTAAATGGCACAGTGGCCAGAAAGCACGAAACAAAGTTGAACTCACCTGAACGCAAAGCCAGATTAAAGTGTGGCATTAGTGAGGGAGAACAGACGACTACAGACTGAAACAGTGGAATTTAAATACATGACAAACAAAGGATACTTATTTAACTAAACACTGGATCACAATAACGTAACAATAACCCCAGTTTCAACAAGAAGCTCCTTCAAACTTAAACGACTGGGGACGTGACACAGTCTGGTTTATTTACTTAAAGGATGAACAAAATTCAACAGAAGTTTTATACAAATATGTTTCCCCACTTTACCTTTAACCCCTTCAATTTTAGGTGTATTTCTCAGAAAGTAATTAATCAAACTTTTTGATTCAGAAAGTTTGTCCTATAAAACGAATATGAGAATTAAGCAGTTGTGAAAGATTTTAAGGGGTTAATAAATGTCTGTTAAAATCCAGTTTACGTTTGTTAACGCTGTTTTGCAGGAGCTGGCCTGCATGTTCCTCAGCGACGTGCTCGGCTCTCCTGACCCCAGAACTCCAGCAGAATGTTCTAGAAGAACAAAGACCCTCAGATTAACCCATCTGACCCCGTGCCCCGACGTCCCGGTGGTGATTCAGAGGAACAGAATTCAGAAGGAAGCGGATCCTGAGAGAAAGACAGATCTGCAGAGAAACTACGACACACTTCTGCAGGTAACAGCCATGAACTAATGTGCTTTTTAGATTTTTCTTATATTTTTATTACAAATTTTACTACATTTTTCACTCATAGACTTCATTTCAGTAATTATATTAAATGCCACATGTTTTTAAGAGAAGAGCTCGTGTTCAGGAGGCGGTGCAGGACATTGCTAAGTTAGCATGTCCTGAAGGAGAACCCAGAGTTCTGGAGGAGAGAACCCGTCTAACTCAGCTGGACAACATGAAAGATGTAGCAGAACATTTCATACGGACCTTCAGTGACTGGCAGGAGGAGGAGGTGAGCCGAGACTTTCTCACGCTTTTACTGACTAAAATAACGCCACCTTCAGTGTTACATACTGTATCAACTAACTCTCTGTCTGTCTGTCTGTCTGTCTGTCTGTCTCTCTCATTCTCCTCTCTCTCTCTCTCTCTCTCTCTCTCTCTGTCTGTCTCTCTCATTCTCCTCTCTCTCTCTCTCTCTCTCTCTCTCTCTCTCTCTCTGTCTGTCTGTCTGTCTGTCTCTCTCTTTCTCTCTCTCTGTCTCTCCATCAGAGCGGTGTGTTTGTTCTGTCTCAGATGTGTGTGTTGCTGGATCTTCTGGAGGCAGGTGTTGCTGTGGAGAGGTCAGTCAGCCTCTGTTGAAGTCACCTAGAGAGGAAAACTGTGAAATACTGAAAGTGTGAAATACTGGAAATGTTGTCTGTTTGGACTTTTATACTGATCATGCTGTTTTTAGTCCCAGCTGCTGAGTTTAACTGGTGTAAAACTGTGTTTGTAGGATTAAAGAGGCTGTAACCCGTGTGCGCTCTCTGCAAGGACCAGACTGAAAGTGTACAAGCCCTCAGTCCACCATCAGTTCAGCACTGAAGATTCAGATCTCCTGAACATCTGACCAGTCCCTGCTTCAGCTCTCCTGAACCTCTGACCAATCCCTGCTTCAGATCTCATGAACATCTGACCAATCCCTGCTTCAGCTCTCCTGAACATCTGACCAGTCCCTGCTTCAGCTCTCCTGAACCTCTGACCAATCCCTGCTTCAGATCTCCTGAACCTCTGACCAATCCCTGCTTCAACTCTCCTGAACTTCTGACCAATCCCTGCTTCAGCTCTCCTGAACCTCTGCTGATTTTGGCTGAGTTTTCATATTTAAACAGTGAAAGATGCTGTAATAAGGACCTGGTCGTGTGTAAGCTTCACACTTCTTTGTGAGTAAAAAGACAGAAGGACATTAGAGCCAGTCTCCTCCGTCTGCGGGGCCTTAAGGATGATGCATTAATGTATAAAAATGATACTAAACATGTAAGGATTGATGTTACTGTTTATTTTATACATTTTACAAATCTTTGCTGGGTAATGTGTGAAAAGAATTAAAGTGAATTAAATGGAAAATCGAACACAGTCTTAACACAGAGGGAAATGGCACTTATTATTGACGCACAAGGTCATGGTTGGTGATATTCTGTAAATAATGTTGTATATTAATAGTGGCAGATCCTAACTGAGATACATTTCATGTTCTGAATATTTTATATAGAAACCAACAGGGGCGTCGTTAGGTCTGGGCGTCCGGGACCACAGCCCTGAATCTTTAATAATGTTAATCAAAATGACAAAACAACCACAACAACAGCAATAATGTTCACACAATATTTAAAAACATGTTTATTTTCTTTCTCTTTTTAAAATTTTTTTTTTTACAATTGCTGGGTTTCACATACAGACGAATTGTCAGTGTTACATTAATGCCACTTTTATTAGAGAAATGAAACTGTGTGTTCTGTATGAAGTTTACTAGACGTTCAGTGAGGGAGAGATGGAAGTGCAGGATCTGTGACTGTGTGGAGAACAACATCTGCATCATACGTTTTCATCTGGAATTGTCTGCACCTGTTTCTTCACTGGATCAGGACTGAAGTTAGATGCTCTTTGTTCTGGTTCACACACCTGGAAAGGTCTTCTGATTGAAGGAAAGTGAGGAGGGTGAAAGAAAACGGGAAATCTCCCCCAGGTGGCGGCCCATGGTACTACAACCCAGGAGTGTTACTCATGTCCGACCGTGTGTTTCTCTCTTTACCGTGAAGCTGGATTTTGGAAAGAGCTTTCAGTGATTTGGGCATATTGGACCACAGTCTACTCTTCTGGAACACTTTGAGCTCTTCCTGAAACTGACTGGGTATGAAGGACTGTAGCTCCCTCTGGTGGCAGCCTTGTAATGTAAATATTCTGGAAATTCCACTCTCTTGTTGCCACCAGAGGGAGCGACAGTCTTTCATACCCAGTCAGTTCCATGAAGAGGTCCGAAGGTGTTCCAGAGGAGCAGGTTGGGAGGATGTAGCTCACAGTGAGGAGTGAATGTGTGATTTTATACAGAAATGGTATAAATATGGTATACATGTATAGTGTATATGAGTATATAATGTATTTGAGTCTTCAGGAAGAACCTGAACCTGCAGGGCTGAGACTGAGAACACGCCATGAAACATTTTTACATTAGTGTTAATGTAGTTAATTTAAAACAAATACAGCAGAAAGAGCCCAGAGTTCGGCTGGAAGATCTCCGACCTCAGAACAGCAGGGATGTAAAATAATGCTGTCATTAGATTAGTCCTCACCTTGTTTCGAACTTTTATTGATGTTTCGAGGTTGTTCAACAAGATTAAAGTCTGGAGAAATAAAAAATGACGAAAACGTGATTAGATAGAACCACACAGCCTTCAGGCATTACTCTAGAACTCACTGTCAGCTGAGCTGATCGAGATCAAATTATACTAAAGTCCAGAATCAGTGATTAACTCCTGACCTGCAGTTTAGTGTAACAGTGGCTATATTAGACTTTATTAGACTATAGGAGGCTATATTAGAGTTAATTAGACTATATTAGACTTCATTAGACTTCATTAGACTATATTAGACTTTTTTAGACTATATTAAACTATAGTAGGCTATATTAGAGTTAATTTGACAATATTAGGCTTTATTAGACATTATTAGACTTAATTAGACTTTATTAGGCTATATTACACTTTATTAGGCCTTATTAGATTTTATTAGACTATATTAGAATTTGCTACTACATAATTTATGAAAGATTAACGTAGAAAAGAATGTATGATTATATTAAAATGAGTAATCTGTATAGTTAATCTGGCCGTGTCGGGGTTAATGTGCTGTAATTCCCAAATCAAACTGGTGATCAGACACAAGGGGGCGCTGTGAAACAATCCTAAAGCAAACAGGTGAGGTGAAGCAGGTGGGTGGTGTTGAGCTTTAACCCCCCCCCCCCCCCCACGTCCCCAGCGGGGGTATTCATGACCTCATGGATTTGATCAGGTGTGTTAAGAGCAGAGCAGGACCAGGACTGAGAAACACTGACAGCAGAAGTCCTGCTAAAGGAGCTGCGGTGAGTCTGTGACCCGGTTCTCTGGGGAATAAAGGTGAGGTTACACACCTGTAGTGAAACACCTTCAGCCAGGAGCGAGCAGGTCTGGGACAAAAACTCTCAGAGGCTGTTAAATATTACACAAAGTGGCTCAGTGCTGCGATTCCTGCAGGGGGATATTATAATTACTGGGGTGGGGGGGCAATTAAAAAAATCTTTTTAAGAACAATCATGTTACTGAAGTTTTGTTTTTGCTGTAATACTCTGTAAAAATAAACATATGCAGCTTGAAATATAAATTTGATAATTAAGGTGATGTTGATAATGATGGTAATGATGAAGATGATGGTTATTATTATTATTGCCATTGTTGTGAGTGTTGAGGGTCTGTCCATATCCAGAGCTCGTTCTGGACTGAGCGTGGCTGTTGGTTCTCTCTCAGTTTTGAAGGGAAACCCTGAGGAGCGTCTTCACGAAGCCGAACTGCGTCGAGTGATGGTTCGTTGTTTTATAAACAGGCAGAACTCGAGCTGGAGAGAAACTGCAGATGTTTGTCGACAGTATTTCCCTTAATGAGTTTTTTTGAGCCCCAGGCCAGAAGTGTTTTATTCAGAACTGGTGGAACCGGTCTGTGCCGGGAACCTTCGCACAGTCACCAGCGGAGTAAGAGCTCGGCACGCCAGGACTGATTCGGCCACGTTCCTGATCCACTGCTGTCAAACTCAACCTGAAAAAGGCAGTAATGTCTGAGGCCACTTCAGGTTAATCCTGGGGATCTTCTTCAGACAGTGACAGCAAATACTGCTCAGGAGCTGCTGTGTGTGTGAATATGAATAAATATTCTGGATTCATGAACATCAGTGCGGCTGAAGGTTTTAAAGTAAAGTAAAGTAAAGTAAAGTGGCCCCTTTTAGTCAAGTGTAAACACACCACACCACAGCACGCAGTGTGCAAGTTTTCCTCTGTATTTAACCCATTTAAGTGAAGAAGGGGGCTGCCAACAACGAGGACCGCCGAGGAGCTCAAGGGTACCTCAGTGGTGCCACTAGTAGTCCTGGGATTTGAACCCACAACCTTCTGATCGCAGGGGCAACTCCCTAACCACCAGGAAACCAGCTGCCTTTTTTATGATCAGACAAAAACATTATTTGAATTTGATTTAAAACACGGACGTGTAGACACACAGTGTGACTGTGGCAGTATGGCTGGGCTGCTGGTGTTGGTGAGTATTATGGGCTGCAGGTGCCCCTCTTCACCTGAACCCACCGCAGCACGGCCTGTTTACCAAACCACAGAATATCACCGTTCACACAGTCACAGCGGAGTCCAACTAAATACAATCATTCACAAGTGACGTAAAAGATAAAGCAACGCTCTCAACACACTCCCTGTTAAAACTGCGAGAACTGATCCCGGACTCTTGTTCAGAACAGGGACAGGTGTGGCCAATGATGGATCACGTCTTAGCCAATGAGGTGCCAGGGTTTGGTGGAGATCCCGCCCCGTTGTGAAGAGCGGACCAATCAGAGCGCGAGCTGGGCTGCCCGCTCCGGCAGAGGGCTGAAACTGGACTGGGAGCGAAACTGGGAGCGAGACTGGGCTCGAGTTTATACCGCAGATTCTCTGGTTTTACTGGGTTTAATCGAGTCCGGAGTTGGAGTAGTCGGGTTTTGGACTGCAGAGCTCGGAGGCCGTGCTAAGAGAGACTGGACCGCCTGGTTCCGAGTAAGTCCCGTCGCGCCCGGAGCCCGGTACTCTCCGGGTCTTCTGTTCGGTTCTGGGCGTTTTACTGTTCCTGAAGTGTAAACTGTACTAACTCCTACACCCTCATGCCTTTGGCTTTGCTTTGTTTGCTTTGTTTGTTTTGTTTAGTTCGTTTTGTTTTGCTGCTCGAGCCCCGCGTGCGCTTGTCGGGTCGGGTCGGGTCGGGTCGGGTCCGGTCGGGTCCGGTCGGGTGGAGCTCGGGACTCAGGACTCCTTTCTGAGTTCTTTTGGAGGTGGGCAGTTTTAAAGCCCCTGAGCAGGGCTGGACCGGTCCAGCCCGAACTCCCGGTTCGGTTCCGGAGAGACGGACCGGGCTCGGAGCGGAGTTTCTCTGATGTGTGGTGTGAAAGACTGCAGAACTCTGGTGTGTAAGAGTGAAAGTTGGACTCTGACTGTGAAGGTAGAGCTGCTCGATACGGACGGAATATCAGAATCGCGATTCTGCTGCCGCGCATTCTGACTGCGATACACTTTCATCACATATAGCAGTGAAGCACCACTTTTCTGGCTTAAAGTCTGTAAATATTGATCCAAGCGGTACATCTACTCCCCCATCCATACAGTCCATATAGGGAACATAAGCTACAAAAACAGCCCTTTTGTAAGTCATAGTTTTATGATGTCACAAAACACATTTAAATATACCTCCTTATTCTGGCTACAGGAGTTTAGCTCCGCCCACTCCTGCACCGATTCTACAACACTTTTAACAGTTAAAAATGAGACTTTTGTTGGACATTAGTTGGACATGAAGACCTCGATTCATCAGAACACCCAGGAACTCACCTGGAGCTGTGATTGGTCGCCCTGTCAGAAACACTGATTGGTTAGAAGCTCAGCTTATTGCAGCCTCCTGTTGTGTCAGTCTTGCAGAGATGAGGTATTGATCAGCCCCTGGTGAAGGTGTCAGTACAGCCCAGTCGAACACACTCGCGCTTACTGGCCACACCTGCCGTTAAGTTACAGTATGTTGTGAAGATTGTAATCATTGTTTAATCACAAAAGTCGATGAGGTGTTGCTGCGTATCTCCTCCATTCTCAGAGAACAACCAGGAACCATGAAGGGATCCTTGTTTTTCACAATATAATCAGATTATTGTTCTTACTGACAGGTGTGTAACAATACAGACGACGCACGATTGAGCTCGAATGACGGTTCAGGGCTCGTGCTTTGATTAATTCACTATATTTTCAACAGTATTCTCACTATCATTATGCATTATACAATGTCTCACTATGTGTTCAGTTCTGGGAGAGATTAATAATGAGACTAGACCTGGATGGGGGGGGGGCGGGCTCTGTAACACACTGTAAACAATTCGGTTACAACAAATATCATAATGAATTGAATGCTAATGCTTTAAGATGCGCATTGTTACATTTTTTCATCGCGATGTTTTGACGCATTGCTACACTCCTGCTGACGTTCCTGGTAACCGCCTGGTACTGAATAATTTTCCTCATGTAATATTTATAGTGTTGTAATGAAACTGTTGCCTCATGGACTGTGATTCACGTACTGCTGAGCTGCTGCCAGTCTGGGTCGCACCGCTGGCTTTCAGCATGTAGTAACATGACAGTCATGTGTAGTAATAACAGACGCGTCCCTTTGATCCGGCCGACTGATCTGTGTGTTTGTTGGGAATTCAGATTGGCATCGTTGCCCAGATCTTGACGTGCTTTTTGGACTGTGGTTTTAGAGTCGAGGAGCTCAGCACTGCAGAGTTTAGTTCTGACACACCAAGTTCAGCTCAGCCTGGTCATCATCTGATGGTTATCAGTGTATTTACCAGAAAATTGTCCTGTTGGACGTTCTAGTGTCCCAAAAAGGATGAAGTCTGACACCGCAGCTATAAACGGATAATATTGATCTTTTTAACTCTCAGGTCATCTTTTCTAGGTGATCCTGTGTACAGTATATAGCTGTTCTCATCATTATAGAGGTTAAATGTAAAGAGAGTCAATGGGCACTGTCAATAAAAATCAGTATCCTGATATTTTACAAATTTACCATAACATCTCCATTTCAGATAACGATTAAATTTGCATATAAAATTAATGAACCCATTCTCAAATAATGTCCTAAAAAGCAGAAGAGAGTAAACTTTTCAACATTATATATGTTAACACATATAAAGACACTTATTTGTGTGTGTGTGTGTGTGTGTGTGTGTGTGTGTGTGTGTGTGTGTGTGCGTGTGCGTGTGTGTGTGTGTTGCGGTGGCCAGAAAATCACAATCATATGTTCACTTCCATAAGAAGCCATGTGCACAGTGAGGATATTTGCCCACAGAACAAAGGAACAGCAGGCCATGAGTGTGTGTGTGTGTGTGTGTGTGTGTGTGTGTGTGTGTGTGTGTGTGTGTGTGTGTGTGTGTGTGCGCGTGTGTGT
>JBBJLS010000082.1:11089478-11099984 GCA_037577275.1 Bryconaethiops microstoma
AATAGTAGTAACAGTAGAAGCAGTAGTAGTAGCAATATTATTATTAGTAGTAGTAGTACTGGTATTATTATTTTTAGTAGTAGTAGTTGTAGTAGTTGTAATAGTATTATTATTATTAGTAGTAGAAGTAGTAGTAGTCCTGGTATTATTATTATTATTATTAGTAGTAGTAGTAGTAGTAGTAGTAGTAATAATAGTAGTAGTAGTAGTAGCAGCAGTAGTAGCAGCAGTAGTATGAGATGGAAGAAACCATGGACATTAATAGAGCCAGATTTTATTTAGTCATTTTTGGTTAATTGTGTTGGTTTGACTGTTATGCAGTGTGTTTTTATGGAAAAGAAGAAACATTTAAAATTGAAACCTAGTAACGAAATGATTTTTTTTTTTAAATAAGGCTTTATGATTTAAAGTTGTGAAATATTATGAGAAAAACATGAAAAACAATTAAACCTGTTTATATTATCCACCCTTTATTTAGTACGAGTTGATGAGAGTTTGGGTTTTTAAGAATTACTGAATTTTCAGTCTCTCATACTTATTCTGTCTCTCACACACACACTCTCTTCAGCAGTAACACCTGTGAGGGGGATAATCTCTGCTGGAGGCGGCGGGATCAGAGGACTGGAGGGAGTCTGTGGCGCGGCTGTTGATCAAACGGCATCGCAGGACACCTGACCCCTGACCCATCACCTTTGACTTTCCACAGACTGCTGCTCCTCAGGGTTTGGGTGGGCCGGGTGGTGTTGTGTGAGGTGGGGGGTGTTTATGGTACTGATGACAAACACAAAAACACACCCAGAATAGAAAAATGAAAATTCAGCCAAAGTCATTTATTTAAAGAGGAAAGAACAGGCCTTGAATCAAATTCTGCTGGATGAACTGGTTCTGGTTCTGACTGAGGAAGTTCTAGACGTGAGTCTCAGCCTCAGTGAAGGCCGTAGTTGGGGTGTATGACTGAAAGGAGGACCCTGGAAACATGGCTGGAGTTCTGGGAGTCTCTACTGCTTAATGCCGGACGCCCCCGAGACAAAGCCGTAGACGTCACATAGAGGAGAAGACAGGACGGCGGCCAGGGAAACATTTTTGAAATAAGAAACAGAAGGTGTACTCCAAGTGTATTTAATAACAGTGCATGCTTTCATTATTGTTTTGTTATATTCGTAATCATAGACAGCATCTAACTGCAAAACCTGAAGGAACAACTGGAAAAAATAAGGCCTTAGGAATAATACCAAAGCCCAAATATTTTATCCCCGCAAAGCCACATGTTGCAGAGCATTATAATATTTTATATATTGTGCATATATATATATATATATCCAGAAAAAAAATGAGACCACTGCAAAAATGTTCAGTCTCTCAGGGTTTTATATTTTATAGGTGCAAGTACTGAACTGAACAGCTTTGTCTTAGTTTTTAAGAACTGCTGACAGTA
Organism: Bryconaethiops microstoma; assembly: GCA_037577275.1. NCBI lineage: Eukaryota > Metazoa > Chordata > Actinopteri > Characiformes > Alestidae > Bryconaethiops > Bryconaethiops microstoma. The sequence goes on from JBBJLS010000082.1 coordinate 11,090,914, forward strand.
TTTATCTTTTTTTCCCAAATAAAAGTATTGTTCTTTAAAGCACAATTTTAAAGGACAATACATCAAAATTATGCAGTGTTTACAGAATAATTCAAAGAAATTATATATACAGCTGTATATGTGTGTGTCTGTTATCTATCCATCCATCCATCCATCCATCCATCCATCCCTGGGGGAAAAAAATCAGCATCTCTATGAGTACGACAACCATTCCATGCCAGTGTTTGTTAAACTCCTCATTCTGCTTTATGAGGTACTGATTAGTGATCACCTGAATCAAATCTTATTTAATGAGGAAAAGTATAAAAACACTGCTGTAATCAACAGTCTCCTCTCACAATGTGACCAGTTGGATGGAAAAACACATCAAAAGGTAATTATTGCCATTTTGTTTAAGAGAAAATAAGAGATTTGTTTACTGCAAATTATTCAAGTTCTGTAAACACTGCATCATTTCTCTTATTCTGATGGATTGATATTTCCTTTAAGATTATGCTTTAAAGAACAATTTTAAAAAGTGCCTCAAGGATCAAGGACACCTTACAGACACGTTTAAAAAAATCTGAGTCAGATAAACAAAGTATATTATAACGGAATTGATCATACAGGAATGTGTAAAAAGAAAAAGAAAAAAAAATACGTAAAAGTGCAAAACTGCATTTAGCTGCAGACTATACTGTACCTGAAGTATTAACATATTTTGCACTACCAAAAAATTAAGTTATTGAAAATTAAACACTGAAAATTAAACATTACTCTCAAAATATCACAAGTCAACATGCGCAAGTTTCAGGTGATCAAGTCAAAATTTACGAAACGTCAAAAGCTTAGCGAGGGCTCTCTGACTTGAATGGTTACGTAGGTTGGTTCTGTCTTTAGAGATGCACTGCCACCTCGTGGCTGCTGTGTATACTGCACGTAAAGGCTGGCTCCCTCCAGGACCTTATTTTTTCAGTTGATAAAATCTCTTTCCAGCCACCTTACGGAACGTAGATTGCTTTTTTTCACGACAGCAGCTAAAGAGGGAAAAGATGTTTGTAGCATAGGCCCAGGCACTGGAGTAACAAGCATGAGGCAAAATGTGAGTCCTGTTTCAGACATATTAAAAAGGGCCCAAGTAAATAAACGCAATCATTGTTACAGTCATACCCGCTGGCCTCCTACATCACAGCACACAGTGTGAAATTCTTTCTCTGTATGTAACCCAGTCACCAAGGGAAGCAGCGGGCAGCCAGGAACACTGTGTCTGGGGAGCAGACCGTACTCATGGGCGCTGGAACCATTACAGCACTTTTCAAAAATCATTTGTTTGGTTCTCCCCACTTTTTCCCTCCCAGACTACAGTTGAGATGTAGAGCACTGCGCACACCACACTAAAAATGCTTCCGGTACCCATGCTCAGTGGTGCCTCTGGCAGCCCTGGGATTCAAACCTAACTTAGTTCGGGAGGGGGACCCAACAGTATCATGATACATTTGAGTGAGGGATGGGCAGTATTTATTAAAATCTGCTTTTGTTCAAAATAAAATAGTTTTGTTTTTTTTAAAGGAAATGGCTTCATTTTGCATAAAAATACTTTAGCGTTTTGTTTTTTGTAGTTGAATAAATCTACAAAAGTGTAACAGGGATGTTCAATAGTAACAACTTTTTTGGGAACAATTCTGAATCACAAGACTAAAAATGCAGGCCTTAAAATAATTTTCCCACTTTTGCTAGTCAGAATGAGACTAGAGGCAGAAAAAGGAGGTTGGAGAGGCAGTGCTCCATGAAGAGAGATATGAGTGAGAGAATGGCCTGCAAACAAGATGAAAAAAGAAAAAGGCAGTTGAGCTGGCAGTTGAACAAAGTGCTACAATGTTGATTTTCAACTTCCAAAAAGGTGTCCATTAATTGAAAAGTGAATAACTAAACCCTAACTGAAGTATCCGCAGGATCATGCAGTTGCATACCATTGCATAAATGACTACGTGACACATAGGCCCAGTTTCACAGACAGGGATTAAGACTAGTTCTAGACTATATTTCTCTTTCAATGGAAAATCTCCATTCATTATACTGTTTAGTGAAACCGCTTCATAATGTATTATAAGCATGGGCGCCGGAACCATTATAGCAGTTAGAATATTTGATTAGTTGACCAGTTGTGTATGTCTGATTTATGGCACACCTGGTTAAGCAGAGAAAAGCTGCTCTCAAACAGTGTCCATCAGTCCAGTAGTGAACAGACAGTTCACATAGATAGATAGATAAATAGATAGCTATTCATGATAATTTCATGTTCCCTTGGAAAAGTATTTAGTCATTTTAAAAAGTGAAAATACATTTGGTCATTTTGATAATGCAGCTTCTGTATTCTGCAGCTTGATACTTACATTGTGTATTTGGTATCTTAATTTAAAATACATTTTGATGTATTTGCCTATTGCTGATTTGGGTAATGCATGCTGGGTATTGTAGTACAATTAAAAGTATTACATCAACATCACATCAGCAAGTCATACGATGTCCTATCCACTGACAGGTCTGTACCACCTTAATGAAGAGCTAAGTTTTGGGTATGTACAGTACAGGCTCAAAAGTATATGGACACCCCACCTAACTGATCCACATCCACTATTAACAGATGTATAAATTCACACAATAAAATCTCCATGGACAAACGCTTTCAGTAGAACAGGTCCTATTGAAGAGCTATAGGAAAACGCTACCAACCAGAATGTATAGTGCCAAAAGCAAAGTTTGGTGGAGGAGGGATAATGGGCTGAGACTGTTTTACAGTTTGGGTTAGGCCCTAGTTCTAGTCAAAGGTGTTGTTACAATAAATAAAGACCTTGTTTCCAAAAGATATTGCTGACAACAGTTTGGAGAAGGCTCTGTCCTGTTCTCAAGTCCATAAAGACATACTTTGACAAGTGGAGGAGCCTGCACTAACCGCTGACCTCAAAAACAAATGAACACCTTTGGAATGAATTGAAATACTGATTGCAAGCCATGTATTCTCTTTGAACAATCAATCAAAAGAAGAGCATTTGACCTTGCAAATGCTCTTCTGACTGAATACACACAGCTTCCCACAATCACTCTTCAAAATCATGTAGAAAACCTTTCTAGAAGAGTGGGGGCTCTTATGTCTACAGGGTGTCTCACACCTAATTAATGCCCAGTTTAAGAATAAAAGGTTCAACAAACTTTTAAACTTGCCTACTCTCTTTGATCTTAGCCCTAGACTGCACCAATTTTCATGTATCTGTTGTATTGTCTATTTTTATTTTTCTTCTTTTGTATCATCAGTGGTCTGCTCTGGTTTACTTGTCCTTAGTGTCTTGAGATAAATAATAATACTTTTAAATAAAACTAATAATAAAAATAATACCAACCTCATATAGGTGCGACAGTCTGGTGCCCACATGCTACATTCATGGAAACAATTTGGATCACTATTGTTGTGCTCATGTCTTGGTTGATTGACTACATCTGGGTTAAGTGGAAAATTGTGTAAATTAAATTTTTGCCACCAGTTTCTGTTACTTCAAAGAGAACCCCATCAGTGACTTTTTGCTACGGATCAAACCAGAGGCATTCAATTCATGGTGATAAAACATTTATTTTTAAAACATAATTATCTTTTAAGCAGTTAAAATGTCGTAAAATGTGAACAATCATAATTAGAGGTCATCTTTTGCAACAAAATAGAGCACATTCTTCTGGAACACTTCTTGGAATGCATAAAAATCAAAGTAATAATTTAAATACATAAAACAATTTTTCATTATACTTTTGTGTACTTGTTTCAAGTAGAGTTTACCTTTAAGAAGTGAAGTCGGCATCTTCTTCGTGCATGCAGAGTTGGCATGGATAAGAGCAACAAGATTCTTCGAAAGCTGAACTTGAGTAGTAACGTTACGGTAGGAAAGCACTTACACGCGTGCTGGAGTGTTTAAATGAGTCTAAACAGGGATATTATTATGGCTTACAGAGAGGTCAAGCAGAGTTCACAAGGTTATACAAAAAGTAGCACACAATTCAGTGCGGACAACGACTCGGTTTTGTTTCCCTACCTGCAACTCCTGCCCTCTTGCATGTTAATTCATTTGCTCACTCGCTCATCCACATTCTTCATTCATTTAAGCGGTAGGCAATTTGTGGTTAAAGGTCTACTTCAGCTTTCATCAACCTAACCTACTGAATCTGCAGCACACTGTCAATTACTATGACCAATAATTCCCTGTAAATTTCTTGACAGAAGCCAAATGGACCAAGTGCTTCAACATCTGTGCACCGGATCCTGTTCTCCGCACTTTGAGATTCTTATTCTTCAGAAATAAAAACTCTTACATTTTTGCCATGTTTGAGTCTTTTCTTGATGATGACAAAAGTCAAAAGTGCAGACCTTTTCATACAGAACATAAATCGAACATAAAGGTAAATGGTTATACAACATCCTACACAATCTCATAATTTTATGATGGCATTTAGAAAAGTACAGGAAAACAAAAGTCACAACTTCTCAGGGGAATCCCAAATATGCAACACAATACTATGTGTCATCATTTTGTTCCATATCATGCAGCCCTAGTCTTATCTTTACAAGCTTGAGGACAACAGATGTAGGTTCTTTCAGACCAAAGCATGAAGGCCAAAGGAACTCTGCGGCATCTTCGGCCTCTCTGACTCACTCTTCAAACTCCTTCTCTCGTTTCGTTTAAGCTAAGACAGGACAGGTTTGGAACAACTGCAAACTCAGCATGGGTGAGTCAATGCTTAAAAATAATGTCATTATTAAGTCAAGCACAGCTGCCGTCGGAAATTCCTACAGCTTTTTTTTTTAGCCTTGTTTGCCAGAAGACTGTGACACATATAATGAGCGAGTTTGGAAGAACAATGATCTCTATATAGTAGACGAGTTTGGCATATGACATTAATCAAGTGGTACTTTCCTCTTACATACAAACTGTCAATCTCTCTCACTCACACACACACACACACACACACACACACACACACACACACACACAATCTCAGGAAGCATGTTCCCGAAATTGGCTGACATCAACTCAAGGTCACAATGATGGTAAGCTAAACAGAAGGAAGTTTAAAAAACAAAGTAACAGAAGTCCATGAAACCAAATGACCTATCCAGGCTCCACCCACAAATGTGCTAAGAGCAACTGTCGCTGGGTTGGACAAGCTTTACAGACCGCTTGCAAAAAACACTATGATCTTTAATGAATCGCTTCAAACCAGTATGGTTTTGTGTGTTTGCGTGGGAGGATGTGGGATCAGAAACTTTCCGGGTGACTTTGAATTTGGTATGGGTTTGGTAGTTTATGGCATAAATAAATGAAATTTACAGCTTATATATCGCTTCTTGTTAAAATAATTAAATGTTTAAAGCTTACTGAGTGAGGCTAGCCTATAGGCTTTGTCCTTTCTTATTCCTGTTAACTTCAAAATTAGTTTATGTCCAGGTTTATGTCCCAGAAGAGAAGGTATTTTGTGCATGTACGGCTGCAGCACAGGTTTGTGAGATTAGCGAGCATGGCCATGGCGAATATGGAGAGGGACAAAGTGCTGCTTGCAACAAAAGCTAAAAAAATATATTTGTGGGCAGAGCATGCATAAGTCCACTGTAAGCTATTTAACTGGAAAGCTAACATAGAAGACAAAGAAACTGGAGCACTATAAAACAAAGAGGCCCCACTAGGGAAAATTAATTAGAAGGACATTAAAAAAATGCATGCTTTTAATTACTATAATTATGACAAAATGTGCATAACCCTCCAAAATGGTCCTATAAACACTGACACTGAAAAAGAACAACAAGCAGAAAAAAATGTAAATGCATTTCATATTCTTGGCATGTTATTAACCCTGATGTCCACACTTATGCTAGCATGGGACTACATTACCCATAAGACTCTTTTCTGCAGTTTAGACCAAATGAGTAAAACGCATTTGAGGAAAAAAAAAAAAAAAAAAAAAAAAAAAATCAGGAAAAGGAGTGGTTCCCGATATGGGAAGAGGAGGAGAAAAAAAAACTGCATGTTCAAATTTGCTACAGCTTGATTCCTCTGTTTTCATAACAGAGCAAAACCAAAAAAATACCTTGTACGAAGCACCAGGAAAAAAATCTTAATAGCATAAAATTATCTTAGCAAGTTACACATAAATAGATGCAGTTATGCACTTTTTCATTTAGGAATGAAAAGACTCAATAGTTTGAACTGTGCTACTATGAAAAGGCAAGTACATGTTCGAGGACTCCATCTCCATTTTTCTTTGTTTGGTTGATTTTCGGGATCCAAAAAAATAAGGCTTGCTGACTGATTTACAAACTATTTGGAACCTAAATAGTACGATCTTTTCAGCAAACATAGTCTGTTTATGTGGATAAATAGCTTTTGTTTAGTTGAAAATACTTAGCATGCAACAACGATTATCCCCCCCCCCCCCATTAGCATGAAGTGCTAAAAGCCCTTTACCAACCATCATCCTGAGGCGAACTGGGTGAGAGTTGCAGCAAAGCACGGAGACAACCTGCGGTCAGCCACATGTCTGCTACTTCCTAGCTGTCCTGGCTTGTCCTTTCTGATTGTCTGCACTGGGGAGTGTGTGTGTGTGTGTGTGTGTGTGTGTGTGTGTGTGTGTGTGTGTGGGCGGGGGTCATCTCTTGTGCTTTGTCATCTGGAGATGTCACAAAAAGTGAAGCGTGGAGGTCTGGGTTAAAGACGCTAACTCTGTGTCTCACAGTGTGTTTGGTGGAAGCCTTGTTGAGCTCACTGCTTCAGTTCAGGAGATCCAACAAGGCTGTGAAGACTCAGGCCAGTTGTAAAAAAAAAAAAAAAACACAAAAAAAAAAAAACTCATCTTGGAAGCCTTTGTGGATGACTCAGCATTTTGAACATCTGACTAAAACGGCCTCCTTACTGAGACATGAAACCTGAGTGGGTCATCGTCCACTTTTCGCTCCGTACCTGTACAGTGAATTCTGCTTTATTTGAATGCAGTTGACTCATCGGATGTATGTTATGCTTGGAATGTGTTGATGTGAAGGTTTTCTGTCCCATTTGCAGCAGCTCTCAGCTCCAAAGCAACCTGTAGCAGCCTTGACCTTTCACCTCGATCACAGCTGATCGGTAAAACTTGCTCTCTAATAGGTGTGGGGGATACATATATGAGCACATTTACAGACATGGATATTACACATATTGTTGCTGTCATAGATAAAAAGACATATAGAGCCAGCACGCTGCACGGCAGCAGCAAAGGGACTGCTCGGTGGAAGCCTGGCCTTGTGTGTTTTGGTCTGCTCATGATGGAAGTGTGCAGGCTTGCAATGGTGTGGAAGAAGAGCGTGATTGACAACGCATTTCTCAGCTGCCCTTGGAGAAGCGTAGAAGGCAGCGCCAAAGGAGTAACCCGAAGGAGGCAGGGCACCTCAGTCCTGCAGTAAAGTTTCCCTCCAGTTGAAGCTGTGATTGGGCCCATGTGTGAGGGGCAGGATGGGCGGGTCCACAAGCTGCCAGATTCCCGTCTCTCCCATTTCTTCACAGGCACAGAAACCCAAATATGGGATCTGGAGGGAAGAGGAAGGGAGGGAGAGAGAGAGAGAGAGAGAGAGAGAGACACACACAATATGGAGAAAAGTATAGGGAAGCCTAACTATTACACCATTACATTTGTGCCCATTAATTCTGTAGAGCATTTATGAGTTCAGGCACTGATGTTGGACGAGAAGGTTTGGCTCGCAATCTCCGTTCCAGTTCATCCTAAAGGTGTTGGATGGGGTTGAGGTCAAGTTCTTCCACACCAAACTCATCCAACCGTGTCTTTATGGAGCTTGCTTTGTGCACTGGGGCACAGTCATGCTGGAACAGAAGAGGTTCTTACCCAAAACTGTGGAAGCATGGTGTTGTCCAAAATGTCTTGGTATGCTGAAGCATTAAGATTTGCCTTCACTGGAAGTAAGGGGCCACTTGAATTCAATAATTAAGAGGTGTGTCCCAATACTTTTGTCCATATAGTGTATCATATAACAGTACAATAAGCTCTCTGTAAAGAAGCTCAAAACCACAAGAAGTAATTGCCATTATAGTACACCATACACTTAATGGAAAAAATGGGACTGTCATTGGACATCACTTTTATAGACAGTATAATAGTAATGCAAGGCTGATTAAAAGTGAGAGTCTTTTGTGGGTATTTACTTGAGTGTTTTTGTCAGTGATGAAAACCTAAGTGGTTGCATGTTTGCCTTCAATTTTATTGCAGGTTTGACCCATATTAGTGAATGAATTTGTTTAGAAAGCTCATGGCACACCGGCCAGCAGAAGACAAGGGTCGAGGGTTTGTTGTCTTCCTAAAGCAGTGGGTTCCAGATGAATGATTCCATAGTCAATAACGTCAGAAGCATTTCCCCTTCTTTTTCTCAACAACAGATTAATCTACTGGTTCATGATCTCGCAAGAATCAAAATCAATAGCAGATAAACAACATATAACAAGATGAACGAATCAAAAAGTCCTGATCTTTCTATAGTCTTAAACATACTTCACACTGCATAACACTGCATAAGTACTGCAAATGAAGGCACTATGGTAAAAATATCCTCCAGTTCCGGTGATATTACCAGCGTCACTAATTGTTGCTTTAATTATGGATTTATGTTTTTCATGGACTGTAATGAAATGTGTAAAAAAGGATTCAATTAAATTATCATGTAATGAAACTCACATAACACACACACACATAATGTACATGTATTTATAGGATAATGTATATTTAAATGCAGAGATTTTATGTATGTCAATGTGTTCTCTCAACCATTTCCAGACCTTTCCTCATCTCCTCACAGAAACCCATTACTTGTAGTTCCCATCAAATACCTGGTTTGGCTTGATCAATACTTCATTAGTTTCAAAATTTGGTGTAGTGGCCGGCGGCATTGATGTATTTATTCTAATGTTAACTTTTGTGTGTGTTTGTGTGTCTGTGTATGGATGGATGGATGGATGGATGGATGGATGGATGGATGGATGGATGGATGGATGGATGGATGGATGGATGGATGG
>JBBJLS010000082.1:11112394-11144874 GCA_037577275.1 Bryconaethiops microstoma
ATATATATTTAAAAAAATGCTGAGCAAACCTACGCGTCAACCTAAAAATGTACGTCACGCAGTCAATTTAAGTGGTTTTGTTCAACTCAAAAAGCAAAATAAAAGCAATATTTTATACAAACTTCTGGGCTGTTACACCTTTTATAGTTTACTGTGTATATAAACAAGAGATTCTTTTGGTCACTGGTGGTCCTGGCCACTGATACAGAGTAAGAACAAAATCTTATAAAATACTTAACAGAAAAAGAAAAAAGGAGCCCCAAATAATTATTCAAGTTAATGTAATGATTTTTTCCCCAGAGTGATTTTGGCCTGTTTCTATTGGTCCATTCATCCTGAAACACTGATGTTTTCAAATTATGTAAAAACATGGGCAATGTCACAAATGGCGGAACAGCTTTTTTTTTTTTTTTTTAAGAGAGACAACAATGAAATATGTGCAATGAAATCATACAGCCCTACAGAATTATAGTGGCTAATTTTAAACATGATCCAAACTTGACCCTCAGCAACCAAAAATAACTCATTTTGTTCTAGTTTGTTTAAAAAATGAAAATGCATTTTACAAAGTCTGGACCATTTTATTGGGGCCAACACTTTGTTTTTCCTACAAATGTCCACCCACCCACCCGCACACCCGCACACCCGCACACCCGCACACCCGCACACCCGCACACACGCACACACGCACACACGCACACACCAAGAGATAGAAAACCATAGTATACAGCAGTTCCTTATAATTTCTCTCTCTCACTCTCACACACACACACACACACACCAAGAGATAGAAAACCATAGTATACAGCAGTTCCTTATAATTTCTCTCTCTCACACACACACACACACGTGCGCACACACACGCACGCACGCACATGCACGTACACACACACAGACGTACACCTCTCTGCAGCCCTGCCTGAAACCATAATTGTAGGGAAATGTCATAAAAATATGAATTATGCTGCAGCATGTGAATGTAAAAACGTACAGTCTAATTGCCTGTAATATTCTCCTGCGAAAGATAATTGTGCTCATCTTTAAAGCAAAATTGCACATAATCCAATTGAAGGTTTTGCTAAAGGCCCCGAGCCATTTTTTTGTCCCTCTAGCTGACATGGAGAGCCCCCCCTGCCCCGCCCCTTCTCACTCAGAGCGAGAATGAACTGATGAAATTACAGCCTCAATCTAATTAGTGTCTTTTTATAAAAGCCCTAAAAAAAAACTGCACAGCCTCAGTAGCACCCTGGAGAGACAGAGCCATGTGCATGGCTGAGGACTGCACTGTGGGATTTGTGTAAAACTACATCACCCATCATACACCATATGCCTATGCACAACACTTTCAACTCACATTTAAAAAGGACCAAATTTAGTTATACAGTGCACCAGTCAGGACTCTGCACTGGAGCTCAAGGCTGAAGTAGCTAATAAGTATTGGAAGCCATCAAATTAGCACATACACAATATAGCCAAAAGTATTGGGACACACACCTCTTAAATTATTGAATTCAGGTGGTCCCTTACTTGCATCTTAATGCTCTAGCAGACCAAGACATTTTGGGCAACACCATGCTTCCAACTTTGTGGACACAGTTTGGGGAAGAACCTTTTCTATTCCAGCATCACTGTGTCCAAGTGCACAAAGCAAACTCCATAAAGACGTGGCTGGATGAGTTTCAGTGTGCAAGAACTTGACTGGGCCACACAGAGCCCTGACTTCAACCCCATCCAACACCTTTGGGATGAACTGGAACGGAGATTGTGAGCCAGGCCTTCTCGTCCAACATCAGTGCCAGACCTCATAAATGCTTTACAAAATGAATGGCCACCAATTCCCACAGAAACTCCAAGCCTTCCAAGAAGAGTGGAAGCTGTTTTAGCTACAAAAGGGAGACCAACTCCATATTAAAATCTATGTATTTAAATGCAATGTCATTGAAGTCTCTGTTGGTGTAATGGCCACATACTTTCATCCATTTAGTGTACCAGGTCAGCAACAACAGAAAATGCAGGATGGGAAATCAGAGAGCAAAACAAAAGAATAAATCCTGTAACAAAGACAGCCTGTTAACTGTGTATTCCTTCCTGTGAGGTAGTGAACAGTTGGAACACGATAGCCTACTTTTAGACACTCAGCTTAAGTGAAGTGCTTCATTGTAAACCTTAGTATTAGACAAAGTACTAGCTCAGTATCAGTCGATGTTCAAGGTTCCAACAAGGGCATCAGAAAGGGAAAAGGTGGTACGGTTCCATCTCTAACTAGAACTGAATCCACTGCATGACAGTGTTGCATCAGAAAGTCGTGTAGGCTGCATCCCAACATGGCCAAGAGCCAGCTGCCTTGACAAAGAGAGGGCGTTTCAATGAGAGTAAATTAAGATAAATAAAAAGTGCTACACCAAAAATATACTGGGTGAAACGATGGTTTCTGGGAAATGCAGACATATTTCAACCAAACTCTAAAATTACATTTAACACTTAGAACATGAGAAGCATGGATTCATGCCGGCAGTGCAACAAATGGTAAATTGTCGTCAGTTTTAGACTGTTTTGAAATCTGTTGAAATCACATTTTACTGATACATCCTGAGTTCTAAGGGTTAAAAATGGGACTGCAATAACCTTCTTGCATTCATTTTATATGTGTCAAAATATATATCATGCGAGTATTGTAATATTTGTAATATTTTCCATACTGCCCTCCCCTAAGCCAGAGAAGCTAAAATGCATACTTTTTAAGCCATAATATATGTATTAATGATGGAAAACAATACTCTTATAAGTATTAAAATCACCACTATATTTATTTACTTATTTCCCCCCTCCTCAGACTATTAATTTGAGTATTTTAGTTATTTGATTTTTTTTTTCCACACGTTTGAGTGCTTCACTGCAACATGGCCAAAACCCCCTATCCCTTATAGCTTAATCATCACACACACTGGCCTCAAGCCACATCAAAGCATTAAACAATGAAAAACAGACTTGCTAATGTGGTTTCTGACATAGTATGACATTTTGTAATCTATTAAAACTGACCAAAGTAATAATAGCAACAGGCTAGTCAAAAGTAGATTTTTGCTGTGTGACAAGATTTCACTTTTTGTAACTCCAGTGCAAAACAAAGGACAAAAAAGGAAACTTTTTTCTGGCTAACTAACTACATTTGGAGTGTAAATCTGATTTGGGGCCGTGCTATCACTTTAAAGGTCAGATATTCTCATGCCAGACAGGAAAAAATGCACGGGCCAAAAACCGGTCCAAAACAAAAGCATGCCTGAATTACTGAACTACACTACCCAGAATTCCACCTCTGAGCACTGCAATGAGCAGCAAAAGAAACTTCATTCCCCATCTGGGAACTGACCCTCAATCAGCTGTTGCTTCATAGAAGGTACCTGATAAGCTGGGCTTCAGTTCTGTTCCCAGATCTGTGTGTGTAATATAAGCTTTAATGATGGTAGAAAAGGAAGGAGAGCAGGGGTTGAAAACAATCCTCCGCAAAGCTCTGCTAAATGCAGCACTGAAGGCACTCAGAACCTGGGAGGAGCCGAGAGATGCATGCTACGTGAAGAATAAAGGGCAGGAAATCTTTTGTGATCAGAACAATCCGCCACCTTCCTTTTCAGTGTCTTTCACTTGCGTTCACCACAAGTAAACAAGTACGCTGGAATGTACAGAACAACAAAACGCCTACACAAAAACACACCCAGACAAAACTATAATCCGCCTAGTGACTGAAGTGAAAGAATACAGACAACCTAACGAAGCGACTCAGCTGTGTATTTTAGTGCATTCTAACAGCATTAGAAAAGTAGTGAGTCTTCTGTGAGCTGTGGCTTCCATATAGGGCCTTGAAATGAAGTGACTGCAACTTTCAGAATGAAGCACATTCTCTGAATTTCAGGGCCTCCTCAACTGTTATAGCAATGCTGGCACCCAACAAATTTTCTAAAATTCAACCCCCGGTGCTTATGACTGAGCGGTTTTGGGTACAAGGTGGGACTATTAAGCTTCTACATCATTGCTGTCAGAACAAAAGATAAGAACATTAAATATTCAGCATGCTCAGTGCAACAAGAAAGTATAAAATGTTAAAACAATAGGAAAAAAATAAAAACACAAACAATAGTGCAACACAAGAACAAAAACATTAGTGTAACAAATCACAGAGTACCACTGACATCGCTGTGTGTAAAGATTTAGTGTAATAAAATGCATTAAAATAGCAGCAGATGAAATGGTAATGAGATTCAATGATATTCAATCAGTTCACAGATACAGCATCGGATCTCCATTTTTGTCATCACGTTTTTACATCATTCCATCACAAGTGAAGGTTTTGCTTCTTCACGACTATTTTGAGGATAAGAGGTCTTTTTGAGAATGACCATATATTGCATTATATGTTTGCATGCAAAATAAGATGAAAAAATGTTTCATTTTAATGATTTTGTTGTAGTGAATTGTACTGTCTGTGGGGGAAAAAAAAAAAAAGTCTTTGTAGCAAACAGAATTGCTGCCGGTGTGTTTTTGCCACAGAAGCTCCTATATTAAGAATGATAATCATGATTAATCGTCCTAGTGCAAGACACTCCTAATCTCTCATTGTACGCTGAACACGGGGGGGCTGGAACTGAGACACTGAACTATTCAGTGAGTGCACATGATCCTCATATTGGTTTTGTTCGAGCCTCTGTTCACATGCAGGGCTGTGTGAGCCTACAGCACACAGTGCTGTGTGTGTGTGTGTGTGTGTGTGTGTGTGTGTTCTTCGAGGTCAGAGTTCGAGTGGAGAGCTCGATGACTATATTTAGTCCGAGAGGACGGCGAGCACTCTCGCTCGCCCTCAGGCCTCGCTCACCACACTGTCACAGTGCATGCTGGGATGGGAAAGCCCCGATACACGGCCATATGGCCATTCATGTACACTCGCATGAAAAACCACAATCAAACCCCTTTAAACAACCCGCAATGCCATTGATATACAAACACAGGTACTGATAGAAAGGCACAAATGATTAGTTCAAGGATCACTCAAACTCCTTTTTTTACCAACATATTGATACATGCTGCAACTTTCATATACAGTTTCTGTGCCTGTATCCTACCAATCCCCACACGCACACATACACAAAACACTAAGGAAGGCTTAAAATGAAACTAAATATTAAAACAAAATATCAACTCAATCTATCTTGATTCTGTAAAAGAGATTTGGGTTCAATAATTTGAACCTAAATTCAACTCAGTTGTGAACTAATAACTGCCGACCGGCACCACCTTGAACTTTTACTGACTCGTCACAACAACTTGCGCCTTAGATATGACATATTTCCTCAGTAAGAGACAGACAGATCGATAGATGAATAGCTTAATAAATAAATAAAATAAAAAATAAATAAATAGGATCTCGGAACACGCAAGATGCCCTATGCCAGTGATTCACTCAAAATGACAAACTATCACACAACGGTTTGATTTTACATTACCCATAATAATTATTACACAAACCTAATAACATATAAACTTCTAAACAGAAGTTTATGATACAAGTTCGTGTCTCTTTAGGTATCACCCCACCCTGCAACCTAGCAATGACAAGCTATTAAAAAAACAAAACAGCTACAAGAAAATGTATCACAATAGCCAAAAAAAACCCCAAAAAAACAAAAACAAAAAAACATAACATCTTAACATCTAAACAGTATGAGTCAGGAGCAGGTGAAGTGGCAAAAAAACATTTGGACACTTCCAACTTAAATGTGCTATTAAACCAGTAGTCTTATGTCACACGTGGAGATACACTCGCCAAAATGAATGAGGGGAAAAAAGAAAAAAAAACCTAATTCATGACATGAGATAAAGTTTAAAAAAACAAAAAGTGAGTTGTATGAACCTGTAGCATGTACTAATGTAAAGTTTTTTATTTGCTGTACAAGCCTAATGTTTATTTGCTACTGCATTTAAATATGTTACACAAATATGAAATGTGCAGGCACTTCAAAGTAGCTCAAGCTTTTAGCAGCAAGTTTTGTATAGCTACATTTTTCTTGATTCTAGTGTAGACATTTTTCTGAGGTGAAACTTCATGCAGCTGCATTTCGATTGTTAACCAAAATTTAAATAAACAAATGTTGAATTTTAAGTTAGTACTCGGTTTAAGTTAGTGCTAGGTTGACATGTTTTACCTACATTTGAAGAGTTTTGTGCTGTTAATGATTGAATAAAGGAAAAGAAAATGAGCAAACGCTTGATTTTGATTGTCAGTGTTCAGCCCACTAAACATCTGGTGTTCAGACAGTGATGGTTTTCTGTATTTGGTATCATTTTTTTTTAATATCAAACATTGTGAAACAGTTGGGGCAGCTGGTGGTCTGGTGATTAGGGAGTTTCCCCTGTAATTAGAAGGTTGTGGGTTTGAACCCCAACCCTGCTGGAGTCATCACTGAGGTACCCTTGACCAAGGATCCGTCACCACACACTGCTCCACGTGCGCCCCCCCCTCCAGTTGGTGGCAGCACCCTACTTCACTTGGTGAACGGATTAAATGCAGAGAAAGAACTTTACATTGTTCACACTGTGTACTGTGGTGTAATCATGTGTGACTATAAGGGGCCATTTCACCTGGCACCAATATCAACATATCTGGTATTGTGAAAACCCCAATTTGAATGTATATTGGTGCTTTTAAATCATTTTCAGTATATTTTAGCACCCTGAGCCATAATCATTCTGGTCCTTGATGCCATCCAAATCAGAGATAAAAGGTTTATACAGATGAAGAGTATATTGTTAACATGACTGTGGAATTAATGAATAATGTGATAGAATGATCAGCTCCATATTGACAGCTCCTAATCAGGGGATTTACAAAGTAGTTCAATGAAGCTTGAAAGAGAGTGAGTGTGTGCTTGCATGCGTTTGTGTGTGCGTCTGGCCTAGAGGAAGAAGAAGAGTGTGAGATTATACATCACTTTTAGATGCTGAGAACACAGCCTCACACCCCAACCCACCACCCACACACACAAATTTTTCCTCTATGTGCAAGCAAACATTTCTGTGTGTATAGAGATGTATCACAAACTTATTGGACACATCTACGCACGCACATGCAAAACACACACACACACAGTCATTGGAGTCTCCTTCAACTTGTTAGTCTGAGTGTATTTATTGTGATACAGTCCCGCTCCCCCTCCCTTCCTCCAGTCAGAACTCCATGCAGGAACTCAATGATTTATTTATAAACTGTATTTCCTGCCCGGCAGTTGAGAGGGAAAAGGCTAGACTTTGTGCGTTTAAGTAAATGTATGTGTGTGTGTGTGTGTGTGTACACATACATATATATACACATATATATATATATCTAAATAATATAGCACTTCACTTAGACATACACAGATGCAACTAAAAATCCCACTTCTGCACTGCCGTCCAACAAAGCAGTTGTGGTTATATCATTATCTTAAAAAGAAAAGGGGCTCCTTTTTTCACAGCTGACCACACCAGTTCATGTGGGTGCTTGTTTGTGTTTGTATGTGCGGGAGGGGGGGTGGGGGGGGGGTGGTCCTGTGCCTCAATTTAGCTCGTCCGAACTTTGTTAAACTCTGAGGAACTTACTTCCTGTTTATAGCAAAATACGTTAGTGTGCGGGCACACACACAAAACCCCAAATCTACAACACATTTTCAACATGACACACAGCAAACGATTCTCATATGGCCTACAGAGCTACCAAGAAAGTAACCAGATACACAGTCCGTGTGGGTTAGTTGTTTTAAGTGTGTGTTGTGTGTGTGTGTGTGTGATAGATAGAGATAGAGATATATATATATATATATACACATACACACACACACACACACACACATACATACATACACACACACACACAGCTGCAGAAAAAAAGGACACCATATACAATACACAATACAGACCGAATACTGTAACAACGACTACATATTTATTTATTTATTTATATATTTATTTATTGACTGATTTTAGCAATTTGACACGACACATTAGAGGTGTGGTTTGTCAGGCTAAATTTGTTACAGGATTAGATCAGATTCACATTCGTTCCCACTCAATCCGCTGATTCAGCATTTTCTGCTGATACCTGGCCTGATACCAACTTTGTCTCATACAGTATAGTGTGTGTGTTTGAGTGCAAGTAAGGCCCTTTTTTCTACACACACCAGTACACTGTGTTTCTTACGGTTTCTGAGAGGCTCTGTGCACATATAGCACACCCTTCTGCATTTTTCATGCTCTTCTGCTTCCTAGCACAATCTGCGTTGTTTCTCTCCATTTCTTGCTGTCACACGCACTCGCTTGTTTTTTCCACTCTATGTCCCTCTCCTCACGTTCCCTCGCTCGCCCACTGACGCTCACAAAGCCAGCGTGTGCCATCTCTGATTGTTCAGCTCCAGCTCGTGCACACAATGTTAGCAGCAGTTAGCACTGTGAGCTAATTGCTAGCTTCCTACAAGTTTGTCTCGTGTCGCACGCTAGCTATGAAGTAGATCTCTCTTTCGCTCTCACCTCTCTCTGAACTCTGTACAATACAATTTACAATATACCTGGAATGCAGACAAACAAACCCAACACTGGATACTGAACAATAAAGTGTAATATTATTATGATCATATCAGCCATAATATTAAAACCACCTGCCTGATAGTGTCCCTTTCATTAGGGCCCCCTCATGCAGCCAAAACAGCGGTAAGGACTCTACAAAACCTCTCAAGGTATGCTGTGGTATATGCCCACCTAGTCATGTGCTCAATTCCGTGTGTGCGTAATACTGAATGTTCCTCAAACCATTTTTTTGCTGTGTGGCAAGGTGCATTATTCTGCTGAAAGAGGCCACTGCCTTGCCGCCCCATGTAATGTAAAGTGGCCCCTTATAGTCACACGCGAACATACCACAGCACACAGTGTGAATTTTCAATGTGAAATTGAATTTCTCTGCATTTAACTCATTCACCAAGTGAAGCAGGGGGCAGCCAGTGATGCAGCACCTCAGTGGTGCCCCTGGCAGTCCTGGGATTCAACCCCACAGCCTTCTGATCATGTAAGTGATGCTACCTATTTTTTTTCACACTCTGTTGAGTCTATTTCAACAGTTGCCTCTTCACAAGTCATTGACTGGCTGGACCAACTGCATTCACATCAGGTTGGAACTAAACTCTTCAGGAAAGTACATCTCCGGGGTAACGCATTATTCTAAAACCTCGACTGACGTTACCTTTGTGCTTGTACATATTTTATAATAATGACTTAAATTTGATGAAAATAAATGCTTTTGTGAATACTCTTGGTTCAAACACTAAAGTTTGGACAATTTGATTGTGTATTGTATTGTTTGGGCCTCTATATACCATTTTGGACTAGTCTGGATGATCCAAAATGAAGTGCATCAATGAAAACAAGCTCATTCTTAGTAGTGTTTAAAAGTAAAAAAATTAAAATCAAGATTAGAATTAGAGTCAGCATTAGAAAAGAAAATATGGCATGCCACCTCTACAGCAGACCTGAAGCGGTCAATACAGAAACGTAAAACAATACTCTAAAGACGACAAATGCATGATACACAGATGCACAGCACATACGTAGCTTCAAAGCTGATTTTTAAGCGTTAAGATGTGAGGTCAAGCTGTTTCCATTTTCTTTGAAGACTTACTGAAACAACAGTCTACCTACACAAGGAAAATGACTCACATAGATGGAATATTCAATAATAATTGGAAAGGAAAAATGAAAAATACACAACGCTCCATAGAGAGAGGCCGAACGAGACCAAACAAAACAGAATGAGACAGAGTGAGACAAACCGGTGTGTGCTAGTCAAATCCTCAGGCATCAACAAAACCCCACTCACTCTGACCAACTTCTTCCATCACAGCTTGTCCAGGATGTTTAAGCCTGAGTCTGCAGCACAGGTTGGGTTCTGACCTACTCCATTTTCTCACAACAGAAAGAACAATGCACTGTATTCATTCAACCACTGCTACACTCCCAAACGATTCGGAATGAATCATACTTTGCATGGTGTTCACCACTATTCACATGCATGATCCTTGGCTTGGATGCATGGTTCTTCGGGCAGGGAAAACTTCATTCAATGTAAGCGCTGGCCCAAGCATCGACCCAAGTTTAATCCTTGGTGATGAAAAATCTATCCTTGAAGTACAAGAAAACACTGACTTTGCTCACATTAGTTGGGTAGAAAAAAGAAAAGAAAAGAAAAGAAGAAAAAAAAAACTTGAAAGTGTTCATGTAGTTCTGCTACTGCATCACTCCAAAGAACATCTTTGGCATCTTTATTTTTAAGAGTACAGTCAACCAGAAAACAAAAATAATCAGAAAAAAAGTCGGTCTAAAAACATCCATGAGTTAGCAATCATTAGAAGCGAAGTTGCACATAAGCACAAATTGACGGTTCCACATATCACACAAACTTGGAGAGCTGAAGGTTTTAACAGAAATTTAGGTACATTTTGTATGCTGTAGTTTTATACTGACTTTGAAGATTTTAAAATCGGTTACTGAATGTTACTCATAGAGCCTGTTAGCCGGTTAGCTACAGTGATTTACTGTCCAGTTCATCCTAATGTAATGTTTTGTCTTGTGCATGTTCTAGTTGCCTAAAAAAAATAATGTTGCTGTGAAATATACCAGTTACAGGCATTATGGAAGTGTTTAAGTATTACTGCTCAGTGTATTCATGTGTGCAATAATTCTATGTCAAACGTATTCTAACTTCAAATATGAAAAGTCTAGAAATGAGTAGGCCAACATTTCACTACTTCTTAGCTATATTAGCCTTGTAGCCTCAGTGCAAAACTACAATAGGCCGAATTTGAACAAACATGTCTCAGCTGAACGATGATTTTTCACCAAAGTATTGTTTTAACTATGTCTACATAAAGAATAAAGGGACTAATAAAGAATTATCTTATTACTTGTGTTTGAACTGGAGCAAAGTGGAATAAAAACACCACAATAACAGTATAATATAAAAAACAACAAAAGTTTATATACATATAATTGTGTTTAACATATGTGTGCAGTATACCAGCATGCTGTTTGACTGATCATCACTAAACACAACTGTATAAAATGACTGCATTTGCTGCTGAGGTTTATCTCTAGACTAGTACTCACATTTCTGAAGTAATTTGCAAATATGCTTCTGCAAATCTAAAGATATACAACAAACCAAGACCCTACAGCCACCTGTGACCCAGGCAACAGCCATCTGCAACTCTGATGACACCCGACTGCTGTCAGGTAGTGAAAAGGGCTGCTGTTGCCGTGACGTGCCATCTGAAATCATCTCCCCAGCCATTTAAGAAGTTTTAACTCATCGTTTTTTATTTATCGTGCTTCCATGATTTATTAATCACCAGTTTATTCAGAGAAAGAAAGGAAGAGATTCTGATTCTTAAATGTTTTCCCCCCACAAACTACATTTTTTATTGTCTTTTCCTAAAAGCTTAAAATCATACTGTGAAACCAATCTGAGTGGCCAGGATTATCCATTAAATACAAAGTTTATAAATGTTTAGACTTAACATTACAAAACTGAACTGAAGGTAAAATTTCGGCATACAGTACTGCAGTCAGAAATGAAAAATATCTGAACAGAAATGTGAGACATGAGATTCGCAGACCTATTAAGAGAACAGAGATGCCTTTTTTACTGCTAGAAGGTGCCCTACTAATTGTTTTCAGGCTCAGAAGAGAATAAATTAGGGTCTACACAAGAACTCAAGTACTCATTCTAGGTGCCACCATTTAAATACTTAATTGGATTTCAATTAATACAGTGTATTATGAATCAGCAAGAAATTCTACAGGCCAAAACTGAAATTCAATGTAAGGTTTTAACAGGCCTGCGAAGCCTTCTTAGCTGGAATAGCTAAAACAAAGACCAAAAAAAATTCACTTCACAACAGACTGACACGTTGACACAGGATCCACTGAGTCAAACCACACCCTTGTAAAACCCCACATCACCAGCTACCACTGCAGCTCTAAAGTGTAACTCATCTGTAGGGGCTGTTTTTTTTGTTTAATATATTATATTCCTTGTAAATTAAGTGGTTCCATTTGATACTTCAGCATTATTTTAATCAAGATCATCATCTTTTGAGCTCAGATTTAACAGCTTGGTCTACAATTCTGTGATAGAGAGAAGTAGACAGTGACCATTAGCTTAGCAGTCTCTGGCCTTTGTCGAAACAGTACTTGCAGAGACTTAAACTGGAGGTCCTAGTCCTTAGAACTCTTGTCTGGTTCTCACACTGTCCTTCAGTGCATCCTTGAATTGTGGCCTTGGACAAAAGTGTCTGCGAAACGAATGTACTGTAATGAGCAAGTCGCAACACAGAAAACACACCAGAAACAAAATTTAAAGAAAAGCAGTAGAAGTACAAACTGCGCATTCAGTCTTATTTTCTCTAAAGGAGTGTGTGTGCACCCCTGTGTCTAATAACTCAGCACATATGGGTTCCTTTAGCTTGGGTTTCTTTATGTCCCAGCAGCCCCAGTGCACTTGAAAGGTCACAAACCACTTCCTGAAACAGGCCACTTCCTCTCGGCGGACAAACTTTGTGCTACGAGTGAAAAGGGAGCGTAGGAGGACCCTGAGCATGTGTGTGTGTGTGTGTGTGTGTGTGTGCAAAAGCACAAGTGCCCTTACACATAAAATTATATTTGTTACTTTTTCAGCAACACTTAATCCCCCACAAGACAATCACAAGTCTACTTTAACACACAGAAAAGCACATACACACACACACCTTCACCCCAAAGACGTGGAACTGTACTAAGCATGTGTATCTTTGCTGATGGGTAACTGTGGTAATGCTGAAAGGTTTTTTTTTTCCCCATAGAGGAACTCAGATGTGAAATCAGTAACAACCTGCTTCTCAAAAAAAAAAATCCCTAAACTACAGCATCCGTCTGAGCGCAGCGCAAAACAGAAAATGTGAACAGTCTTAAGAGTCATCGCATAATAAGATTGGGCCATTTCTTCTCCCACAATGTTTACCATGAAAAATAAGAACAACAGGGTTGAAAACGTGTCTACATCAGGCGAGTGACAGTAAAAACCTCAGAGAAACTAGTTTTCAGTTTAGAACAACGCTAAAAATGACAGATTAGGTGAAGAAACCGCAAGGTCACGAATTGATAACCATCTCAGCCCCGTGTGAGATAAAGTGTGAGCAAAAGACGGCCGGAGGAGCTCAACTTGACTTCTAATCTGGTCTCAAGAGTTTAGAAAAGTGGTGGAATGCTTAAACACGCTTTTACACAAAGTTAAGACAGTTCAAGATACCATAAAGTTACTGTTAAAGATACACAAGGTTTCTTCCACAGCGACAAAGTGCTACTGACGTTCATGAACGCTGGAAAGAAAAAAAAGAAAAAAAAAACAGAAAACAAGGTACGGAAAATTTGGTGGTAAGCATGCTTTAGATGCAATCACCATCATCTCCATCACCATCAACCACTAGATTATGCTATAACCCAGCAGTATCAGTGATAACATTAGTGACTGCTGGTATAAAGCCCAGATATCCCATTTCCCTGTACTCTTTCTCTAATGAAACGTTCATGCGACAGATGCGCACGTATAGCAACAGCTGTGTCATCATTAAGGGTCTGCAGAGTCATGGCCGAGTCATTGCTTCCAAATATGAACATGAAGACCGGTTATCTGTGGACTTTTTTGAAAAATGACAATCAGAAAGGGGAAGCAGCTCAATAAAGCAGTTTGACCAGCACGAAGGTCAACCCAGAAATACACACAGGTTTATACTCAGTATGTTTGGAGTAACATAGAGACCCATGTCCTACATGTATTATGCATATGTAACTAATACAAAATGTCAAATGATATCAATTTAAACAGCTAAAACTTTTGACCAATCCAAATATTATTTACAAAATATTCTACAGTATTATTATTCTTCTCTTGTGTGCAATAGTACATCATGTGCACTTTTTGTGTTTTTTCTTCTGGTACAACATGTGCGATTTTTAAGGGTCAAATATTACTGAGAGCCATGTGCAATTTGTCTTGTTACATTATTACTATTTTGTCAGTGCCTGCTGAGGACACTCCAGTGTGTCTCTGTATATATACCCAGTGTTCATACATACACAACTATATATATATTCTGTTATATATATTTCCACTATATACATACACATACATATATAGATTATATATACACATTTGCATACACATACAAATGTCTATATTTGTATATTTTGTATTATTGTAAAGTGTTTTATCCTGTTTTATTGTATAGCTTTTAATATATTGTTTTGCTGCTCTTAACTTTGTACTGTCCATTTTTTGCCATAACAATGCAAATTTCCCTCGTGTGGGGGTAATAAAAGGTTTATTTTATCTTAATTACTTAGCGACACAATTACACTCGTCATTGTCGAAAAATAGAACCTTGCATTTCTATTTTGGTCACTTTTTGTGATTTGAAACGCCCGTCCATCATTCACATCGTGTGAAAACTTCAGGTTGAATGGGCTGGCATAAAGGATCCAAATTTCTAGGGAAAAAAAAAAAATCTTGTACAATAACGTCCATTAAAAGTTAAAGTTTTTTCCTTCTATTGATAAATTAACCATTTTGGAGAATTCACTGACTGTACGTTAATTTGTTTTTCGTTCATTCACTTTTGTTTGCTTATTTGTTATCCATTCTTCATAGTATTCAATTGCATTTTTATGCTGTGTATTTGAACAAGGATGGTGTTTGGGTTGTTTCATCTCACATTAGGCAAATATATAATCTAAAATAAGTACAAGCAATTAAGTATGAGTGCTAGCGATGTATTTCTTTCTGCAAAAGTTGTAAATCAGCCAATAGCTTGCTTTCTGTTGGTTGACTACCTTCGAACGTATAAAAAGTAGGTAATAAACTACCGGCTTATCTGTCGGCCCTAATATATGAAGGATGTTCAAAAAAGTGTCTTGTCGTGGCAATTCTCCGTTGAATCACATACCAAAGCACAAAGTCCTTTAACATTTACATGTAGGGCATTTAGCTGACGCTCTTATCCAGAGCGACGTACAACAGTGCTTAAGTAGCCTACATCTGTTTCTTAAACCTGTAAAGCTTAACTTAAGTCCACATCCATCATTCAACCAAGTTACTGCGTGCTCAGTAAACCTAGACTCCCGACAAACGACACCTAAACAACACCCGTCAGGTTTTTTTTTTGGTTTTTTTTTGGTTTTTTTTTTTGTTTTTTTAGTAAGAGAAAGCGAAATGAGAATCTCCTTTATTAGTAAACAGCTAAAAAATAAAACAGTTAATGAAAGCAGTAAGTAAGAAGCGTCTCTCTCTCTCTTTCTCTCCCCTAATCCTAAAGTCTATCCCTTATATAGTTGAGAAGGCACTGATCCCAACACCTTCTCTCCCTCAGGCTGTGAATTAGTTACTTAGTATCTATGTTCTTTGTTACTTGTTTTTCAGTCACATGAATACCAGAAGAATGAATACACATGAATACACACCATGTTCTCGGGGGAGTATGATCAATACTAAAACAGGATATACATTGTAATATCTATAGTAAGTTAATGCCTTAAGCAAAATTTGAATCATATGAGGAAGCACATGTTTACCATAAGTTTACCACATGCAGCATAAGGTCAGTGTAAGTCCATCAGAGGTTCAATCAGTAGAACAAAATACATAGTACATAGCACATATTAGTTCAAAATTTCCAATACATTCTGCACTGTATATTTTCAGTGTAAACGGTGGAGGCTGGAAAAGTAGTAATTGGGTGTGCCTGAGAGTTTAGCAACATCTGATTTCCACCTTTCTGGAGCTCAAAGAAGCTTTAAGGGGAAGATGATTTTCATGTGATGGGAAAGCAGCAGTGTGTCAGTGGCTACACGCTCAACCAAACATGCCATTAAAAAGTTGGTACGACGCTGGGAAAACTGCATCGCTAAGGAAGGTGCCCATGTAGAAATGTAATGTTATTTGTTTTTGAAATTCTTAATAAATATAGATAAATAAAAGAGCAGAAACGTTTTGAAAGTTCCTCGTATTACAACATGTGTGTAATTATAACTCTTGAAGCCTTAACCAATATCTTGCGATTAAAATTAGTAACCAAAAAGAAAATCAGCCTTTCTCTGGAATTTCTACGTAGGACTTTTTGTTGTCCTCCAAGGATACAAAAACACATTCACAAACACTTTTGTATTCACATTTCACAGATGCAAACACGGCCCGCACAGAGGCCTGTTTTAGACCACACAGACAGAGAGATGCAGAGCTCTTCAGTGTAACTCAGGAGCTCATTCAAAAAAAAAAAAAAAAAAAAAAAAGCAACCTTTCTACAAAACCACCCATGAAATCACTCGGAGTAGTCGTTACCTGAAATGCTCCCACCTAAAGGCTTACCCACACTCTCCCTGAACTCTTTCATGGTCTTGCTCGCTCGCCGCCTTCTTTGAACGGAAAACTTGTGCAACTCCTGGCCTGTGTTTGCATCACCAGGGCTGAAACTGGAAAGAGTCCTTGAGTGATCAGGACACAGGAACCTCCGTGTTTCCACTGTATGTGTAGCCACACACACACACAGTTATGAGAATGGCTGATATGGCAAAAACATAACAGTGGCTCGGCGTTTGGAATAGATAAAATGCACCAGGAAAGCAGCAGTGTCACATTAAACAAACCAAAGTCATAAAAAAATGATCACAATGATTTTTTATTTTTTTTTAAATAAACTACAGAGAAAGACGCAGAGAAACGCCTACTTGGCAGATATCTAGTCAACAACTTAATACTACTAGTGGGCGGTATGGCCAAAAAGGTATATTATAAAATGTATACAATATAAAGCATATTAAAGCTGGATTTTTAATGCAGTGACCAGCTGTTTTATTACAAACACAGCATAATTAGTCTTGTTTAACTAGTTTCAGAGCAGTGTAGTATGTAAAACAGTGAACAGCAAGTTTTGAACCAAATAGTGAACCAGCTATTTTTCGCCCATATCGCGAAATGTGATAATCTATTTTTGCAATTTTGCCCACCACTACTTTATATTCCAATCAGAAGAATTTATGCAAACCTGTTTTTGTAGGTTCCCAGTGGCTTATTATTCTGGAAGATATTTTAATAAGAGTCATATTTAACAACTGACACACATCTGACATCTGGAGATCTGAACAATAAACAGATAAACCGATGTACTGCTTACTTCTCTGTTTCTGGAATCAGTAAAAAAAAAAAAAAATTTTTATAAAAAAACCCGAAATGTTATTTCATGCTAGAATTTTATTCAATCATTTGCCACACACTTGTACTTACATCTACGACTTTCAGATGCTACAGGAATTTTGTAAATATTGGTCAGTCAGTCTGTGAGGACGATGTATAATTTATCACAAGAATGATAATGTTATTTGTCCACTGTTCTGACAGGAATAACACAGTCAAACTATGTCAGGGTTGGTGGCTCATAAGCAATTGACAACTAATGAATCATATTGCTACACAAAACTCTATGAAGTTGACTTATAGGCCTCTTAAACTGCTATGCTGGGTGTACGTTAGCAGCTATGACCCAGAAGAAGATGTTAAAACTACACGAGGCATGACTCTTAGAGCCACAAGAGAGACCATATAAACTTAAGCAAATATAGACCAGATGCTAATCTATCAGATCATGTAAAAGTGGTCTAAGTCAGCACATTTGTGTGGAAGTGGAACAGTTGTGCTAAGCATTTGATGCACTGTTGAAGCCCATGATGAGAGCATGGTGGAAAACTAAAGCTGTTTAGAGTAGATCTTGACAACATGACAATATTTATCGTTATTGTGATAAATCACCTCACGATACACTTCAGTACTTCTAGAACTATTATCATTAGAAAGAGAACAGAATTATTCCTGGTTAATTTGATTCAGTGCACTGCAGTATGTGAAATGTAGCACCACTGGAGGCTTTTGTACAATTCATTTAATCTTAACAATATTATGTAGCAACTGTGTACTATGACCCATTCTTACCACATTACGTTTTGCCATATTGCCCACCCCCAGTTTGAGTTACAGGTGGTGGTGACCTAGTGGGTAGGATACTTGCCTCTGGAGGTCATGGGCTCGAATCCTACCTTCAGCACCACCACTGGGTTCCTGAGCCAGACCCTTAACCCCAAGTTTCTCCAGGGAGACTGTCCCCTGTAGTTAGGGAACGGAAGTTGCTTTCTATAAAAGTGTCTGCTAAATGCTGTAAATGTAAGTTTAAGTTAAAAACTAGGTCCAAATTAGGGTTTTTTTTTTCCAAAATTCTGCCAACACAACGAGAATAAAGCAAAAAGTATGGCTAAAAAAGGTTATAACTTGACAAGTAACAATCATGACATTTTAGCTAATGACTTCTTGAAATGTGAACAATTGTAAGAAACGATTTAATTGTTCTCTTTTTGTCCATTGTATGCAACTACAGAACAAGCCTTAAATGGCCAAATTAGCTGAATTTGTCTAGCAGTAGATACATAGTAGCTCCCAATTGACGCCATGCAGACCTCAAGCTCCAGTAAACAAACATTAGTCACTGCTGCCCTTTAGAGGTGTTCGGTCATATTTTCGCTCATGTTAAAGTAACGTTAAGCGGCCCTTTATAGTCACGCCTGAACACAGCACAGCACAGCACACAGTGTGAACAATGTGAAATTCTTTCTCTGCATTTAACCTATTCACAAAGTGAAGCGAAAAAAAAAAAAAAAACTGCTGCCAAAATTACAGGAGATGGGTAATTATTGCAGCAAGTCTATTTATATCTGTCAGGGATAACAGTGAAACAACCGCTAGCACCATAAAAAAGTATGTTAGGTTTTGTTTTGGGGTTTTTTTGAGCCAGGATGTATAGTGAGAGAAGCAGAGATTAGGAGTAGGTGGTACACGGGTTCATGCAGTATACGCTTTAAAAAAGAAAAAAAGAAAAGGATTACCGTCTCATTACTATACCGGTGTGTGAAAAATAAGCGCAGAACTTCACAGTGGCGCTTCACCAACAGTACAAACATTTAGCACTGATGTGTGGCTAGCAACTATAGACTAGCCCACACTCATACACACAGCAGGAGTTGCAGAAAAAGCTACATAAAAATGAGTCATCTGTGAAACACAGAAGGGTCAGACACATGCTCAGACCTCACTGGAACAATGTTGGGTTGAAATAACAACAAACATGACAGTTCATTTACACAGAGATCTAGCAGCTCATACTCAGTCTAGGAGGAGTTTAGCACTATTTATGAAACGTTAAAATATTTTTTCCGGTTAATGTTCGATGTTCATAAGCGATTTTTAAAATATGTTCTAAAAAGAAAGCAGTAATGACAGTAATTTACCTTTTTATTGTTCAGTTACGTTTTTGCTATATTTTGCATTATACAAATATCTGATATACACTTGTCCGATTTTATAGTATAACAAGCCACTGTTAATCTACGCAAATAGGCTTATTGCTTTCTAACTGGGTTCTAAATGCCACTTCACTGTACTGTGATACATACTACAACCATTTTTAAAATGATGTAGAAAAATAGAATTATATTTTAATTATACTGTGATCACTTTTTTCATAATAGGCGTTACTCAGCAATCCAAAAAATGTCAAAACTACTGGCACTATGGATGCTATTTCTAAAGTAAGTATCTAGAGGAATTGCAATGTTATTTAAAAACAACATTAAAGTAACGTTCAACAGTCAAAGACTACTATCTTAGGAACTCGAGTGGTTGGTGAGAAAGTATACTAAGCTTAAGTCACTGGCGTGATCTCTAACTCGAAACTGAAAAATGCAATGCGCTCATATCTTTTGGATGGATGCCAGAAAATAAGTAAATGCTTTGTCTTAATATTCAAAGTCTTTTAATCTGTTTCTGTGAACTGAAGAAGTCCCAGATGTCACAGGTCAGCCTCTGATTTCTCGAGTCTCCTCTTTCTGATGAGTTCCCATTTTGGTAGTGTAATACTGAAAATGCTTTTTTAAGCACACCGTGGCGATCAGTTATATGTTTCATTGCACTTAGTTTTTTACTGCACCAATTGCATGTCGCACGCCACACGGCATGATTCGACTACATCACTGCAAACCACCCATCAAAGGAACTAACAACCCAAACAAACCTTTTAATGTTTTAAGTTTTCTTGAATCATAAAATATTCAAACTACATGAGACACATTTTCCATATTCTACAGCAACCGCAACCCAAAAAATAGTTTACCATTACGTTTGGCTGTCAGCACAAGCTCAAAATCCAATCCATCATTTATCAAAACTTGCCAGTGTGTGCTTTGTCGGTCTGCACATAGCAGCAAACACTGACTAAGCGAATGGCTGGGGCTCCTGGGTGTCTTCATTATCAGGGGATCGTGAGTTCAGTCCAATCATAGTTGGGAGTCCAAGAACACTGGCTTTGCTGTCGTGAAAATATCTTCTGCCATGATAATGTGAATGCAGTTTAAGAATGCATAATTACACCTGCTTAATTTCATTTAACGCAGCACAGGTATGTTAACCCTGTACCCTATTTTTGATGGCAAGATTCAAACAGCTCATTTTCTGTGTCAAAATCTAGTTTGGTAACATGTATTGTGGAAATCTCTTTATTGTTTTTTCCATATTACGCGCTCCTGTGTGCTCGATAAGAAGCGACTAACCAAGCTTGTTATAACGGACACAGCTGGTTACTTTGATAGATTTCAGAGGAACCTGTTAAGTGTATTATGAGCTTGTTTAGTCACATTTTACTGGTTAAATTTGCAGGATACATGAATTTGTTGACCTTTTAAGAATTTTTTGTGCATTTATTACATGAACCATTGTGTATGTACGTGTACATATATATATACACACACACACAGTATTGACATCCTGTTGTGTGTTATAACAAGCTTGGTTAGTTGCTTCTTATTGAGCACACGGGAGCGCGTAAAAAAAATATATACATATATATATACACACACACCAAAAAAAAAATTATATATGTGTGTGTGTGTGTGTTAAATAAACAATATATATATATATATATATATATATATATATAGTCCTGACATCTTTTTGTGCAGTTATACCAAGGAAATTTTAGGTGGGTCAGGTACTCATGCTAGACATTTAGCTTGATCACAATCAATCTCGTTTCAAAGGTAACGGACAGTGGTTCATCTGTCCAAAGAACGCAATCTTTCGCAGGTCAGTACTGGGGCTCTGTACCCCTCTAGATAATCCTTAGCATTGGGCTGGCTGCTCTCAGGTTTGTGTGTGATTGCGAAAAGCACACATCATGGAAAACTTTACTTTGATTATAGTACTTAAACTTGGTTAAAGATTCAAAACTGGCTGCTTACTATTCAGGCCATACAGTTTGTATATAGAAATCAAGCCGTTTTCAACTCAGTGTTTTAGTGAGGTCACGGAAACCAGCCCATTTGTGTTTGCCAATATTCAGCGCACAGCATTTTAACTTTAAGTTATAAGGAGACTGCTTTCTGAACGAGGCACTAGAACTGGGCGCTATGACCAAAAAAATTCTCTCATTGTGTTTAAAAAAAATAAAAAATAAAAAAATACTGGTTTCACGGTATAGGACGGTATTAGAACTCCAACGGCATGGATCTTTCATAAATGGTCGTCGCACAACAAAACAACTCCTTTCATGGAAGTTCCGCTGGTTTTTTGTGAATCACAGACTTCAGACATCATCCCGAGACTTGTCTGGAGTTCCTGTGTCCCGTAGAAGTAAAGTTATATAAATTAAAAAAACATGTAAAAATACCGCTAGTGGCGATTTAAAAATGGCGTCGCACACATGCTCTGATAAAAAATTAAAAGTAATGTGAAGCTGGGGGGACTTTTAGTTCCTGTGCAGAAGGGTTAGAGACTCGAGTCTCAGAGCACACAGGAGTGGAGCAGCACGCACGAGCTGGTTTAGCGCAGCTTTACTCCTAAAACCAAATATATCTCAGAGAAAAAGAGTCTAAAACCCAGAATGAGCGTCTGCCAGGTGTTGGAGCTCTTTTTCCCCACTGGAAGATGAAGAAAATACTGAGGACAGAGAGGGGGGGGGGGGGGGGGTTAATTTGTATGGTTCGCTGTGTTCTATATTGGAATGGGGTCCCTGTGAAGTACTCTGAGCTGCACTCTGATCCATGGTATCTGCTGTATAAATAACGTTATTATTACTTGTCTAAAATAATTTTTGCTAATGTATCCACTCTGTCGGGATAAATGCTAAAGCTAACCGCTAAAGGCTAAACACAAGCATGTTTCTTTGTAATGCTGAGATAAAAATGTACTTTTGGGATTGTTTAGCCCTTAGACAATCTTTGTCGCATTTGATCCCACTGATGTACAGAATCATACACATATTGTCAGAATCAAATGAGCTCGAACTAAATGGCTGGTACATTAATATTACTGTATCTGAAAATATTTGAGAAAAAAGCTAAAAATAAGAACTTGCACAAAAACACACTCTCTAAAAGTAATATTTACGCCCTATAATCCACACGCTGTTTATCTGACATGCCGCGACTTTCACACGGAGCTCGTTCAAATGAACAGTTCCCTTCCCCCAGCGGTGCAGCAGTGAAGAACGTCTCCACTTAAACAGTTTCCAGCTGTGCCACTTTCCGAACGTTGTTTAGGCTATTTAATCCGGCATTGTGGTATATAAAAAAATTAATCTCATAACAATAATAAAAAATGGTTTTGGGTATGAACCAGTATACTGTCCAGCACTACGAGGAACAACAGAAGGCAACTGGGCCGGATCAGACTTCATTTGCATAAGCTTTAAAGAAATGCTAACAAAAACATACTGTTTCACTGTAACAGATAAAGTGAGGTTGGAAAATACTTAATGTAAAAATGAACTACATAAACAACTTGAGCTCAGGGGAAAAAATGCAGTAAAATGTAGGACATGGGCTGTTTAAAGTAGCTCAGTTCAAGTTCACTGAGAAACGATACTTTGATAAACAGTGCCTGCTTACATTCCAAAATAACCCTTTATAACTATGTTTTTTGGGTTGGATTCAAAGCCAATACAAAACACTTCTGCTACTACAAATCTACTACTACATTATTAGAATAATTACAGAACTACCTTTTCTAAACTGAAAAACTTTTAGATTCGAAACCCACTTCTAATGGAAGCCAAAGGACATTTGTTTCGAGTCAGCAGGTTCTCAAGAACAGAGAAACATGTCAAAGTTATTCCCTGTGGTAATCAATCCACTGCTACAGATGCAGCAAATAAAGATTAGGCTGAAAAATGCTGGAGTCTGTATAGACAAGTCCTCAAGAAGCAGCTTTATTTGAGGAACTGGAAGATGCGCGTATAGTTGTGCACAAACTCAGAAATGTGTACAAACGCAAGAGGACAAACGAACAGTCTGCATTACACTGCAGTCCAATCTGAGATTGATAGAGGCAAGGTTAACGGGACTCAAAAAGGATGACCTACCTTATGTGGTCTTTTAATTTGAGTCAACAGCACACCTTTTATGCTTAAGTAGGCCAAGGAACGCCTGCAACGGAACTGTGAACTTGCAGTTTACCACACACAAACAAACACAAACAAATACACACAAACACACACAAACACACACAAACACCTCTAACCTAAACAACAGAAACAAAGCCTCAGGAATCATCTTCCCCTGACAATCCCTTGAACTTCTGTGGGATTATAATCGAAAAGTTAATGCACGAGGACGATTCCCCACAGATTATGCCCATGGAGGGAGATTAATCCAAGATCAAGGTAAAAACAGAATTCTACGGGCGCATGTGCTGCAGACTGAATTTGATTAATTTGATGAATGAACACATGCCTCCTCACTGACAGCAATGTAATGGTGCCTCCATGGTCACCTGGAGACACCAGGCTTCTCCAGCTTTACGTGTCATCGCGGAGACAGAGGGGCAATTGCATTTTATTCAAGTTCCACTTCCTGAGCTTACACGGCGGCGCCTTCAATGATGCGCATCTAGCAGCTGGGAAAAGAAATGGGGAACCCATGAGATACAGAGGCAACATCGACATGATTCTCTGAACTTGAGGGAAGGTAGACTGAACTGAGATCCGTACTTGTAAACAAATAAAAAGGCTTCCTTTATACAGCCTGAGGACAGACAGCCTTAACACAGGTAACAAAGATGAATACAAGACAGTTTGAGGATGTGAAAAGTACGAACACATACCCACAGAAGCAGTTATGGAGTCTTAGGACATTAGAACTAGCTTTTACTTCATTACACAAGTAGTGTGCACTGAGGCAGAGCTATTATCTAAACCAAGACTGAGTTTTCCCCTCTTACAGCCACTGTCTTCTACTCGTCTGACTCACTGACAAACAAATTCCTATGATGACTGATATTAGACATAATATGGATTTCTTCTGCATTCTTCGAAACCTGGTACTATTAATGTACTACTACTTCATGTAATGTCATTATTTGATTAACTTGAGGCTCCATAACCAACTTCTATTTATCAAACACAATCCAGGTCAGACAGTAGGTCATCATGGTTTAGAAGTGAGTTGAAGGTGTGTATAAATGACTAATAATGGTACTAATTCATCCCTCTATCTTAAAAAAATGTTTTTGTGTAGTAGTATGAAGCAAACTAAACATACAAGTCCTGTTTCTGGCCACTTCAAACCAAAAGTTCAAAAAGGAATTCCAAAGATCTGCAAAATGTAAATCTCAAGACATAAAGAAAAAATGTTATAAATAATCCATTATAGAGAAAGTTGGTGAGAAAATGACATTACGGCGGTGGTGGAAGGAACCAGGGGTCATGATGCCGATGATGTAAATGCATCCAAATAATTTCAGTCAAAAACAACAAATTCGTTTACACTCGTCAAAAATATATAATCGTACATGCATAAATGTGTATAAATGACTAATAATGGCACTAATTCATCCCTTGATCTAAAAAAAAAAAAAAAGTTTGTGTAGTATTATGAAGAATAGGAAACATATAAGTCCAATTTCTAGCCACTTCAGACCAAAATTTTAAAAGGGAATTACATAGATTTGTCCAGACATGAAGAAAATAGTATAAATAATTCATTATGGAGAAAGTTATTACTAATAATGGTAAAAAAATTATTATTTCAGAATAATATTACCTCCTTACCTCCCTACCTTCCTTTTGGTGTGAATGTGCTTTTAACAAATCTATCATAAAACAATCCCTCAGGCATTAGACAGCATATTCGTACAACAGTTTCACATAATAACTTTCTGTGAGGGAGCTTTCACAGGCATTAAACACTTAAGACGTCTGGTTCCCGTCCGAACCGCTCTAAACACTTCTGAGTCCTTAGATTTGTCTAGATGGGAGTGTTTCATAACATATAAACCGCTTTGAATCATTTTGTTTACAACTTAAACAATAAACTGAGGAGTGGAATCACTGACAAGCTAAAATTCTTATAATGACTGATACTGTACGCAATATGAAATTCTACTGTATTCTTTAAAACCTGGTACCTTTTATTTACTCTTATTTAATGTAATATTTCATTAATCTTTTTTTTTTTTTTACTTGAAGCTCCACAACAAACCTCCCCTCATCAAACACAATCCAGGTCATGCAGTAGGCCATCGTGGTCTGGAAGTGACTAATTTAAATTGAAGGTGTGTGTAAATTACTAATAATGGCACTAATTCATCCCTCGATCTAAAAAATGTTTTCTGTAGCAGTACGAAGAATATGAAACATACAGGTTTTAAGGCGTTTTATATCATACAAACCATTCTGAATTAGTGTGTCTACAACTTGAACAAGAAACTGAGTGGGGAAATGAGCAATTCCGCTTTTAAAACTGTTTCAGGATGTAAAAGCAGAGAATAAATGTATTCCCTATATTATAAAGAGCTTGTAAAGGTAAAGAAGAATCTCGACGGTAAGCCAAAAGGACTATCAGTGTGAAACTAATTCTCATGAGTAACGTTTACATCCGTATTTTACCTTAAGTTATGATACTGCTACACTATGATACACTGAACTCTTTACACACCGCAATGTCTGTGTTAGACTGTTATTTGTTAGTCATTGTGTTGAACTATTGTTCATCTTTTTTTTCCTTATTGTCTTATCTTTAATCTTTCTTACTGCACTGAGCATGACAAAGACACATTAAGTGGCCCCTTATAGTCACATGTGAACACACCACAGCACAGCACAGCACACAGTGAGAACAATGTGAAAATCTTTCTATCTATTTAACACATTCACCAAGTGACAAGCCAGTGACACAGCACCCGGGGAGCAGTGTGTGTGGACGGTACCTTGCTCAAAGGTACCTCAGTGGTGCCACGAGCAGTCCTGGGATTCGAGCCCACAAACTTCTGATCGCAGGGGCAACTCCCTAACCACTAGGCCACCAACTGGCCCACATAAAAAAAAGTTCTTTATCTTCTGTTCTTACCATCAGTAAACAAGTACAGCCAGTACAGCACGTCTTTGAATAAGAGGCTGCTGTAACTAAAACAGCAAGTGTGGCCTGTAGGCTGCATGTTTACAGTTTTACACACACACACACAGGGTGCCCACCCAGATGAGTCTGGCCGTGTATGTGTGTCTGGGGAGGTTAGGGTGGGTGGTCAAAGTGAAAAATACAGGCTACTCACGCCCTGGTCTTGGGGAAGCCCATGGAGAGCAGCACATCCAGACAGGAGCCGTGTTTGACAGTGCCTGGCCGGGTCTGGCGCTGCCTCCGCGGGGTAACTTTGGCGTAAAGCTCCTCTTTCGCTGCCATGGCTCACCGGCCCATCTGATGGGGCACTACTCCAGGGGTTTGGCGTCTTTTCGACACGCCAGGGCGGTCAAACATGAACAAACCGGACCAAAAAGATCAAAAGAACCAGCACAGTGTAGTTGGAACAAGAGAGGGAAAGGGAGTGGGGCAGCATGTACCAGAAACACGGGCTCTCTCTCCCAGCAAGTCCCGCCTCGCTCTCGCTGTTTTTTCGCTTCTGCACGAAACTAAACGAGCCCACCGAGTACCTCAGACGTCACTCTCTTCCCCCTGCAGCAAAACATGTGAGTAAACCCTCTGTCAAGGATCATTTTCGGACCGAAACAGAGGCAGCATCCCTCAGCTGACATTCGCTTCCTCCTCGAGATGACTTATTTATGAATGGACGTTTTGATTGACAATGGAATGAGCCTATCAGCGTGCAGCGTGAGACCAAGAGCCCACTTACTCTGATCTTAAAGGAGCAGTTGTTCGAGAATGGGAATGAAAGTTTTCACCGTTCAGGCTCTCAAACACAGACGTCAATATTTTAATGGGAGGGCATGTAGGTGTGGGAATTTTTAAAAAAAAACTCTTTTTTAATCATCTTGACATGAGCAAGGTTTAATGGCAGGCCAACAGTGGTTGTTCATACACTGTCTTGCATGACCAGCTACACTATATGGGCAAAAGTATTGGGACACACCTATTTTTCAGGCTTTGGGCTGTAACGGTTACTTCCAGCGAAGGGCAATTTTTGTGAACAATTACTTTATTAACTTTTGTACATCATCATCAAATGCAAACTTGAACATAGTGAAAACAAGTTAACAAAAATCCTTAAATACCCACCCATCCTAGCTTAATTTTGGACAACGCCATGCTTCCAACTTTATTGACGAAGGCCCTTTTCTATTCCAGTATCTGTGTCACACAGCACAAAGCAAGGGCTATAAAGACATAGTTGGATGAGTCCAGTGTAGAATAACTTGACTGACCCGCACAGTCAAGTTATTCTACACCATATGACCCAGTCCTGACCACAGCCCAGCCAACGTCTTTCGGATGAACTGGAACTGAGATTGCGAGCCAGACCTTATCTAACATCAGTGTCTGTCCTCATAAATGCTCTACAGAAGGAATTGGCTCGAAGTTCCACAGAAATTCCAACATCTTGTGGAAAGCCTTACAAAAAGAGTGGAAGCTGTTCTAGCTGCAAAGGGGGACCAACTCCATATGGGCTGGTGTCCAGCACAGTTTGATGGTAGTTCTCTTCAAACACACTCACTAAACCTGACAATTAACTGTTGAGGTGAGTCAGCTACGTCTAAGCAGGGAAATCACCAAAACGTGCTGGACCACGGACCTCCAGGACCGGAGTTGCCTACCCCCGGTCTATGGATTTGAAAGCAAGGTCATTAAAGTCACTGTTGGTGTAATGGTCAGGCGTCCGAATTCTTTTGTCCATATAGTGTTTCACCAATATGGACAGACGAGAAGTGGTGGGCTGAAAAGGAAATTTGAGCTTTTTGATTCAGAAATTGCTGTGGGAAAACAAGAAATGTGGCCTTATACTGCCTCCTGGTGTCCTCTGTGTCGTATTTCAACGAGAGCGAATAGTTACGGAAAGGCGTTAACAATACAAATAATATCAACATTCCGCTATTTATTGGGGGGGAAATACAATGGAAATATTTAACAAAGACTCATACAAAAGCAACTTTTACAAGAACTGGATCTGTGAATTGTGTACCATACAGATTACCATTAATGACATTTTAAAGACGGATCAAAGCAACTAACATCAACAGAAATGCTACAAAGCTTGATTTACAGTTGCGTGCAAAACCAAAGAAAGCAAACATAAAAGAATGAGCCAAAACAATTATTTACAATTCACAAATTTTTTTAAAAAGAGGGAAAAACAGAAAATCAGACCGTAACCCTTAAAAAAAAAACAAAAAAAAAAAAACAGTTGGATAGATGTTCCAGCGGAAACATTGTAGTACCTTGTTTTTATTCTCTTCATAAATATGAGGACAGCTATGTAAAATTCAAGTAAAAATACAATAACAAACTCACTTCACTTTCCCTAGCCGGTCGGCATTACTGATATACAAATTTAAGGAGCTTACTCATTCAAATGATGTAGATTCCACTGACCACACACGTTTAAATAAACTGCACGAATGCATTTCTGACGCAGAGCAAAGGGGTGGGGGGGAAAAGAAAAAAAACAAAACTATTCAACGTATTAAAATGCACCAAAACCCACATCCAATGAATTCAACCTGAAAATAAGCTGTATTGATCTGTTCGGAAGGTCTGATGGATGATTCAATGGACGTTCCTAAAGCTTTCTGATACAAGGCTCAATATGAGGGTCAGTGCAATTGTTTTCTGCAACCAGGAGACTGTGTAAAACTAACACACACACACGCACGCACAAACACAAGATTAATCCCACTCTGAAGACTTCAGCACAATAGGAGAAACTCTTCACGCCTGTAGATGTAAGCATTTGGGCTACACCACAAATGAAGACTTCTGTTTGAACTCGCCCTGAAACAAACGGAGCAGAAGTTAAGATTTAATCGTATCCATTCATACATATCAAAGCATAAGTACTACCACCCACAAGTTTGCATACAACTTTTCAGTCAGTGGTTTTCCTTCGTTTTTAATTATTTTCCATATTGTAGATTATATTGAAATAGCATTAAAAAATTCCTCTGCGATCAATCAAATTTCCTGCTTCTGATAATAGGTAGTCAATTATCTGACCTGTACGGATACCATTCCGATATCATACATTCCTACAAAACACACAGACAGTGTGATATTGAATTTTATCCTTATCGCCTAGGCAGAACACTTTTCAGCCAATGAGATCAACTGTAGTTCTGATATTGCACAAGGCTGCAATACACAGATGAGCCCTCTGAACAAATCTTTGTGTGACTTCTTTGTGTGCTGTGAAGATAAGTTGTAATCAAAAGAATGCAGACTGGACAGACTGTTTATTCATCACATTGAGGGTTCACTGATGTATATTTAATTTATGAGGTGTATCTGTCACAATATGGTAAAATCACAAAAGTCTTAATTCATTTCATAAAGTCCTATAACCAGGGGCTTACATAAGTGGAACGCAAGTACCAATGCCATTTTTCAATCTTAACAGCGCCAAGGCATTATTAATTTGAGTAACTTCACACTGGATCTCTAATTACCACCACTCAGGTAAGGAAAACCAAAAAAAAAGACAAATAATTAAATTTTAAAACATTAAAAGTGTGTACCATATGGGGGCACTGCGGGAGACAGCAGTTCAGTGAACACTGTACAGTACAGATAAGAGGTTTACCTTCAAAGTTTTTAAGGGTAATGTCTTAAGTTGAGTTTAAAATGAAATTACAGCATTTTGGTAGCATATCTGGGGGGATATTTTGCATTTAGATTATAAAAATAGGCTTTTTATTTACATCACAAATTCGCGTTTTTTCACAACGCTCTTGGAACGTAACAGCCGGGAATTTATATAAAATAAAATTAAAGTGCTATAATGGTTCCAGCGCCCATGGTGAGTTGGAAAATGTTTCATTTTGGTGCGTACCAATTGATTCATGTAGGTACTCAGAGTACTGGAGCAAAACAATCGTCAACGCCTGTATATAAGCCAGCATATACACTACCAGCCAAAAGTTTGGACACATGTTCTCGTTCAATGGTTTTATTTCATTTTTATTATATCTTAGATCAAAACATGTGAAAACGTCAAAAATGATGAAGGAACACATATGGAATCATACAGTCAACCAGAATGTTATATTTTATTCTTCAGTGGTTTTCCTTTGTTGTTGTTATTTTCTACACTGTAGATTTATATTAAAAACATCAAAATGGTGAAGGAACACATATGGAATTATGCAGTAAACACACTATCACTCGGGACGAGTCAGAGTGACGGCAAAGCACCCTGGGAACTCTTTCAGACTGTTGTAAAAGCGCTCCAGGTCAGTAGCTCATGAATCTGAATTAAAGAATGCCAAGAGTGTGCAAAACTGCAGTCAAAGCAAAAGGTAGCTACTCTAAAAGATATTCTGGTTTAACTCTTTTTTGCTTACGGCATAATTCCATGTGTGTTCCTTCATCGTTTTGATGTTTTCAATATTAATCTACTATGTAGGAAATAATAAAAAAGGAAAACCAGTGAATGAGAAGACGGCGTCCAAACTTTTGACTGGTAGTGTATATGCTGGATTATAGGACTTTATGAAATGAATTAAAAGACTATTTTGCGATTTTACCATATTGGGACAGATAAGCCTCAAATTAAATATACATCAGTGAACCCTCAATGTGATGATTAAACAGTCAGTCTGCGTTCTTTAGATCAACACTATTACATTCTCAGAATACTGATTTGTTCAGAGGGCTCAGCTGCATATTGCAGCGTCGTGCAATATCAGAACTACAGTTAATCATCACATTTGCATTTAAAACGGTTGCTTTCTAAAATAATTTATTGAACTTTAACTCATTAGAACCTCATGCTGTAGGCTGGTCGCTTTTCATCTCAGAAGGTTGTTCATCCTTACTTTCTTTTTACTTCTATCCACCTGTCTTTCCCTTGACTCCTCCTCATCCTTACATTTTTATCCTATCTTCTTCTTTCCATCCATCTTTGTTTTCTTTGTTCAATTCACCCACACCCCCCTTCATTCTTCGTCTTCTTGCCTTCTTTTTTTATCCTTCCCTTTTCATTCTCCCGTCGGTTCTTTGTTCCACTCACAGCCGTGCTTACTTTCATTCTTACTTCCTTTTCTTTCTTTCATTCAAAATTGTAGAATTCATATTTGTTATTCCGTGCCCTGTGAGGACGTGTCACTGTGATAAAATATCTGTATTTTATTCATTTAGCTGCTTTCATAACTCTCTAGAAATAAATGTCACCCCTCTGTAATCTAAACCAGCTGAATTAAGTTCCAATATCTGCAAACTATAAATATGTATGCAGACGCAGATGCTGATACATATGGATAATTTTTTTTTTTTTTTTAATCAGACCCATTATCTAATAGTCAGTTGCACTTACATCCTCTTCATCCACATACTCCTGTCTGGGCTGCGTGTACACGGCAGATTTCTGCTTCCTGTAGTCCGAAAGCACACAATCAACTGAACCACTTAAAACACGAATTGTAATTTATGTATTGGTAATACAAAAACAAAAAAAAGGTCTTACGTTTCAGACATTTCTAGAAGGGGAGGGAACAAAAAAAAAAAAAGCACAGAATGAGTTTTATCAGCAATAAGCACTTTAAAAACTGAGAAGAGCTAAAAAGATGCACACTAACTAAAGGAGGAGAACTTACTGGGCAGGTATCCCTTCTTATTAGCGTACCACAAGCCAATACAAAGTAAGGCAATAGCCAGCAGGGCCACAAGAACCCCAGCAACGATGCCTCCTGTGTTCACATCACCTAGAAAATCGAATGAACACGTAAGACATGACGAGCATCTAGGAAAGGTTTTGCTTCAAATATATATTTTGCATTTTACAACCCCAAATCAGAAAAAGTTGGGACAGGGTGGAAAATGTGAATAAAAAAAATAAAGCAGTAATTCACAAA
>JBBJLS010000082.1:11155106-11171000 GCA_037577275.1 Bryconaethiops microstoma
TAAAAGTAGTTGATATTGTGTGAGCTGGTGAGGAGAACACAGGTTCGGTTCCAGATTCCTCCTCGGTTCCTCCAGTCGTTGTTTGGATTTGTGAAACTCCATCAGTCAAACCAGGTTTCTGATGGAAAATTAAGTTCACCAATTAACACTAAAATGCCTCAATCACTCATTTAGTAAAATTCAACAAACAAGCTTGTTTTGTTTCTGACACCCATAAAAATGTTCTAAATTATGCATGTAAACAGTACTATCAGACATGTATCATTTTCAATTTTTACTAAATACCAGATAAGCTGCTTTATTTGAGATTACTTAAAGTGGAATTTCACAAACTTTTCAACATTTTTGCAAAATTAAATTATAAAATTGCAAAATAATAATAATTATTATTATTAAACAGCCATTTGGAGTGGTTTGAAATGCCTAAAGACAGAGGTGTTCACAGTGGTGGTGAATGGAAACAGGTGTCTGAAGAGTTCAGTGCATATAAAAACTCGGTCACTGAAAGTTATTACATGAAATGGTCTTGAATACACTGCCTAAATATATATATTTTATATGTACAGGACACAAGGCAAACTAGTACCCAATGAAAAGATTTTTTTTTAAATCGTCTTTTTTACATACATGTCAGATTCCCTTCTACCAAGTATCTATAAGGCCTTTATTTTTGACATTTTTTGTAACATATCTTCATTTAAATATACGATCAAGTAAAACACTCCTCTTTTTTATATCCATGTCAGATTCCCTTCTACCAGGTATGTGTAATGTCTTTATATTTTTGACATTTTTACTATAGCTTGACATAAATATGTGAAACAGTAAAAAAAATCCTTTTTATATAACTATTAGGTTTCCTTTTTTATGTTGTGTCTATAATGCCATTTTTTTATTAAGTACTTTGATATGAATATATGACAAAGTGAAAAAAAATCCATTTTTTTATATGTTAGATTCCCTTCTACAAGGTATGATATATATATATAATCAGATGAAAACCTAACACAGGCCTAGTTAGGTGGGCGTAAAGCTCAGTAATTGCAGTGTTGATGATCACTCCAGCCTGACTGCTGTGAGATTCTGAGGCAACAGCTCAGCGACCCACTGAGTGTGATATTAAACAAGCCTCATTGCTGCAGAGGGACCCCGGCCTAGACATTACACCGGAACGGGTATGAGTCCGGGTCTGAAAAACAAATTTAACCCAATGGTACATCTCCATGAAGCCTGTGGAGTTTAGGAGTGGACAAAGAGCCGTCAAACATCTGTATATCACAGATAATTATACAGTGCATAAGGGGATTAATCGGTAATGCCTTTATACATCACTCCCTCACTCGTTGCTTTGATGTCTGGTGGCCCATATTCCGAGACGTGGAGGGGAGAACTGGCAGGCTGTGGGAAATTCATGGCGTTTAATATGCGCATAGTGCCGATGTGGGAAATCAAGCGGATGACTGCCTTTTCACACCCATGTGCCCTCGATGGGTAATGTTCCAGAAACAACAGCAGCTGCCTGTGAAAAAGTAAAACCCCAAAAAGAACAACAAAGGCTAAATGAACAAGTTCTAGTAACGCGATGTCCCAGTTTATAGTGCTGGACAAAAGGGGCCACACGAAATGGAGAAAATACTAGATTGAGACTATACTGCTACATACACACGTATATGTAGATACACTGTATGGATAAAAGTATTGGGACACACCTGTTTTCAGGGTTTGGGCTAGTCTTGCTGCTTCAGCAGACCAAGACATTTTGGACAACGCCATGCTTCCAACTTTGTGGACACAGTTTGGGGAAGAACCTTTTCTATTCCAGCATGACTGTGTCCCAGTGCACAAAGCGAGCTCCATAAAGACGTGGCTGGATGAGTTCAGTGTAGAAGAACTTGACTGGTCCACACAGATGCCTCATGCCTTCTAACATTTGCTTTATCATTTGACATTTTTCTTTGAGGCCTACAGTGCTGCGCAAATAGTTTGAAGCCATTCTGTTAGCAAAGTTAACACTAGAATAAATGCAAACAATCAAGAAAGCAGTAAAAGGTATCAAGATTTATTTTGTTTGTATAAAAGTAT
This sequence comes from Bryconaethiops microstoma, assembly GCA_037577275.1. Taxonomy (NCBI): domain Eukaryota; kingdom Metazoa; phylum Chordata; class Actinopteri; order Characiformes; family Alestidae; genus Bryconaethiops; species Bryconaethiops microstoma. The sequence continues at coordinate 11,157,189 of JBBJLS010000082.1, forward strand.
TTGATATTTTGTGAGCTGGTGAGGAGAACACATTTAATTTAATGAAGGACTGACTGAGTCAAACCAGGTTTCTGATGGAAACTACAAGTAATACCAGACTTCAACAAGGAACACACTGATATACTGAACATAACATCACTATTTGCTGTATAATGTTGTTAGTATTTATTCCTTTTTAATTTTATTTAGTACATTGAACAATATTAATGTGAAAAAACACTCACCGCTAATCTAAACAGTTTTGAATATTGTTTTCGCTGGAGATATTTGTTTGAGGTACTTAAAAGATTTGGACTCGGAGAAGGATATCTTCAATGGCTTAAACTACTATACACTGAACCATTAGCTGAAATTGTAACAAATAATCAACTTTCCAGGCCTGTCAATCTCAGAAGAGGCACTCAACAGGGGTGCCCATTGACGCCGTTGTTGTTTTTCTTTGCAATTGAACCTTTGGCTATGGCAATCCGGAACAGCCGGGATATAAAAGGTATAGAAATTGGGAAGAGGGAACATCGTATATCTTTATTTGCAGATGACATAGTCCTGTTTCTCAGAAACTCCATACCAGCATTAGAAAACATTTTAGAAACTCATAGAAAAACATCTGGTTACAAAAAAGTGCCTTAATGATGTTAAACAATGAGGAGAGAGCCTCAACTTCAATACACATATCAATTTGCTAATTCTACTAAAGGTTTTATTTATGTGGGCATCGAAATCATCCCCATTATAGCTAATATTGTCTCCACCAATTATGAGCCCCTAATTAATAACGTGTCAGAACTTCTGGACAGATGGAATGCTATGCCAATCTCTATGACAGGTCGTATTAATATAATTAAGATGATAGTTCTACCCCAATTCTTATACCTCTTTCAAACTATTCCACTCCCACACCCTTTTCTCCACTTGTAAAAAAATATTTACTAAATTCTTATGGAATAACAAACGTCCCCGACGCGGAGGGCTCAAACTACCGCGGCGGGCTCAAACTACTATTACTGGGCAGCCCACTTTCGTGCTGCCATGGTGTACTTCTCCATAGTAGATTCTCCAGCGTGGCTAGACATAGGAAATAGTGAAATAGAACTTCCTCTGCATACATATCAGTATTCTGCAACACCTAAAACCCTCATAAAGCAGAGCAACAACCTTTTCCTTAGAAATACCATCAGTTTGGCGCGAAGCTCACGCGTCGACCCTCTCACCAATCTGGGGAAATACTAATTTCACCCCTGGGACGAAGGATATGGGATTTAAAAATTGGACGCATGAGGGTATAAGTAAACTGGGAGATATGTATAAAGACTTACGTCTTTCTCACAATTAGTAGAAAAGTTTGCTCTCCCACAGAAACACTTTTTCAAACACTTACAAATAAAAAGCTTTATATATTCTCAAACTAAAACCTACAATAGAGCAAATTTCTCTAAAACATATGCAGGATAGAGGGGCGTGTCTTTGTTTTACAACGTGCTTCTAAACAAATCCAAAGAAAATTCCTCTCGGAAACTAAATGCATGGGAATCTCCAGACTGAGATAAATAAAGAAGATTGGGAAAATCCTGCCTCTTAGCTCGAACTGGCTCCACTAATTCTAGATGCAAACTTTTACAATACAAGTGGTTTATGTGAACCTACATAACGACGGTCAACTTGCACAGATCTTTTACACAGTATGTGGCAATATAAGGAACTTCAAGTATTTTGGAAAGATGTGCTCCAGTTAATCTCTGTTGTAATTGGGGAAACCATCCCACCGGATCCTAAACTATGTCACTCCATATCTACACTCTTGATTTCAAAATATGTCCGAATAAACACAAAATAATTGATTCCGGTTTACTACAAGACAAAAGAGTAGCAATAAAGTGGAGAGATGTGGGAAGATCGACATCTGCCCTATGGGTTAAAGAGATGTCGACTAACCTTGCATTCGAAAAATTTACATATATAACAAGAGGGAAAATCAAAGACTTTGTTAAAGTATGGAGGAGATTTTTCCAATCTATATCCAAGTGAGGCAGGATATGGAGACAAACATGGTTTGGAGCAGGATATATTTGTTCTGATGCTTGTCAGCTTCAGCAGTCTACTCAGTGTTAGTGCCGATGTATCCCTTAATTATGTAAATGAAACACCTTGCTGTTTTTTATGTATTTATTTATTTATTTTAGGTTTTTATTTAATCTTTTTAAAATTTATTTATTTATTTATTATACATTTGACTTCCGTTTCTCTCTCAAGTGGCCAGGGTGGGTGGGCTACGGTTTATTGGTTTTCGTTGTTTGCTGTGTAGCCTTCCTGTGAATTATCTGAAAACATTTAATAAAAAAATATCTCTGAAGAAAATTTTTTTTTTTTTAATTCGCAGACTTCTGCACAGTACAGTATATTAAACATTTTGTGTCTGTTTCTGCACCATAATAACTCACTTAAAAATAAAAAAAACACCTTCCAAACATTCCTCAACTTTTAAAACAAGCATTTTTGTTACTATGACTAATAACAAATACAGCCTGTTTTATGTTTAGGAAATCAATAAATGCAGTTAATAAAACTATTATAAATGGGCATAAGAAAATAAAGAAAGGAAAGAAAAAAAAAGTGACAAATATGCAACAATTACTTAAACAAGACTAAACTATAAAGACTGATTCATATTTACATGTATTTTTTAGACAGAGCGCTTGTTTCGTACACGTGGAACCATAAAAATAAGGACTTCTTTATCGTCTGACTGCAGTGTGAAAATCTGTCTTGTTTAAAACCCTATAAAACCAGCATCTGCTGCAGAACCAGACGTAAAGCTCAGGTTGGGCACCGATTTTAAGGTCAAATTTAATCACAGCTGCTTCCCAGTAAACCTGCAGGCTTCCACAAATACAGTTCTCATGAAGCACGCTCAATTGCGTGAAGTAAATGGGCAGACGAAGAGGCAAAGCGACAAATTTTGTTCTGTAAACTCTTTGGATGCCACAAATGTGTCCTCAATCCCACATGGTTGATTTCTATTATTAAACTGACTCTGTTCTGGCTCAGCGTTTAAAGCCAACACAGTCCCGTCTGGACTCTATAATGAAGCACAGCAGGGGCTATTGCGGTCAGTTGGCTTCACACAAACAGCGGGGGAAACCAGCCAACTTCCTACAGCCATGCACGGCTGCTGATACTGAATCTGCTGTGCGTCACTTCAATGATCAGATACTCTTATGTGAATGAACATACTGCCAAGTACACCATATGGACAAAAGTATTGGGATGCCTGACCATTACACCAACAGGGACTTCAATGACTTTGCATTAAAATGCATAGACTTTAACATGGAATTGATACCACTTTGCAACTATAACACCTTCCACTCTTCTTGGACGGCTTTCCACAAGATTATGGAGTTTCCGTGGGAATTTGTGCTCATTCATTCTGTAGCGTATTTACACTATATGGACAAAAGTTTGGTGTGGAAGAACTTGACTGGCCCGCACAGAGCCCTGACCTCAACCCCATCCAACACCTTTGGGATGAACTGGATCAGAGATTGTGAGTCAGGCCTTATCGTCTAACATCAATGCCTGAGCTCGTAAATGCTCTACAGAATGAATGGACACAAATTGCCACAGAAACTCCAAAATCTTGTGGAAAGCCTTCAAAGAAGAGTGGAAGAGAGGCATCCCGATACTTCTGTCCAGATGTTAAGTGAAGTCAAGTTTACTTATATAGCCCATTGTCACTCACAAAGGTCAGCTTTACAGAAATAGAATAAAAATATTAAGCATAAAAACACGAGGAAATAAGAATTAAAGACAAAAAAGAATACACAGAAAATCAATAAAAGAAGTGTATAAAAAGTGCTGCTATTTAAAATAAGAGCCAGTAACTTTGTGAACAACTGTTCGCACTCAATATACAGATTGTTCTCTCTTCTACCAAACAATATCAAAGCTTCTGCTCTGATTCTGCAAGACTGTGGAACCGTTTCACACAGCAGGCCTTCAGAAGTATGAATGCATTTAAATGTCTAGTCACTTTATACACTTTGTTACATGTTACACTTTCAGTGGCAGCTGCACTTAACCTTGTGTTTGCTGCCACCACAGGCACACTTTTGTTACGAGATGAGCTTGTAATTTACACTCACTCAATGCAGTTTAATGTTGCTAACTGCCAGTTGTGCAATATCATACTTATGGTGCAATATTAATGATTCTGGGACGTTTACAGCCCCTTCACACCACACTGCGACACTGCTGTATTGTATATTGTTTGAATTGTCTCTGTCGTAATTTGCACTCTGAACAAAAGTATTGGGACCTGCTTTTCAGAGTTTGGGCTAGGTCTGTGAAAGACAATCTTAGTGCTTCAGAGGACCAAGACATTTCAGACAACGTCATGCTTCCAACTCTGTGGACATGGTTTGGGGAAGAACCTTTTCTATTCCAGCATGACTGTGCCCCAGTGCACAAAGCGAGCTCCATAAAGACATGGCTGGATGAGTTCAGTGCGGAAGGCCCACACAGAGTCCTGATCTCAACCCCATCCAATACCTTTGGGATGAACTGGAACGGAGATTGTGAGCCAGGCCTTCTCATCCAGCACCAGTGTCTGACCTCATAAATCGACTTTAACGAATTCTGTGTCATTAAAGTCCCTTTTGGTGTAAAGAATGCAGCTGCGAGGTCTTCAATGTTTTCTAAATTCTCACACCACACCTCTAAGGAACTTTCACCGGCTCCCTGTGGCCACCCGCATTAAGTTCAAATCCTTAACACTTGTCTTCAAGGCCAAGAACGGACTTGCACCTCCTTATGTCAGCACTGATCAATCAGTTTGTCACTTCTCGTCCTCTCAGGAACCTCTTTTGCTCAAAAGAAGAGGAAGACATGCGTCAAGACTATTTTCAGTCTTGACCCCCAGTGGTGGAACAAACTCTTGCAATCAGATCTGTGGAGTCCCTCACTGTCTTCAAGCGTCGTCTGAAGACCCACCTCTTCAAGGAGCACCTTGGTGACTAAGGCCTCTTGTTATTGCTTATTATTTCCTTTTCCCTATATTTGATTTTAAAAACCCTCCGGCACTCTTAACTCTATGTGTTCCTTATTTATGTTTTAACCTCTGACTTCTCTTTGACAGGAGTTGTTAAGGTGTGTAACTTAGCTGGCAATAACTTGCTTGAACAGCGGATGTTGATTTAAGTTTAGCATTTCAGGTTTGAAGAACAGACGTAGACTACATGAGCACTGATGTATGTCGCTCTGGATAAGAACTGAGGATTTCCATGAGATCGGCCCTTTAAATATACAAACCTGAGTATGCGATCCCTCTGGCAGGGTGGCGATATATGCAAATACTGGCACCTGCGATCAGATTGCCCCCCCCCTCTCCATCTCTCTCCCCCCACCCTCTTACTGAGGTCATGTGTAGGCTCCTCTCCTCTTGGATCCAGGTAAGTATGTGTTAATCACTTGCTTAAATGAGATCTGTGAAATGAGGCTTCACTCTCTGGTCTGAGGTCACTCAGGAGAAAGTGAGAGAGAATAAGAAAAAACTGGTATAAGGTGCTCTGTCCTTTGTAACTTTCTAACACATTCTTTTTAGGGGCCAGAGCACATACTAGTTTTAGCGGCTGTATCTACACTATATGGACAAAAGTATTGGGACCATTACACCAACAGGGACTTTAATGATATTGCATTTACATCCTTTGACTTCAATGTTGCACGAGAACGTCTGACTCGCAATCTCCGTTCCAGTTCATCCCAAATGTGTTGGATGGGGTTGAGGACAGGGTTCTGTGTGGCCAGTCAAGTTCTTCCACAACGAACTCATCCAACCACGTATTTATTTGTGTACTGGGACACAGTCATGCTGGAATAGAAAAGGTTCTTCCCCAAAATGTGTCCACAAAGCTGGAAGCATGGCGTTGTCCAAAATGTCTTGGTGTGCTGAAGCATTAAGATGGAAGTAAGGGACCACCTGAATTCAGTAATTAAGAGGTTTGTCCCAATACTTTTGTCCAAATAGTGTATCTCACTAGTGTGGATCCTCAGTGGACTCTTTAAAGAACACTGAATTTGTAGTTCCCAATGTCTTGGTATGCTGAAGTATTAAGATTGGAACTAAGGGGTCTAGCCCAAACCCGAAAAAATTTTGTTTATATAGTGTATGTCTAATCGTCACAATTATTTTTTTGGCATTTCTTGGTCCCAACATTTGCCTACATTTGAGATTGCTCAACACACAAGAGCTCCCTCTTGTGGTAAAATGCTGGCACTACATGTCTGGACCTGCCACAATAACCTCTCCAGACTACAAGTATTAAATGACATTTATTTTATCTTAAATTGATCCTGGAGGAAATTACCCGAGTCCTCTACATTTACCCATTCATCAAGTCAGCCAGCAACACAGCACCCAGGGAGCAGTGTGTGGGGACCATACCTTACTCAAAAGTACTTCAGTGGTGCCACTAGCAGTCCTGGGATTCGAACACACAGCCTTCTGATTGCAAGGGCAACTGCCTAACCATCAGGCCACCAGCCGCACCACTATACTGTTTTATAAACATATGGTATATATGTGTATTCATTACATGAAAACATAACTTTTTAACATTTTCTTTTGTCTAATCCCTTCAGAATCATTGTACGTTTAAACCTACAAGTCAAATATCGCATTCATTGGATAAAAGTCAGAAGGACAAGCACTCCAAAAAAAAAAAAAAAAACATGTGGTGTTTAAGTAGATTAATTTATTAATATTTACATCTGCCTGACTTTTAAAAAGTCAGAAGTACTTGATATGCAGAATCTCATGAACAGAACCATTCATTCATTCTGACTCCAGACAGAAACATACATTCACTATTCACACTTCATAAATAAAGTCTCTCTGTCTGTGTCTCACACACACACACACACACACACACACACACACACACACACACACACACACAGACACACAGACACACACACGCGCACACACACAAATAACGCAGAGACACACCAGGTGGCTTCTTGTGCTGTGAAAGCTCTTTTCCAAATTAAGCTGAATGCTGTAGTCACAAAAAAAATGACAGATAATGTGGGAAAAAAAGTCTCTAGTTCCTGAAGAAAAGCTGGTTTAGCTTAAAAGGTCCACCAGGGGGCGCCTTCATACAGCCTCCTCTGGTCATTGTGAATGTCTTTTACAGGAGCATTCCAGCCACTGAACGAGTTATTGTCATGTTATCTCCTGTATAGTAGCACAGCATCCCTTAATGGGTCGACATCCCTTAGTGATTCTGACTGATCTCTCACTACAGCACCCAGTAAATATATCCTCTAACTCTCCCACTTCTATACAGAAACTCTGATTTACAACATCGCCAGTGATGTAGTGATATCACGTTTCATAAAAAAAGGAGCTTAGGAGCATCAACGTCAGTGCGTTTAAACTTGCATATGCTTTTTCATAGAAAAGACCTCCTGACATCTACACATTAAATTAACATTAGCTAATAAAATACTGCTTCTGATGCTGTTTTCCCTTTGTAGGACGTCACAGTCTCTCACAGAGACACCCACTGTAAACAAAGTCTGGAGTTTCGGGCTCAACAGAAAGAGGGGGAAAAAAACACTTACTATTTACTGATCTCATGGCCATTACTGATAAATCAATTATTGATAAATCATGAAGTGATACCAGCTCCAGTATATACAGATGTGATATTTGGCTTTCTGGCAATAACACTATCTTCCTTCGCTCAGGATTAGTCAATTAGCCGGGGGGGGGGACGACGACGACGACTCGTCTTCAAGTATCTGCACCTTCAGGGCCAGTTTTTAAACAGTTCCTACTGCCTTCCAGATCATCAGAAAGGAGATTTACAAGTGTTTAAACTCGATACATCTCACTCTAGAGACAACTCTTATGCTCCCGTAAGAGGCAAGTAGGCATGTTTACAGCGAATACAGTAATGTTTACATGGCTGGAGTGCTCTTTTAAGGTCACTCACCATTATGATGCACATTCATATGCAAGAAATGAAAAACAAAAACCAGGAAAACATTAAAATAACATTAATAAATTAAAATTAGTGGTGTCGTAGTGACTGACGAACCGAGGAACGGTGAGCTCCAGGTAGTGCATAGAGTTCATGTATCTGCACGCATGCATGCACATGCACACAGTCCTGCTCAGTGAGAGGTAGTGTTCCAGTTTCTCTCTTCCCAGGAGGAGTGTGTCCGAATCCCCATCCCTTGAGCAGCAATCTCCATTCAGGGGACTTGTGGGACAGGGGAAGCCCTTATATGGAAGCTTGCTCTGAGCTATGCTTCAAAATCAAGTCCCAGCGAAGGCCTCCACTTAGGTTTAGTCCCAGGATTTGGCCTGCTCTCAGGCCCTCAGCCCCTCAGCCCCTTTACTGTCCTACAACAATCAACAGCCATAATGAAGTTCCAGGGCTTTACTGTCCAGCTGTAGGCTGAGATTAGGCCAGCGCGCTTCACATACGCGAGGAGTTAGTGAGCTCGTAGAACAGCACGTAGGCGTCACTGCTGCGCACCTGGCTGGACGACATGGGGCTCACCCTGGAGGGAGAGAGAGAGAGAGAGAGAGAGAGAGAGAGAGAGAGAGAGAGAAAGGGGGGTGAACTCCAGATGTAGAAATGCTTACCCTATAGTAACCAGTCATAGGTTTGCTGACCTGGACCAAAACACCATTTAAAATAAGAGTTCAGCAGAAAATAAAAAATCAGCCAAGACATATTTGGCGTCCGGAGCCCGTGTGTGTGTGTGTGTGCGTGCGGCAATTTAGGCAGTTCATACACTATATGGACAAAAGCATTGTTTTTCAGGCTTTGGGCTAGGCTGCTCACTTCCAGTGAAGGACAAACATTTGTCCATATACCGTATAAAGCTAAGTGGTGGGAGATAAGTTTCCATGACTACAATTAGCTCTATTAGCTTTGCAGCTTCGAAAAAGTAAACGTTCATCACTAAACATCTTTAAAGCTTGCAATATTGTGGGTCTGGCAAAATTGTGTAAATTGTGATGAGATGCTTAGAAGGTGCTTGTGAGGGTTACCTGGAGTCGTTATATGTGTACCACTCTCCTGTTGAAGGGTTGCGGCAGTATGCAGTGTAGTGACCACCCAGGGTGGTGCCTGTGTGATTGGACACTGCGTACAGGTTATAGATGGCATTCACTGAAAATAGAAAGGATAGAAAAAGATAAATTAGATTAAGTATTCTTATATTACTTTACACTGTCGCTGCTGGAACAAAACGTATCTCCAAATTGGTAACTTTTCAGGAGAAGTAAAAACAGTCTTCACTTTTATTATGCATGGTTATCAAAAAGATTTTTCCAGTAACTTAGGAGCATTTACAATGATCCATTCATTATTACATTTTCTTGAGTAATTATAGCACAAGTTAAATGCTGAATGGGGGACTGAGTGCTACTTACTGCTGTTGTCTGAGGCGAACTCCCGGAGGTCCAGTTCTTTGATGGGAAAGTTGACAAAGGTCGACAGTTTGGCGGTCTTGATACGAGCCTCAGAGAAACGTTTCAGATCTGTTTCAGCCAGAGAGTTAAGGTCCAACAGGCAAACACACACTCACACACGCACACACAGAGCTTGACTCGAACACATTTATTTCTTCAGAGACTTCAGTGTTTAAGTGCTAACTTTTAGAATTATGGACCGAAATATTTGGTTAAAAAGATACGAAGCACGAGGACTTTGGGGAATTTCTGGATGGAGAACTTCTTTGTGCATTTCCTTCTAGCTTTACACCTTTGGCATGTCTGTGAAGAAGAGAGACAAAGTAAAGAAGAGAATTAAAACATGAAATATCCAGACTTCGTATATAATAATACACACACGGTGAAAACACTTACTGGTTTTTCATTGCCGTCGAGCACATCTTCCTTCACAAAGAGCCGAAGACAGTCGATCAGAGACACTTCCCCAGAGCTCTACAGGAGGAAAACACTCCAATTACAAAAACAACAACACTGTGCCAACTTGAGCAACACTGTGTTCCTTGTGTGTGTTTATGTGTGTATGTGCATGAATGGCTGTTTACCTTGGCAATAGGTAGAGACAGATCCCAGAACGGATCGAATACAGTCGAGCAGAAGCCACACTCGCTGCAGGTCAGAGAGCTTTTCAACTGGCCCACAAACAGATCTGAGGAAGAAGACAAGCATCATTAGCAACACGGACAGATTCTAACATCATGTCGATAAACCCATTTGGTTACGACTCCGTTAGAAAGACAATGAAATCCAAAATTTCACTATGATTCCAAATTGTATTTTTCATTATTTTGCCACAATTTAAAAAAATTACTATTTACACAGTATTGATAGACAAATTCTAACAACCCTAGATTGATCTATTTGTTACCTTAATGTCAACTTATTGCAATTCATGCATTATTACACTCTTACCCACTACTTTGCTGTCTTCTCTCTCCAGATATTTGTTCCACATTCTCTTGGCTTTCTCATCATCCCTGAGGAGAGAACAAATACATCCATATGAGCCTTTACACCACACTATTCTTAACAAGAGCTCAGTGAGGGAAATACAAGGTGTGTGTGCTTACGAGAGGTGGTCGAAATCCTCCACAGGCACTTTGGGCCTAACCGCAACTCTGTTCACCTCATTGTGGAGCCCGTCTAGGAGAAAACGAAGGAACTCCTGAGCATCCTGCTGACTGGAGGAGAGAAACAAAGAGATATAGAAAGATTTTTATTCTATTCTCCTTACAGTCTCTCTTACAATTAGAAATTGAACCTGATATGCTTTTTTATATGCATATTTATACATTTTTGTATCGCGTTGCCCTTACAATGAAGCCTTTTTCAGGCTTTTAAGTTTTCTTTCAAAAGAAAATTCATAAATATTAAGAAACTTGATTAATTATAATGACCATATTCATTAATTACTTTAAAGACCTAATTCCTGATAGGTTTCTAATTCATCTGATATACTTACTTGTAACCAACGAAACGGGGGGCATACTTCTGGATTTGTGTTTTGAAGTCAGAGGGACTGATGGCTTCATTGCTCACTGATGTCCACAGAGTCTGAGTGAGCTTGGCAAACTCTGAAACCACACACACGAACACGGGTGAGATAAGGAAAGTGGAGACCGTCGTGATGTTTCAGACAGTGACCCGCAGTAGACAGAGACTGCAGCAGGCTCTTACCCTCCATAAGAGCCGCGCTGGCCCTGCAGTTGTTATTGAGGTCGGTGCGGTGCGTGTTCCGCAGACAGTAGTCCCGCAAGTCATGGGTGTTGCTTAGACACTGCAGGATGGAGTTCATGAAACACTAGAAAGAGAGAGTGCGAGGGAGCTGTTGTAAATAATCAATGCTCACTATATGCTGCTAATTCTGATACGATCATGCTGATTCATACTCACAGTGTTCCCCAGGTTCCTCAGGCCCACAAGTCCCTGAGCATTCTTGGAGTTCTGTGAGAGAGGAGACACAGAGATAACTGTTAATAAACTGAGGCGACTAAAATAGCAATAGCATGTTCATTTTTAGCGTATATTTCTTTTTTGTTGTTGCATATCTTTTGATTGTTTTTCCATGGCATGTTCAAACAGAGTGAGAGTCTCAAGTGTTTTTTATTATAACAAAAAGTACTTCTGCATGCCATGTCACACCAAAAGCAGTGTTTGAGTTTATAAATGTATGGAAATTAACGGCACTGAAGAGCATGTTGAAGAAAATGTCCCTAAAAGCAGCGTGATACAGAAAACGATGCGATAAATTAGTGTGATGCGATGGTGATGGATATTAATGATGGAGATGGGTGTTTGTGTGTGTGTGTGTGTGTGTGTGTGTGTGTGAGCTGTTCGCTCTGATTTCTCCAAACAGCATGTGGGCAGATTTGAAGAGAGACCCTGCTGCTCACAACTCCTCCTAAACAAACAGGCTCCATCTGCCGCATCAAAACAAGCGCAGCAAACAAAACAACAAAGCGTTTATTAAACTGGGGATTACTATATAATAGCATAACAGACGCAGCGATATGACAGTGTAGCTGCAGGAGAACCCCCCCGCCATTTTCTCAGGAGAATACGAGAGATTGTTGCCGGAGATTCGGATGTTTCGGCCAAACTCTCAGTTCGGAGATTCTCAACGTGTACCATCGCTCACGTGAGCGAGAGACAGGATAGTGACAGCCCTACAGATTAATGCCAGTATTTATAAAACTGTTTGTTTATTTCATTCGTAAAGATGTGGGCTCATACGTATCTTCATATTTATTATACTCATACCCGTATGTAATGATAGCGTCTCCCCTATGAATTACACATATGCTTTTCTACAAAGTCAGCACTGTGTTGTCCTGAAGGTGCACAAAAACAATCGCACGCACACAGTCCTCCACGACACTGCAGTGTCAGCTCACAGAAAAACACTGATTCGATTTCCAGGCATATCACATCTTAACGCTTATGGAAAGCAATCCAACCTGGGCGGTGATTCTTAAGTTACAGGGGTGAGAAAGGAAGAGCTGGCCATTTAGTTTAATTCATGCTGCTTACTTTGTGACATGTGACTGCACTCAGGAAAGTGACAGCAGCCAGTGGTGAGTGCTTATGTTCATCATGCGTGCTTGTTTAGAAACGAGAGAGAGTCCGATTTCCACACGATTTAAAAATGTACCAGGGGAACTTCATAGATATCCCAGTTCAGTGAAAAACAACAGGTTCGTGTTAGTTGGGATCTTATCTGGAACTTGCTAGGCTTTCCAGGCAAACCTCAGCATAAAGTCAGTTCCAGGTACAGGAGGGCCAGTACTGAACAGCTGAACTTTCCACTGATTAATGACTAATGCTAATGACAAACCACACTCGTGACCTATTACAACTAATTATGCAAATGAGGACTAATGGTCTCACACACCCACGCACACTAGATTAACATTTTACGGGATGTGAAGTGATGAAGTGAGTCCCTATAAAACAAGAAGTATAACTTCACAATAATTCCGCATACACTTATTTTTTTCATACAAGGAATAACAAAGCAGACTTCACCTCTACAGTATTTTCAAATGCTTTTTTTTCAATACTGTTCATAAAAGGACAATGAAACATATATTTATTTTACTTTATATATGTATATATATATATATATATTTTTTTTTTGTTGATTACTTTGTCAGCTTATGTTTCCTGTGACTTGATCAAGAATGAAACATGAGAATCCTTTTTTAAATTATCATGTTTATGTCTATGGAAACCTGTGAGGTTGCAATATAAACAGGCTTGTAGGAGTAATACAGTGTTGATGAGTTTACTCTGTGGCTCTTAGTCACATAGCTGAATCACTCGATACAACCAGCAGTGGCAGCTCAAGCCCCTCACACCTCCACACTAATTACAGGTCTGGTGTGAGTGCCTTGATGCACTCTATCACACCCAGACCAGATCAGGGTGAGCCAAGGTGGTTTATTCTGCTCCTCCCCCCAAGGTGTGTGTGCCAGGCCTCCCTCGGTTGGGTCACACGATGGTTCTCACAGGTCCTTCGGAGCCGTGACAGAGGCCAGAGCCTGAGAAGGACCTGTTTTGACAGGACGCTGCCAGTGGGCGGGGCATGGCTGCTGCCAATCGGCAGAGCGTGGCAATGTCTCAAATCACACCGGCTGGCAGGGGCTGAAAGAAAAGGAGGAAGAACACCCTGTCCTAACCTCAGTTTGTTGGAATGTAATCAGCTCAACCAAAAGAGAAAGCAGGCTTATAGAACCAGAAACCACACATACCCAGGCTGAGCCAATCAAGCACATGCCCGTGCG